>CM035789.1:22020036-22532536 GCA_020466265.1 Siphamia tubifer
AGTAGGTTTGGCTGCTGTGCCACTGGCAGTACTATTGGACGGCTGGGTGAGTGTGACCCCTGACCTCTGCCTGCTCCTCAGCTGTGTGGTGCTTGTACTGACACAAGCCTCTGTGCTGTCTCTACTGGCCATTGCTGTGGACCGTTACCTTCGGTTGCACATGCCACTCAGGTGAGCTGTGCTACACAATGGTTTTACTGGAAAAAAGTCAAATGTTGTATTTTTCTAATTTCTAGTCAAAATATCTCATCACACTTCAAATAACACAGACTCATCTAAATAGGATTTTTTGTGAAATATGTGAGCATACTTTTAGTGAATAGCTCTTAATAATTTTACTCGAAAAAATCTTACAAAGATAGTTTTTGCTTGTTATATTTTGTTTTTTTGTTTTTTTGCTTAATTCAAGATTTTGTTTTCCTTAATTAAGCAAAAATAAATACATCTGCAAATGGAGCAAGTGAAAATTATCTTTGTAAGATTTGTTGAAAAAATATTTTTAAGATCTATTGTCCAAAAATATGCTTACATTCATTCATTATCTGAACCCGCTTTATCCTCACTAGGGTCGCGGGGGTCAAATTCAGCTACAACGGGCGAAGGCGGGGTACACCCTGTATGAGACGACAGTTCATCGCAGGGCTGACATATATAGACAAAAAATCACTCTCACATTCACACCTATGTCCAATTTTAGATTAACCAATTAACCTATCAGTGCGTGTCTTTGGATGGTGGGAGGAAACCGGAGTGCCCGGCGAAAACCCACGCGGACACGGGGAGGACATGCAAACTCCACACAGAAAGGTCTGGTATGGGATTCAAACCAGGGTCCTTCTTGCTGTGAGGCACGAGTGCTAACCACTGCACCACCGTGCCGCCCAATATGCTTACATCTCACTAAAAAGTTACTCCTTAGGTGATTATGTCTTATTACCCTGCCCCCTGAAGGAGAGAGGGGTATTGTTTTTGATTCAATTTGTGTGTTTGTTGGTCCGTTTGTTTATAAGCAGCTTAACGTAAAAACAACCAATTTTTATGAAATTTCGAGGAAAGGTCCAAGATGGTCCAGAATAGATCCTATTAAACTTTGGTGAATGTAGGTCAAAGGTTATGGTCACTAAAAATATGTTTTCGCAATGATAAGCAATAGGACAAATCAGATAAAATGTGTTCAAAGGGGGGCGGGGTTGGTTGTGCACCACTTAGGCACCACTTGTATTAAGTGTAATGAGATATTTTGACTAGAAATGAGAAAAATACACTTGTTAAGATTGACATTTTGCAGTGCTATACTGTAGTTACCCTTTCAACATCCACCAGGTCTATACACACTAAGCCTTGTCACGAGTAGAACAAAAAAAGAAAGTTATTTAATTAAAATCAAATGCAGTGTAATACAGACAATTTAGTTTTACCTTAATAAGCTCTACCTTTAGTGATATAGTTCAATGAAAATTGTGGCTCTGTAGATTACATGCATGCTTATTTGTTTAAAAAATCATTCTGCTTCTCATTCCTATTTTTCCAGATACAAAGCCATGGCCACACAGAAGCGTACATGGTCAGCTGTGTCAGTGTGCTGGATCCTTTCCTGTTTACTGGGCTTCACTCCACTATTTGGCTGGAATAACTACTCCTCTGTCACATCTAATTCCACAAATACATCCTCCCTTTCCTCACCCCCATGTACCTTCCTCTCTGTTATCTCCCTCCCTTTCATGGTCTACTTTAACTTCCTGGGATGTGTCATGGCACCACTGTTGGTCATGACACTTCTCTATGTTCGGATCTTTTGGAGCCTACAGGGACGTCTGAAGGATAGTTCACCCCAAGCTCAGGCCTCTCTGCTCAGGGAGAGGAGACTGGCCTGTTCCCTGGCTCTGGTTCTCATTTTATTTACCTGCTGCTGGATTCCTCTTCACCTGATGAACTGTCTGCTGTTTTTTCATGGCCCTCAAGCTGTTACAGAGTGGGCACTTTATACAGGCAGGTGGACAGTATAATTTCATATTTTTATCCACTGTTTTAAATAATTCTTATATAACTACAGATTACAATACTTACCACAAAATCCACTGTTGCAGGTATTCTCTTGTCTCATGCCAATTCAGCCATCAACCCTGTGGTGTACGCTTACCGCATCCCAAAGATCCAACAGGCCTACAGTCAAATATGGAGGCGGCTCCTTATGAGAATTCATTGTTGCCCCGGAAACAAAGAGGGTCGACCATCAACAATAAGCAGTCAAGCCAATCAAACAGAGAGTTATGGATCCAGACCGAAGGCCACACCCTAACTCCACTGTGTCCTAACATGATGGAGCATTGTTCAGACATTACTGCAATGTTTTTCAACCTTGGGGTCAGTATTGTACATGCACAACTGGGATCACATGATATTTCTAGTAATTGATAAAAAAAAAATAACTACTAATGAAAACTCTGTGGTGAGTTGACAGAGACAATCATAACATATAATAGACAAGACAAAATGTAAAGCTGAAACTGAAGCACGGTGGTACTGTTTATCTGTCAAATGTTCATTGTGTTCAGGTTAAGACACTGTAGTTCTTTCATAATTCAGTTTGACTTATTGTTTATTCAGTATAGAACTGCACTATATTGGCAAAATTTGTGATATGCAATATACAGGTGTACAGTATTACGATAATGGTAATATTGCATTATTTCCTGTTCACCTAAACCAATTTCATCTACCAAGGAAAATGTTCCTCAGCGATATTAAAATGAGCCAATGATTTATAATTTAAGACAAAATACTGTTCTACTATAATCAATTACACAATTCTGTCCAAGAACATGGTGATTCTGCGACTGACCTTCAGACACAAATATTTTATTTTATTCACATATAACAATGTGTAAATGACATGGGTGTATTTGATAATAACAAAAGTGCAGTTCCACCATTTACCTAAGACCTTTAATAAAATAATATTCAATTACTTGCCTGGTTTAATAAATACTGCATATAAAATAAAATATTTAAATATGTGTAATCAACGCTTGTCCAAACTTATTCCCATCTTTTCAACATTAATAACTAAACTTGTATTCAGCAGCAGCAGTAGCATTACCTCAGTATTTTTGCCAAAAAAAAATAAAAAATCATTTTACAGTGATAGACAAAACTACTCTATTACCCCATGGTGTGTGAAACACGAAGTTAATGAAAAAAATAAAATAAAATTATTGCACGTCTTTGCAACATGAATATTGCACACTGTGTTATTACTATAACAATATTTTTTTCCATATATTGTGGAGCCCTAGTCCATCATTAATTGTCAAACTTGTAAATACATAAAAGCTGGACTGACTGTACAAATGATTCTCACTTTTTGAAGTAATCTTAACTTGGCTTTTCTGTCTCCATCCATAATAATATGAATTATATAGCCTAAATATAATCTAAAATGTACACGTATTTGCAATATAGTACAGCAAACTATTTCAGGATCAAAAACAAATACATTTTTGTAAAAAATAAAAATGTTGGTTGGGAACCACTGCCTATAAAACAGCTCACAATAACATCATGTGACACTTCTGTTGAAGGCTACAGGAAGTAACTGAAACTAGTCAAGCAGGTAAACAAACACTGCACCTGTCTGTTAAAAAGAATATTTGGAAAACAGTATGAACCTTTGCATTACTCTTATAAAGTTCAAGCATGTAACCTTCATTACAGCTGATTTATGTTAGGAAACTACAAGCCAGGGGTTTGACTCACATTTACAGCCTTTTATTGACATGAAAGACGCTGTTTGGCTCAAATAAAAACAGCATGTGCACTCTGACCGCCTTGTCGACCAAATATCCTACAGTCAAAGCAAATCTCCTGTGACCCCACTAGAGGGTGCCCTACGCTAACAAACCCAAGAGGTGGCGTCGCATGAAACAATCAAATTGGGGTAGGTGAGAAATAATGTTCGATTCACTGATTTTTTTTGTTGACAAACAGTTTCAGACAAGTAAAGTTTTATTCAGTTATACATTTTAATCAAGTTATGTGACATGTGACATTGTTAATCAATCAGACACTAACCTTCTGTAGCAACCTACTGTCTTTTCTTGTATCAAATAATAAACATAAAGGCTTTTTGTAAGTGTGTTTTCTGTTACTGGCTGTTCAGTGAGCTCCTCAGGGAAGGCAATAGACTGTATAGTTATCACCTGAGCAGGGTGCAGTCCCACCCACCAAACTATACAACCTACTACCTCACCCTGACAGAGTCCAAGTCAAACAGTGTCACCTGATATTTACCTGATCTAGAAAACAAGAAGAAGAAGAAGAAGAAAAAAAAAAAGAAAAACCACCGTGCTTGTGACACTTCATTATGTTGGATTTCTGTAAGCACATGTTTTGATTGGAAAGAATGATTGCCCATCTGGAGATGACAGTCGGTGAGTGGCTGACTCAGCTGTCTCCTTGGGAAAGACAGTAGATTGTATAGTTATCTCAAAAAGAGGTTACACAACCCCACAACTATTCAATCTACTACCTCAGCCCCAAGGACAGCATTCATGTTGCTTCAGCATCAGAGATCCCCATTGGTAAACAGTCCTGCAATGGCACAAAAAGAGACAGAGAGGATGATCTTAATAATTGTTGTAAAAATAAATAAATAAATAAATAACAAGAATATATTGGGGGTTGTTGAAATATAAAAAGTACATAGATTTTTAAGTTTCCAAATGTCTTGAATGTGTTAAATTCTCTCCCATAGACGTATGAATTGTGGTTTTATCTCTATGCCAGGCTCGTTTTCTTTGCCACAATCGGTTTCTGGAACTCGTTCAAAGTCACGATATAAGAATGGCAATGGCCTGTGCTACATAACAAATCTATAACTCTCAGAAATCTGAAATGTTCATCATTTCTTGGCAAAACACGATCAGCTGAGCTTTTGCATATTGGCACAGTCTCACCAACCAGCCGAGATGGGTTTTTTTTTTTTGTTTTGTTTTGTTTTTTTTCTGTTCTTGTTGCATTGCTGACAGTCTTTTAGAATTCCATTCCTTCAAAATAAATGAGAGGCAATTTAATGGTAAGCACACATCGAAAAGTGAAAGTATTAATGTGTGAAAGCCCAACAAACAACTCACTGGCTTCCTGAGACTCTGGCATGTGATCGAAAGAGAAAAGAGCTCCTCGCCCGTGTGCCAGGAATTCGTTTCCGTTTTTGCCAAAAACTGATCTCATTCCAGTGGGCTATCCCTGTGTAGGCTGGCTGCTGCTTCTCAGACGGAGGTCCACACACAGATGCCTGCAAATATGGCTACCACCAGCTGCCTCTGATTCAATACAAGGCTGGGATTCTGCCCCCCAAAACAAAACAAGGAAACACAAAATGGCGTCTCGCACATCGGCCATTTTAGGTCTTAAAAACATTCTAACATCTACTTTTGAGTTTTTTTTGTTGTTTTTTTGGGGGTTTTTTTACAAGCCTACTATCTCTTGATGAAGAAAGAGTGACTTTTCTATCGAGTGATGGATAATCAGTCTTGTGCCAAGCAGTGAGACGCAGCCAACAGTTCCAGACAGCACACTCTATCACAAGTGCAAAGTGAGACAGAAACTTGAATATAACTTATCAAGCAGTTGGAAACTACAGGAAAAATGCATTATCACACGCAGCGTTCTCAGTCTGCTGTTTCGGCGACACTGGCGCCGGTAGACTAGTGATTTAGACACATACCATAAATACAACATCCCAAGATTAATTCTGGCTGATGTTTATTGCATGCCACCCCCTCTTCCTCCTGGCATGTCTATATCTCTGCTTGTCAATTTCAAAATAAATGTCAAAATATATCTTTATGAGGCCATCGATGTGGAGCTTATTTGTCTCCTGCACGTGCGTGTAAAAAAAAAAAAAAAAGGGCAAGGTCTTTTTATACAGCTAAGTGTTAAACTCATGCGATAAAGGTTCAGATGAGACATCAGGTTAACATGGCAGAGAGTAAAGGGTTAATGAGTGCCAGACTAACTGCCAGACCTGGGCCTCAGATAGACAGAGAAGGGGCTCAGAGGTACACTCCTTGCATAAATTAGCATACAGGCACAACCCCAGAGACTCGTCCAGACCAGCCTATGGTTAGCATGCAGCAGACCCTGCTAGTCTGATCACAGAGGACCAGACAGACATAGGGGGGGGGGGTGGTACTGGGGCTGTGTTGGCATGATGCCCAACTCTGCCAACATGTCAGTGACAGATCTACAAGCTGTGTTTGGTTGCCAAGAAATGTCCTGGAGCTGTGTTTGGAGGACGAAAGAGACAAACTAACAGTGATACGACACAGTGTACTAAAAGACATGCTGGGATTAAAGACGACATATTGGCCAAGAATTAAAGCGAAGAGAAAAAAAAAAAAGAAAAAGAAAAAGAGTTTAACATTAAATGCTTATGAGGATCTCTGTGCATATGGGTTAATTGCAAAAATTGGAATGCCTACACAATTCCCACATGTTTTGGAAACACAAGAGGCCAAACTCGGGCAGTCATGTGAGCTCTTTTGGGTGCTGCCGTGTCTGATTGTGCACTTGGTCTGTGGCATAAACATGGCGTCGACGGCTCTTCTGGGACAAATCAGGTTCCCTGTCAGCAGATTGAATGTAAAACTGCCCCCAGCACAGGGGAACGGCTTTAAAGATCATGAAGAAAACGTGAAAAAGAGAAGAAATGTGACATCAGTCGGTGTCATCGGTCTATCGGACAGCATGTCTGTGTGTCAGAATAGGATTATGGCTAAATAGTAGCAAATTCACAGTAGCAGCTTTCTGACTGGGCCAAGAAACATCGACCTTGTCCTCTCTTGCCCTCTGATAAAGCTGCTTAACTGTTTTCAACCAGGATATGTTTTTTTTCTGAAGACAGTTTCCTGCTTTAGTGTTATGATCTTTCGTTTTAGCTTCTGCAAACTGCTTTTCAGCCACAGTACTAAAATTTACACCTTCTCACTTCATTTGCTGCTATAATCCATTAATTAATTCTAGCTTTTAATGCAGTTAATCTATAATTTCATGAAACTTGAAATATTTTCCACAACCATAATAATAGGAGCCCTTTGTAAGAACTATACAAACTCAAACAAAACACAAGATCTTATGATTAATTATACACTTCTTTTGTTTTGTTCTGCCTTTGTTAAATAATGATCCAAATGCAGTTGACAAATTTAGAGCATCAAATAAAATCTGCTGTACTGGAAAAACATGTGATGAACAAAAAAAAAACAAGGCCACACTTGTAGAAATATGTAAATGTGGACGAAAACAAACAAAAAAACAAAACACTAAAACAATAGGCCTAAGCTTCCTCTCCTCTCGTGTCAAATAATGCAGGATTCATCTGATTTATTTCTCACCCCATGCAAACGACGTAAACATACAAATTAATTAGCAAATCCCCAAACACACACACACACACACACACACACAGCGCGTTCAGTTGCCAACAAAACTCCTCAGAATTGGAGCAGATTTTCACAGGAAGCAGAGGCAGGGAAATACCTATTGGATTGCCTGGTCCCTTGGTCCACGAGACGGGATGAATGCTTGGCACAGACACAACGGACGGGGCACCAGACGATTAGTATAGGTTCTTGTGTGTTTCTCCCCCTCTCTCTCTCTCTCTCTCTCTGAGCTTTGAGCCAAGAATGGGCAGTGTCTGTGTGCCAGGCAGAATTTCAATGAGGGAGGAAGGAGGTGGTAATGGTGGGCAAAGAGGAGGAGGGCTGGGGGAGCTGGAGTTGGCAGAGGAAGTATGGCACACAGTAAATGACAGAAGAATTCCCACAGTTAAATAGATACAGATTGATGCTGTGTCGGTGATGACTTGTTTATGTGGCGTCTTAATCCGCGGGATAATGGTAAATAAATCAGGGAAAGAAGGCGGATCTTCTACAAAGCGCTACGGTGATTTTATCGTACCTGCTCCCAAAGGAATGTCTGACTGTTACATTAAAGTATGAGGAACAGGAGCAGCGTACATGTTCTGTGCCCAGCTGGCATCTTGCCTGCTCTGATGTTTTGTATGTCCTCATTAACCAGGCACAAACACACAGTGCTCATGTTCACATGTACGCATGTATACAAAAATGCTTTGCCATATGCGCATACTTACAAGCGACTGCACAACACAGTCACTTGACCCGTACACACAAAAGAAGCACGGACGAATCGGTTTCAACTCGATCTTAATCAAATATGCTTTCAACTTTTTGTCATCAATTCAACTAAATTCCATTTCATGTTTACATTTGGAAACCGCAAATTCAACTCAAGTGACTTTACAGTCACATAATACAACACCATCTGTTCTTAAAAGTTAATTTCAGCGAGAAGGGAGGAAAAAAAAAAAAGAAGAAAAAAGCAAAACCCAGAAGGGATTCCTCTTCTGTAAGGAGTAAATGTCATACTTTCACAATACGAAGAAACGACAAAATTAGAATAAGAAGAAAAATGCTTGTTTTTTTCTCTAAAAACCACACACACACACACACACACACACACACACAATGCAGGACACAGAGCTAGGTAAACACAGCAGGCAACGTGTTTGATGAAAAGATAGTATGACCTAGATTAGACAGGAATATAAGGGAGCCATTGTGTTGACTGTTACAACGTCCAACATTAATTTCAACCACAGACACACTTAGAGAGGGGAAGCTAAATATTTTCATTTAACTTTATAACAAGTAAGTCACAAACAGATTCTTAAAGAGGGATTACAAGTAACTCTGCTGTTACACTCAACACACACCAGTATGGATTAATAACCTATAGACAATGAGAGGTCTTTAGAAGGTAAGAGATTCATTAATCATTTAAGTTGTAGTTACACTCTTTACCTTCTCAGATTGTCACCATGTTGCTCAAGCCTTTCCTCTGAATATTCATTAAAGATATTCTTCTCTCTCTCTCTCTATCTTCTCTAGCCTGTCTTCTTTTCGTCTTGTCAGTGTTATTGCTTATGTGTTGATGAGATGTGTGGTTGCTATGGTTTCAAATGTTTCTGATCGCTCAATTCCTTGGTCTGGCATGTTGCTATACACCCACATGTTAAAGTATTCAGCGATGCCTCAGATAGAAGAATGCCAAACACATATATGCAAACACACACATATATATGTGTATGTACCTACATATATATATATATGTACATGGCATGCACAAACACACTTTGAAATGTCTGTGTGGCATGCATGTTTGTCTGCAGACACAAAAAGTATATATATGCAAGAGTGCAAAGTGGTGTATGTCAGGACGAAACAGCTGCAGCTTCCTGAACAAGAGGAGAAACTTCCTGTTGCTTTGCTGTAGACCACGGCCGGTCAGCCAAGATATCAACCAATCAGCCATGTTGAGGCTGAATGCAGGAAGTTAGCCTGACTGCCTCTAGGAGAAAAACTCAGAAACATTATGAGGCAACATGATAAGTTCATCTGAGGATAAGGGAGGGGCGGGGAAAACACTCTCAAACTCCTACCACTCTTTCTGTCTCTGTTACTCTTGTTTTCTCTCTTTTTCTCTGGCTTCTTCTTTCTTAATATCTTTCTAAAAGCAGCGTGACAAGTCGAGATACAAAAAGAGAGTGTACTTTTCAAAAGGTTTTTGTCTGTTTACTGAATTTACTTTGCATTTACTGCTAAAGGTAAATGATTTGAAACGACATAAAATGTAACAGAACTGGTAGTAGTACGCCTGCAAATTGTAAGGGGGTATGTGAAAAAGGCCTGCCCATATTCACTGCCTTCTAAGCACGCGGTATGAAGGCGCCATCTTAACACCAATCCCTTCTTAGATTAAGATACAGTACAGACAATAAGCAGCCCAGTTAAGAAAGTAAATGTGTACATAATACACACTTATTCCAAATAAATCAAAACAGAAGCAAAATTGCCTCAAAAGCACATTAATAAATGTTATTGTTTTTCAGTTAATCTGTGTATTTTATTTTGTCAGACAGTGTATTGGATTTATATTTGGACTATTAACTGCAGTATTTTGGCCTCCGAAATACCCGATGTATTATGTTCGATAAATAATATTTGTTTGACCACAATACATGTCCATCATATAAATACTACTGTTAATTCTTGTCACATTTCTTATTCGGCAGTCATCCTAGGGAGCCAAATCAGTCGTTGTTGTGATAAAATGTGAAAGAATGACTAAAGGCAATAGATATTAAACTGTTACTTCACGTCATTTCTTTTCTTTACAGCGTCTGTTTGTCTGACCATAGCCCGGTTTCATTTCTGCCTGTATTTCCTCTGAACTACAAGGTGTCATAAACAGTATAGCCTTCAACCCAGTGTGTGGAGACAAACTATGCAGATACACCTTTAAATCACAGAAAGATAAAACTCACATACTCGGACTTGTGTTTCTGTGAAGCACTGTGATGTCATTGAGCTCTTATGGAACCAGAAAGCTCAAACAGTGAAAGGCAAACAAAGCAAATATTGCCTTTGCATTACCTATCACAACGGCTATAAATGATAAGAGACATGCCAAGCGTCTCTATAGTCATACGGGTGCAGCCTTTCATTGCGGGTTGCCAGTTAAGTATATGACCTGATGCACTAGAATAGCTTGGTATGTCCTCTATGGTCTGAAAGCAACCTGGAAGGCCTGTCCTTCCTCTTCCTGGTCTACAAAGATACACCTGTTCCTATGGAAAGCCGTGGAACAACTGCACACTGGTCTGTCAGAGCCTGCTGTCCTGTAGCTCAGAGTGAGAGGAAGAGCTGGACCGGGACAGAGTGGTAGAGATAAAGAAAGGAAGAGAAAGAACATGGTCAGTGGGGAGTCAGGGAGTCCCTCTAAGCCTGAAAAAAGTTTCTCCTGCTCTGTCCATCGAGCCAAAATGGCGGCGAGCGGAGTGCGGCGTGGCAACCAACAACGAAATGCATGTTTAAAGGAGGAAGGCCGTGATGAAGGATGAAGAAAAACACGAAAAAAAGAGGAGGAGAAAGATTATGAGGCAGTGAAATAGATGGGAAGAGGTGTCGCAGGATAAAAAAGAAAAATACCTGGAGCCTGTATGTGAGCGGCGGGCTGGGCCGGAGGACTGGAGGAGAAGAGGGCCGTGATGGCGGGAAGAAGGGAAAAGAGAGGAGTAGAGCACACCCTCTGAGAGCTACACCCCCTTCCCACAATCCCCTCCTACTGGCGTGAGTGCGTCTGTCCGTACACAGGGTGACAGAGGGACGTCTGCTCTCACACAACCCTTATAACACACACACATACAGACTCGCACAAGACCACAGTTTCTAACACACTGTGCACAAAAAAAAAAAAAAAAAAAAAAAAAGCAAGCTACAAAATACACTCACAATGGACTCACATCGCTTGCAGTTGCGTATGATCATACCGGAGACAAACACCCGAAGCAGACAGGCACAGGACAGTCCAAAACACAAACATACACATAATCAATTCGCCAGCCTTTGGATCGCCCTCTGCTCTGCCCTGTGCTGTGTTTGCCTTGCTGTGCCTGCCCACTTTGGCACTGCTGCCAAGAGGGAAGAAGAGAAAAAGGAGGGGAGGAGGGCAGATACACAGAAAGAGGAAGGGAGGGACATGCTGTAGCAAGAGAGAGGGGGAACAGAAAGAGGAGGAGTCAGAAAAAAGAGTTAAGAAAGAAAGTGAGATACAAAAAAAAAAAACAAGAAAGAGAGAAAGAAGAGACACATCAACTGTTGCGAATGGACGTGGTGACACAAAACAGTCTGACAGCAGCTGGGAACTCTCAGAGAAACTGCCTGTTAATCATCTAACATCCAAAACACACAACTGCACTGCACTGTACTTATACTATCCTGCAGCCACAGACAGATGGCGAGAAAGACCAGAAAACCCCATCACTTCTGCCATATTGTTCTATCTCACGACATTTCACGCCAATCAATCGATCAAAAAAGCCAAAAAACTGCTTTTCAACTTGTGACGCCCATTTGCCCTCAAGTCCTTTCACCAGAAAGCAGAGTCCCCGGAGACTTACTGTCTTTTGATATCTTTATTCTGCCTGATTTTGTCCGCATGTCCCTCAAATCGTCCTCTCTTTCCATCAGGGATAATATTAACCCTCCTTGGTGGGAGGAGCATGAAGGACTTCAGCTAAGTGAATCAATGAGCGAGGAGGGTGGATATTTCAGAGAATGTCACTTTTTTTTTTTTTCATCTGTTGGCATGGTTCCCGGGTCTCCCTTTGGTTTCTCACATCAGCAGGACAGTTAAAGACTACGCCAGATCAAGGACCAGCGTGTAGTCGCCTTTAGATGACCTCAGTCATTAGGAGAACAAATCCATTTGTTCATAAATGACGAACTGCTTTGTAGCCTGATTATCAACCAATCGCCAGCGCTTACACAGGTATCCCAAGCCAAGCCGACCAATCAGAAAGCACATTCACGATGACGCCGTTTTGAAAATACTAATCTACCTCTGAATAACAGGAAAACTCTTTTCTTTTCGATAGCTAATAAATTCTCCCTGTCTCTTCATAAAGCTTTCTCCCACCACTTACAGGGAAATGACAGTGCTTGTTTTGTTTTGTTTTTTCTTTTACAATACAATCTGTCATTTTAAACAACTTATAGTTGAGATATTGAGCTCCTACAGAGACCAAACGGACAAACTCACATATAACTATTTATCAAAGGATTAGCCAGTACTTACACACTCACCACGGAGACAAAACAGCCCACAACTGTCCGGCTTCTCTTCTTAAACTGCCCAAGTCTTTTCTTGAAAATAGGACAATGGGTACACACACGCATTCATACTGTACACAGGCACACATACACACACACACACACACACACACACACACACATACACACATACACACATGTAGTGCGAACAATCCGGTTCTTCCGTGGAGGCTCAGATTCAGCAAGCAGGTTGGACAGCCCCTAAACCTGACGTCACGTCTCCTTTGTTGTTTATGAATTTATTTCTCTCCTCAGCTGAACTCTCTGAACCCAACGTCCCCCTCTCCTCCCCTCCCGCCCTGTCCTCCAGCCCTGCACTTACCCCCTGCCAGCGAAGGCGGGCAAATACAGTATGGCTTTAACAAGGAATAAGAAAAGAAAGAGAGACAGGCAGACACATAGAGAAGGGAGACAGGGAGAGGGAGAGAAAGGAACTGCAAAGTTGAGGGCTCAGATGTCTCTCTCCCTTTTTCTTTTCTTCTTCGATCGCTCCCTGCGTCTCTTCCTGCTTGGCTTGTAAAAGTTTCAGCTGCATGGCGGGCCGGCCTCTTTTGGCAGTCGTCCAGCTCTTGACTCTCCTGTCCCCTTACAAGAAAGAGAAGGCAGAGAGGACAAATATAGTCGCAGCTACACTGTACAGTACAGTTGTAGAGGCAGATGTACTCTGAGTGTTCTGCAACCACTTTTAACTCAATCTAACGTACACAGGAAGACTGCAGTTTTTACATTTCATCGAACATTCATGAGGGGCCACAGTGAAGCATCGTACAGTGGATCTAATGTACAATAGAGACCACTCATTTCCTGAGGAGTCACAAAGACATTCAGAGTGCCACGCCAGACTATTCTGCATTAAACACAATGTGACAGCTGAGTTTGACAACGTGTATTTTGGAATTCACACCCAGTTCATTCAGGGACACACTTTACTGAAGTCACCCATACCATTTCCTGTACCATATGTACACAGATATATCTACATGCATTCAGGAAGTAGACAAATGATAAACATTTATGGTCTTTAACGTATGGAGCAAAGTCCACTATATGAGTACTTGCATAAACACAACCCAAACACACACACACACAATTTCATTTGTTACTTATAACTTTCTCTCTTTGGTTTAAAGAGTATTAATTATTTTAAAATGCTGTTTCATTGTAGGACCAGATCCAACAAATTATTCTACACCACAGTGATGTTTTTTTTAAATGAGTGTCAACATTATATTGTGTAGATAAATATATCTATACTTAACAGATGGAATAATAGCTTACCTAAATGCTGGCCTTGTTGCTTGTTTGTGTGTTTGCTTATTTGCTTTCATTACTTTTTTGTATGTCAATATAGGTGTGTATGTTTGTATGTATGTGTATGTGAAGATGATAAGTGAGGTTAACTATTTACAAAACATCAAAGGGACTTGATTTTTCATATATTACATTGATAGGAAGCTAAAGGATAGATTGTTTTGTGAAGAATGGGTGGGATTAAATAAATTATAATTCCTCCCATTCCTTTTTCAAATGTGCAAATGAAGTCATACTTTGTAACCAAGTATATGTGTAGATTTTGTTTGTTTTCTTGTTTTCTTGCAATCTGTTTCATTTATAAGAACTAAGTTGGATTAGTTCATTTTGGTGCATATTCGATATAAACTAAATGAAACTGAAACAAAATTTTCAAAAGATTTTAATTTTACTACCTGTATACACTGCTTACAAGGCTGAAAGGTGAATAACAGATATCAATGGAATCTAAGTAAACAAGAACAACAATAACAAGTTGTGTTAGACGCAAGAAACCCTAGCAAATGTTTTACCTGATTTGCCCCACAGACATAGACATAATATACTTACTATGTCTATGGGGCAAATACTATTATAATACTATGTCTATCTCTTATCACTGCGAAAACACATTTTTGGTGACTGTGACCTTGACCGTTGACCTAAATTCACCAAAATGTAAGGGGATCTGTTCTAGACCCCCTCACATATTTTCTGAAAATTTCATGGAAATTGGTCCAATAGTTTTTATGTAAAATTGGTGAAAACCTGACACACACAAAAACGAACCAAAAACAATTCTGCATTCAACAAGTAATAATAATAATAATAATAATAATAATAATAATAATAATAATAATAATAATAATAATAATAATAATAATAAAAACTCATTTTCCCTTGAAGAAAGCATTAGCATCGTTACTTCAGTGTACTAGCAACACTTGAAAAACATTTGTCTCATTTATGATTTCAGTTAACAAAAGTTTCTTATTTTTATTAACAGTCTACAAGTCAAAGTATTTGAAGTATTTGAAGATAAATATGTCGTATACAGGACACTTACCCTAAAGTTTTTTCAAGTGGAATATTTTCTTCTTTTGGCTAAGTTGAAGGCCATTGTCCCATCAGGCTCTTTGCAGCAGTTTCTAACTCTACGTGTAATAGAAGGTTTGTACCAGAGCATGCGCCCCATCTAGTGGACACACTGTGTAAATGCAGTTTGTGTCCAAGATTAGGGAATGGATGGACAACTTTTTTTCTTATTTATTGTGCCCTCTGTGATTGTTATTACACTCACATACGTAGATACCAGTAGACTATGCAATATTTCAGCAATATAGAGCTGAGCTGTTTATGTTTTGGCTTGTTTTTTTGTTTTTTTACTCCAAATAACAAATAATTCTGTGACGCTCAGATTATGTACTTACTATTATTGGATGGAATGGACTGCAGTAATTATAAGCATCAACTTATTTTGGATATGTCACAGATCAAGTGTTTCTGTTTGGAAAATTAATGGTGTCTTAGATAAAACCCTGAATTCATGCTGTATAAGAGCCTGGCCAAGCTAGCAACAGAGTTATAAAGCACTGTGCGGCCATTATTAATAAAATAATTATTCATATATACACACACACACACACACACATACGCGCACACACATATAGACACCCTTCATGGTGTCTCTATATGCCCGTGGTCTAAACCAAAAATAACAATAAAACATAAGGCGTTTAGTGCTCAATAATTAAAGCAATAACTATGAAAGGAATATATATATATATATATATATATATATATATATATATATATATATATATATATATATATAGTGGAACTCAGCATGTAACTCTGCACTCTGCAATTGACTATTATTGACTTCCTCCTAAAGACTGTAGGGTCAGTGTTATGACCTGGAGTTGGTTCATTTATCCAGGTCCAGGTTTTGCAATGTTATGCATAACAAAAAAATAGGGCAGATACCTGAATGTAATGAATGACCAAGATTTAACATCAGTGGATGTTTTTTTCCCCTCCCTGATGAATCAAGCATATTTCAAGATGACAACACTAGAATTCATCAGGTGAAAAACTGTGAAAGAAGTGTTTCAGAAAACATGAACATTTTTTTTGCACATGGATTAGACACCACAGTCCAGACCTGAGATCCTTTAAGAATATTTAGGATGTACTGGAGAAGATGTCACATACTGGTCCAACTCCACCATCATAAATGCACAATCTTGATTAAAATAAATAAATAATGTATCAATGGAAAAACATATTATGACATCTTCTTTCAACATTTCATTAGTATTATATGGTATAAGTGATGAAGCAGGGATCAATCAAGCCTGTAATCAAAGCTAAAGGCAGTTTAATTAAACATACTGTTTTATTTATTTTTTTCTTCAGAAAGTCAATCTAAATTATACATCATATATTGCACATTATATTTATTACACTTCACAGACAATATTGCCTTGGCACAATGTTTATTTCCTATAGTCTACTATTATTGTTTCAACAAAACTAAACACATTTCTTGTATTTGAAATCTTACTTCCCAATAAAATTCAGATTTTTCTCCTGGGAAAGAACTTTTATGTAGCTGGTTAATGTATTTTTTATTTTTTTGGAAACAAAATAGAAACCAAAGGGTTTAAAATTATGTTTGACTACACTTGCACTAAAACCCTACATTTACAACAATAACTACCTCAAATGCACTCAACTCAAACACAGTGTTGTCTTGTCTTGTCATACTCTGCCATGATAGTAGTGGACTTAATGTACTTTATATACTGTACTTTATGACTAGTCTTGTCATACCTGGTTAGTTTAACAGCACTATAGGTAAAAGTAGCCTTAAGCTACTGCACTCTTTTTTTTTTTTACACTAACTTAGTTTTGGATTTGTCTTCTTATGCATCTGCACTTCACTGTTGCCCATGCATAGGAGAGTGAGAAACATAATTTAGATTTGTTTGTATGTCAAGTTCATGTAAAGAAATTGACAATAATATTAACTTTGACAATTGTGCAT
Organism: Siphamia tubifer; assembly: GCA_020466265.1. Taxonomy (NCBI): domain Eukaryota; kingdom Metazoa; phylum Chordata; class Actinopteri; order Kurtiformes; family Apogonidae; genus Siphamia; species Siphamia tubifer. Next base: position 22,037,128 of record CM035789.1, read on the forward strand.
CGACAGGTAGAATGTGTGCATTTTCCTGTTTCTGTTTGTCTTGAAATTTTCTGGTTTTCTTATATTTTACATGAGTGTCACAATTACTAATTGTTTTACTTGAAATTAAACTAAAATAACACTTCATGATTAGAAATCTCTCAGTCCCAAGTATAGAGTACCTTCAGATTCTTTTCCTACAGTACTTGTTTCTGAGGAAATACTGGCCTCTTGTGGCCTGAATACAAAGACAACACTTATTTATGTGAGTGAAGTCTTATCTCTCCTGTTTCTCTCTTGCTGGTTCTTCTCTTCGTCCAAATCTAATCCTGTAGCTGGTCCCAAAGCCTCTCTAAACCAGACACCTAGAAAAACTGCATGTTATGCACAATTCAAAGAACCAGATACTAAAATCTGAGCGTAATCATTTACAAATATTCAGGTGATGTAACGTCAACTGTTTTGAACATCGACAGTTCTTCAGTTTCAGCTTCACAATTTGTCATGTCTTTTATGGATTGTAATTGTCTCTCAACTCACCACATGTTTTTTGTCAGTAAGTTTTTTTTCTTTGTTTTTTCTCTTGTTTATTTATTTATTTTCCAATTACTAAAAAGTTCAGGCTACCCCAGATCACTCAGACCTGTATCTGACCTGGACATAAAAAGTAATGATTTGGTTCAAATGTTGTACATTGATGTTCAAACTATAACTTCTGCAGGATGGATGACAACTACAGCTCACCAGATTAGATGTCAGACTTTAATCTGTAAGAATAAAACAGAAACATAAATACATGATCAGATTATGTCAGTCTCGTGACATTTAGTTCAGAGCTATTTACATCTTTTTTCACAATAGAATCCCTGTTAGAGTATGTGACAGCTTATGCAGGGCCTTTTCCTCTACAGTAATTGCTCTCACCTTGTCACTAGGAGCAACTAATAACTGTGTGTGAAGTAAATCATTAACCACTTGCGGCTTCAGGCTTGTTTGGGTTTATGAGCAGACTTTGGCAGCCGCCCTCCCCAGTGACCCACTATATCACTATGAATTATAGTCACAAAAGTCTGACAGATGATGAGAGACGACTATATAAAGCTCTACACAGTGTGTTCAACACTTATCAACTTATTTGCTATTATATGTGAAACAAGGAAAACACAAAAAGTCTATCCCTCCCCAATGGTTGAAGGGGTTTTCACATCCCTTATTTAAGTAAAATAGAAATAACTAAGTAAAACTACCAAACTGCGTGTAAAAATGCTTTGTTAATAGTTGTATTTAAAGAAAACATACTGTACTGTATGTCTCATATGTCCCCAGAAAGTGCATTTTTAATCTCAGCTCAAAATACTTAATGATATTATAGCATGTCTGTATAGTCCTAAAATTCACCTGTTTCAAAGTGTTGAGTTCATGTCTGTTATTTAACCCTTTTATGCACAATGGTTACTACGTTGGACAGCTGTTCTATGGTTGTTCTCTTGTACATTCATAGGTTTTGTTGTTTTAGTGTCATACCATTCATCACAGTGGATGTTTATGCACCACCCCATACACTGACATTAACCCTTTGATGCATGAATTATGAAAACCTTAATCAAGATATAGTTTCCTAAGTGTTTTCATTTTTCTTTCGGCCTAAAAAAAACTATGTGATTGAAATCTTTCTAGAATGAACCTATTTTTTTTATGGAGTTACAAAAATGTCCACTCAGCTGGACAACATGTGTTTAAGCTTTGAAGCAAAGAAACATCTATTTAAATCACTTAATCAGAACACTATGATGTAAAACACTTTTAATGCACTTTTTTTGGTTTAAGAAGACTGTTAATTATAGTCTAATAACAACAAGCAATTGATTTATACATAAACATGTTCATGCAGATCAGATATTAAGAACAGACAAGTTACAGTAATGATATGAACTGACTGATATGGAACTAAAACAACAAAACCCATAAATATACAAGAGAAAAACTGTAGAATAACTGTCCACTGTAGTGACCAGTACACAGTAAATTTTGCAGTGTTAAATCAACACTTAGAGAGTTTATTTAACTTCTTCTAGAGTGTATTTGGTCCCATTGTCTCCAAATTAACTCTCTAAGTGTTGATTTAACACTGCAAAATTTACTGTGTATATATCAAAGGGTTAATACCAACACTGTCACTTTACTGTCCCTGATAAATGTGATCAGCAGTAATATATTTTGTGTGAATCAATTAATGGATTGGATTTATATAGTGCTTTTTTGGTCACTCAAAGTGCTTCACATTATTGACCCATTATTCATTCACTCTCACATGCTCCCTCTGGTGGTGGTAAACTACATATGTAGTCACAGTTGCCCTGGGGCAGACTGACAGAAGCGTGGCAGCCATTTTGTGCCTACAGCCCCTCTGACCACCAACAAACATTCATACATCACTGGAGGCAAGGAGGGTGAAGTGTTTTGCCCAAGAACACAACAGTCTGACTAGGACGGAGTGGTATTCGAACCATCAACCCTTCGACCCATTGGACCCATCGACCCATTGGACGACCTACTATACCAACTTAGCCATGGCCGCCCCAATTGTTGTTGTTAGACTATAATTAAAACCTTTCATAATCAAAAGGTTTGGGTTATATTTGCATATTGTCTCCATAATGTGAGTAATAGATAGTATGATAATATGTTACAATGAGACAAGACATCAAATTAGCTGCATGAATAATGTCTTTTCATAGTTTTCACACAGTATATAATTTTCTGATTATGGGTTTGTTTCAAAAAATAAACATGTGGTGTCCAGCTGAGTGGACATTTATATTTGCATTAAAAAAAAATAAGTTCATAAAAAATGTTCCATTACATTTTGTCAGGCCTAAAGAGGAATAAAAATACTCAGGAAAAAAAGGGGTTAATATTAAAATGAAATGTGGTAGCCCATTCCCTTGTCCTTTCAGTATCATGGATACACAATTTCATCAGGAAAATAAATGAATCATACAGGTACAAAAATAGTCACAGAATGCTATTCTAAATATCTGAATAAAATAATAATTTGTCATTTTTGACCCATTTCTATTTATGTCTACATAAAGTTAAAAAAAAAATACATTTAAAAAAGTTAATTGATTGTTATTTAATCAGGTCTTTTCTTTCCTCTGATTTGATGCACTTTGGTTTGTTACGATTCAGACCTACCCCCTATGCTTTTCACCCTCAGTTTAACATGATAACAATGAATTGTGGTTTTGTCCCTCATATTTTGTAATGTGTCTTTTTCTCCACAAATCTAAAAGATGACTGAATGAATTCCCAAGGATAGTAACAACATATAGCTGCTAAAGTCAGGAAAATTGTTAATCTCTCAACTTGATATTGAAAAGTCATGATGATTGTCTAAAAATCACTATATGTAAATATAGATTTGGTACACAGAATTATGTCAGGTTTTAACAAAGGAAGATTTGGATCATTCTTTTTCAGAAAGCAAAATAAATTCACAAGTTACTTCCAGGGGTGGAAGTAACTACGTAGAAGTACTTCTTTTACTGTACTTAAGTAATTTTTTTTAGGTATCTGTACTTTACTTGAGTATTTATTTTTCTATGTTTACTATGTACTTTTACTCTCTACATTTTTCTATAAATATCTGTACTTTATACTCTTTACATTCTCAGAATTACTTTTTCAAACTAGACAAATGTAACAGTATGAAAAATAAGTCATGAATCTGAAATTGTGACTTACTATATCATAATTTTAAAAATTAATCTGATAATTTGGACTTTTTAATCTTTTTTATTACATAATTATGCTATTTTTTTTTTTTAAATATCTGTCTCATGTCCTATGTACAAACTGATCACCATGACCCAATAAAACACATGTGTTACGAGATGGTATGGTATGGTATGGTATGGTATGGTATGGTATGGTATGGTATGGTATGGTATGGTATGGTATGGTATGGTATGGTATATATGACTGCTTTAATATCCATTGTGTAGAAAATATATCGTAAACAATCCATCAAAGCCATCAAACAAATATAGTGAATTAAAAAGTACTTTATTTTCCTGTGGCTGCAGTGGAATAGCAACATTCAGCTGATGATAAACTGATAATACTCCATTATACATGCATATCTCCCACTCTGCAGATCAATAGTGTGGAATAGTTCTGTAGATGAGTGCTGCTCAGCCAGTCCCTGTCCATTTCTATCCCACTGTCTTCAACCCACGGGCTGATGTCATGGGAGGAGTTTGCGTTGGGACCCACAAAACTTTTGCGTGTGCGCGTGTTCTGACGCCACGCCTCTGTGCGTTTTCCTCCGCGCGTTGATTTCATACCAAAGTCATACTTGGCATTCCGCCTTTTTCTGTCAAACACGACTTTTTCCCGAGGAAATACTGACTCTATAGACAGCTAAGCAGCTTTAGAAGCAAAAGTTTAAAGGCGGGAGTGTTTTCCTGCAACAGCAGAAAAGGAAAGACATTATAAGGTGAGTGCGCTCTCAGATACTTCTTTGTTGTGTGCACTAACTTTCATGCTGCAGCAGCTGCTTCGCTTTGTGTGCGCTTGAAGTTTTGGGATATTTGACATATTTCGCATTTTCCCGCTACCGCTTTGCTGATTCAGAGCCTCGTGTGTTTAGCAGAGAGTTTCTCTGTAATTTCCCCAGCAACCCGTACCGTAATTTTACCGATTTTCTGGCGTCTCGGACTTAGTTTGGAGTTTGTTGAGGTATTATTAGCTCACAAGCTAACCGACTAGCATTTCCCTCCGAGCCTGTTAGCAGTTACTTTTCCAAAACAAACTTATGTAACATATAAAATAAGAAACGGCTTCGGTTTTTAACACTCTTCATGTAATACTTTAACGATTGCTAAGCACAGCAACATACACATTTTTAAGTTCTGGGATGAAAGTGGCTCCAAGACAGGTTTTGCTAACTCACACTGGCTAAACGGCTTCCACTGGTTCAGTGTGATCCAACATACATGCTAACTTGGCAGACAGGATTCATTGTTTTGTTATTGTGAAACTTTGGCCAACATGTGAAACTGGTCTCAGGAGTTCAACAGAAGTCAGAGCAAAAATTATACCTTTGTTACTGTCACATCTATTTATTCACTAGCCACAAGAAGGTAGAAAAGAGCTTTTAGATCCATAGTCATTCATGTAAATGTAGAAAAGTGTGGAGCTGAAGTGGCTACTGAAATCTGGGAAGAGTTGTGATGAAATGTGATTTTAGTTAATCATAATGTCTCCGGTGTTCCCACTGGAGCAGAAGGCAACCCAAGGCAACCCATAATGTGCATGTGTCTTGTCAGTGTTTGCTGAGCTCATATCTTTATTTAGCCCAATGCTGCACTGGCTCCTCACTGCTCTGACCTTTTGGCCACTGGGAGCTATATTGAAACTAGGAGAGCTCTGTATAATGTATCAAATCTGCATCAACACTGCTCTGACAAATGGTAAAGTTGTGACCACATACCTCTGCATCATCATTTCTTGAACTCAGATTAAACTGCACAGCATTAAACTACGACTGTTTTTTTTTTTAATTCTTATTAATCTACTAACTGTGATAGAATGTAAGTATGTAAGAGTATTTATTTAAGTGCTGTGTCACTACATTTTGAAGAGCAATATTGTATATGTTTCCACTACATCTCTTACAAGTGGTTCCATTTGTTTTATAAGCTCATGTTATGTGACTAATCTTGTGTTTATCCAGTGGTTATCAAGTGAGCCCCATTACTGAAGAGGAATACTTTAATAAATCCATCCAGTGAGATTTTACTTTAACCATTAAATATTTGAACAGCCACAAGTAAAAACATCAAATAATCTAAAATGTTTGGAACTACTATTCCTATAACTGCAGGTAAAATGTGGTTTCTCTACTTTTCATTTACAACAGATGTAACTCATTTGGACATTCAGAGGCAGAGAACACTGTCATTTTCTGTTGCATGGATTCACTAAAAAGTCCCAAAATGGATGGCATCTACAACAAGTGGTTGTAGATCCTGGATCTGTCCTAGAACCTGTACTCAGAGCCTTAACAAACTTCTATGTTGTCAGATAATTAAATACAAGAAATGGCCTGATTTTCACTGAAAATACAAAATGTGGAAGATAATGTAATAAAATTTGATTCATTGCTTGAAAAAGCTTAAATATTGACGAATTAATTTGGAAATTGACAAAAATAGTTCTAGGTCTTTTAGGGTTAATGTATTTGAAAAGTAACAGTACTTACATTTGTAACACATCTGTACTAAATTTTAATGTTATTACTTTTTGACTTACAGTTCCGAATGAGTTTTCGGATTAATCAAGTGTTATATTATGAATATTAATACTTAAAGCTTTTAAAATTGTTATTTTATTATTATTACTGTACTTTACAACCCTAAACTAAGAAAACAGCCAAAACAAATACACACTAAACAACTGATCTAGTTGTTTGAACTTTACCATTCTACTCAGTAAAACAATGATAGCCATTAGTTGCAAAGATTTTTGGTGATTCAATCAATGTTAACTTCAAACCATTCAGGATGAAAACAGACATGATGGCAGCAGCGTCATCCCAGTTGCTGACATCTCATCTAATTACGCTTTCAATACAATCACAAATCCTCCTCTCAAATATCAAACTGATCTTTTAGGATTTGTTCTTTCTAAACCATCTCATGAAGTGCAATCTCCATCGCAACAGCACAGTCTGCTGTCAACAGTGATTGAAAATGGGAAGGCTGTGCGCTCAGTGGGTCCAATAAGCCCACCACAGCAGGGGAAGCTCTGTGACCACACTGATCCTCTGTGGTTCTTCTATGGCAGAGACCATATTAGCCACACTCTGGAAAACATTACACACCAGGCATCATTCATGTTGCATGTGTGTGCCTGTGTTTGAAGAGACTTGGAGCTTCTTCAACAATAACAAAAGAATGTGTAATTTACTCATATGGCCCACTCAGAAAAGGCTCAGCATTCTGGGAAGTTTGTGTGACTTGGATATTGCTTTTTTTGTTGTCTTAACGGCACGATTATCCAAGGAAAAGGCCAAACAGGTCTTCTCATCAGCAGTGGTTTGGTAAATGACACCCTTTGTAAATTTTGATCCAAGTCTGTTGTAAAGAGTATCAGTGGTTTAACCTTCATAGCTAGACCAGCTGGTGGGGTCTTTGTTGACCTTGGCCAATGTCTTTGTAAATTTGCAAGCCCTAAATGTTTAGCCGTTTTGCTTGTCAGGTCTTTAACCTTGAATTCCAGGGCTAATAATACTCCCTGTACCCATGGAGGCTGTAAACATCTTAAGATGAATCTGATCTTGCACTTTGTGAAGTGTGAAGATGGTTGTAGTCCGAGAAATCTGTCACCATTCTTGGCAGCTGCAAAGTTAATCTTGGACCCGTCTATTCATCAAATTCTGTATGAAACAAAGTGATGTAGATTAGCAAGAACAAGCTCCTCTCGTTGAAACTTTTATAAAGCTTAGATTTTACATTGCCTTCAAAGCATCAGTCAGTAGGTTTAGTGTAATCAATCATATTATCAAGGATGACCATTTAAAAATTGCTGTTTTACATCCTAAAATTGTGTCATGATAAACCATATCTATCAGGTTCTCGCCAGTGCAGTTAAAAATTTTACACTGTGATTAGCGCCGTTACACAAAATATTACACTGTGCTCCTTTCAAGTTGTGGGATTGTGTTTTGAGCACATTTGCTTGCGTAATATTTCCATATTTCCATATTTATGTGAGAAACCGTCTTTTATTGGGGCAGTTGGTGCTGTGAAAGTTATTTTAACAGATAACGCCATGTGCATTTGTTTTTGCTTATCTAGGTTAATTTATGCCTTGAATCAAACCAAATTAAATTGGTTTTAATGAAATAATTTACACATTTTTATGAATTGGATTGTAGTCTGTGAATCGAGATTTGAATCACACCATTTTGTGGGTGAAATAGTCACACCCCTCATGAATAGTGACCTAAATCACAAGCATTTGGAGCGTTGGCAATGCGTCCCGGTTAACATTACACTTTAGGAAGCTGCTGGTGAGAACCCTGTCTATTGTATAAATGTATAGCTAACTAGAAAAGCCCTTGGAGAGCACATACCTCCGCCAAAGCAGAACAGCCCCCACAATCACCAATAAAATATAATCATTTGTTCCTTGTTGCCATTATCAACATTTCCTGACAATTTCATCAAAATGGTTCCATAACTTTTTAAGTTATCTTGCTAAAAGACAAACCACAATGAAACCACAACCTCCTTGGACATTTAACCAAAAACATCAATAAAATAAGCACATGGAGTTCACATACACATGGAAACAAGTAGTTTGGTCACTTTCATGTATTAAATAAGTAGCCACAGAGTAAAACCAGTGTTTAGTGTAAGTAATGCGTCTACAGCCAAACTATTATTTTTATCAAAATGATAAATTAAGAAAGAATACTAAATTAAGTTTGATCAAAATGTCCATCTAGTTTAAGTGAATCCATATTTTTTACATAAATACAACAATAGCATTCCAATTATGAGCTTTCATGTTTTTGTATTTTGATGATTTTCTACAAATTGCAAATAACCTTGATATATTCAGTGGCACTCATCTGTGTGGTTGAATAGCATCAGTTTCTTAACCACAAAAAGGTCTCCAGTTTATTATTACCTGTACATAAACTATACACAGTCGATTTGTATATATTGTCATAACAGATGATTTAAAGCTCCTTGGTTGGTTTCAAAACAGCTGGGCAACCACTGCATTAATTTCTTTAAACCTCGCTGATTGTGATGCTTTTTGTCTAAATTCATCAGCCATGAAAACAAATACAGTTCTCTGCACTTGCGTAATGGAAGGTAATTTGTTCTGATGCTTTTTTAATGTGGAAGAAAACCTGATTATAAGCCAAGGCTCAGCAAGAGTGTTATCATTAGCACTACTGCTATATTTAATGTTGATTTGGAATGGAATTTACCTTGATTTTTTTTTTATTATTTATTTAGAGATGTTAACATGCACAGTTTGCACCCAGACATCAGTTGAGGTCTCATCCCTGCCTGTAGCTTTCACTGTATGGAGAAAATGTCCTGCATGTTTTTCTCATCAGCTTTTCTCTTGTGTCAAAGGTGTGTTGTGACTGGAGCCGTCATCATTGCGTCGGAGTGGAGTTGCCGTGGCAGCCCTGATGGGGCGCAGGAGGAGGGTGCCGATGGAGAGGGACTGGCAGACGGAGCAGACCGTGGATTGGACGGTGACCCTGAAGGGGTGTGGAGTCCAGACATCGAACAGAGCTTTCAGGAAGCTCTGGCCATCTACCCTCCCTGTGGCAGGAGAAAGATCATACTTTCAGATGAGGGAAAGATGTATGGTGAGGAAGAACACAACACAGCACACATCTGTTCTTATACACCGACAAAAAACAAGCACACCCTCTCATTCATGGGACAAAACATAGATCACATGTCTGTTTAAAAAAAAAAAAAAAGACTACAGCTGACATTTTAGTTGGGAAATTGTCTAAAAAGTGATGAACCCTTGACCTCACTTTTAAGAACAACTTCATATTGTGGCAGATAATGACGTTGAGCATACACAGAATTTATTATGTCCTCTCTGTGTACGGTCTGACTGCAGATGCACAGATCATCTGAGTGTGTTTCTCTCCTGATACCAGAGCTCTTTGGTTGAATGTGGACGGATATAGCTGTGTCAGGAGGATTCTTCTTTTACCTCATAAATAATCTTCAGCTGAGTGTAAATCACCAGAGGAAAGCACACAAATCCAACAACACTAACGTTTTTTTTTTTTTGGTGATTTTACTCTTATCTTTTCTGTTGCAGAATTTGTTATAAACATGTGAGTTTTATTTAAAAAGAAGCAGAGCAGAAGCAATAAATGCTCTTTTGGAGTCTCTTTATTTGTGTGTGTGTGTGTGTGTGTGTGTGTGGTGTGGGGGGGGGCATGTTAAATGAGCTACTAGTTGCAGACAGTTTCATATTTCTTCATCGTCTTACTCGTCTAAAACATTCACACACACTAAATCTCGGGGATAGAAAATGAGAGGTTCACTAGATGTCTTTGCAGATTATTATTATTCTTTTTTTTTTTTTTTTTTTTGCAAATTTCTTAATTTGTCTGTTGGTCCAATACTGGATGATTACATTATTCATTGAGAATCAACACCATAGAACTTGGATGTGGCGTCGGTTTGACAGATCAGCCCTGTATTTAGTGAGTGAATTACTTTAAACCGGTTCTGGTACTGGATGAGATTTGCCCAATCTCCGAATCTACACAACCTTGTTCATTCAACAGTGATCTAACGCTGATGAGTAAATGCAGTTTAGTGCAGATCCACAAAGCCATGAGTAAACAGCTGTCAATAACCCACTGAATCAGTAACCCTGTGGCTTATTCTCTGCCCTTGTAAAGACCTTTTTGTCTCTGCCCAGGTGATCTGCTTGGAGGTATTTAGGGACAGAGGTATTTAGCTGTGCGGTCAAAGGGCAGTCAGCTTTGACGAGGTGAAAGGAGAGCACAAGTTAACATTTCAGGTCATGTTAGGGTTACCATACAAAAATGTTGTGTAATTACTTACCCTTCTTAGACATGAATTGCTTATATCAATCTGTGCATAACTAACGGTGCAGTTGTTGCACATATGTTATAGTTGTTTTTTATTAGGACCTGTTCAGGATGTGAGGTGAGCTTTGATGTTTTTGACTGTTTCTTCTACTTTATTGAAAGTCTTGGCTTATACCCAATCCTCCCTTTGCTTCTTTTTTTTTTTTGGCTCAGAGCTGGCATTCCAACTTGCAGCAGCCTGTGTCATGCATTTGTGTATGCGCTCGTGTGTGTTGTGAGGGAGAGGGGATATGTGATCCCGTGCGACAGAAAGGGAAAGTTTGTTTCAGCATTACGGCATTTTCTCCTTTTGTGGACGTGTGGGCTCAGTGTGTTGACCACCCCCATTTCCTTCTCAATAAACAAGGACAGTCCCTCCAGTACAGGCATTCACACTTCCAAAAGCTACACTGACACTTGGAACATTATGGCCCTGTTTCCCAGTTCAAAAACTAGTTAGGCACCACCTGCAAACCCTTTAACCATTCCGTCATTTGCTCTTCATTGCCTTAGTTTTTGAATATCTTTTTAGTATATTTGTGAGAAGGATCATTTTTTAATCATGTTACTGATTCATCGGCGAACATGTTGATGAATTTTGATGACAAATAGTATTCATTAAAGTATAATTAACTTCTACTGGTAATGTGTCAACTCTTATCCAAACATATCTACAGAAAGCAGAAATCAGAGGGAAGATTCAAACTGGTAAAAGTGAAGCTAAAATATCACAGTCAAAGGAGCTACCCTGCTGCTTCTGTGAGGAGTCTGTTTGTTTTGCAGCAGAGATTTGTTTGACAGATTTGTCATGGGTCATTAAAACTGTCAGTAACTTGTTTCTCAGTCCCCATCTCCGAAAAGACAACAAGAATCTTATGTGAACGGTTAGATTGTTGTTTTCCTATAAACAAAGCCAATAAGAGGAACACATTCTAGTGTTGCTTAGTTCAGAACCAGAAAATGTGTTATAAAACATTTTTAGCGTGTGTGTGACCCTTGAGTTGCTCAGGTTCTTAATTTTCATCCAGCACATGCAGTTAGTTTTTATCAGTTGGGTCAATTTCCTCAATCTACCGTCCTTGATATCATCTACATAAAAGTTGCATTTCAAAACAAATGTATTTGGAACTTTAATTTGTATGGGTGAATTATGACACCAGAAAATACAGATTGACTGTTGAATTAGTGTTTGTTTGTTTCACTCTTTGACACCATATTGAGGACACATGGTTACCAAGTTGACCCGAGTGATAACTTTCCCTGCTCCTTGTGTCAAAGGCAGTGTTTAAAGCAGCATTGGCTATATTCATTGAAAAAAAAAGAATGAATAACAGAAACAGCAACCATGTGTAATGTTTCTATAACATGCAACGGTACCTGAGGTGAATTCATTTCATGTTTATTTGTCCGTGATGCTGCTCTTCAAACAATACAAGTACAGACTGACTGCACATGGTATTGGTATGTCATGGTGAAAGGAAGCTGGGCTGAAAGACAAAGCTTTCAGTTTAACAGTCCGTCTTTGTTCCTGCCCTCACCAATGGTTAAAACCCTGTGGGTAGTAACCAAAAGAGCAAGACCACAGATACAGGTGATGGAAGTGGGTTTTCTCCGCATGGTGGTTGGCCTCTCCCATAGACATAGGGTGAGTACTTTGGTCGTGTGGGAAGGGTTTGGAGTAGAGCAACTGTTCCTCCATATTGAGAGAAGCCTGTGTGAGGTGGTTTCGGCATCTGGTCAGGGTGCCTTCTGGACGCCTCCCTAATGAGGTGTTTCAGGCATGTCCAGGCGGGTGTAGCCCCTGAAGCAGACTCAGGACATGCTGGTGGGATTATATCTCTCTGCTATCCTGGGTAAACCTTTGTGTCCCCCCAAAGACCTTGCAAACATGACTGGGACCCAGTACATCAAAGTATCCCTGTTTAAGGCTCATTTATTCTCCTTTTACATACAGCCATACCTGCATATTTCTGTATTTTGTCAGTGTTGCAACAGATGTTAAACAACAAATCCAGTAGAGAGCAGCCAAGAAGGAAGAGTGCTTGACAATTCTTGTACAACAAAGTACATGTTAAGTACAAGTGGTTAGTAACTTTGTTTTTTCGGCTTTTTCGTTTGACCCCACAAATTTTTCCAGTTGGTGTCTCAACTGCCAGCTCCACTGCCTCAACAATATCTGGTGGTGGTGAACTGTGTTGTCTGTATTCATAAGCTTTGAGAAATACAGAAATATGAACCAAGTGATGCAGATTGTTCTGTCTGTATCCATATTTAAAGTCAGTTATAAATGAGCAACTAGAAGACTGATGGTAAACTTACAGGGATAGTTCACTATTTTTCACATGAATTTGTACAGAATCAGCGTCTTTACTCTGGTGCACCCACAGTGACTTACCCCCGACAGTGTCCTGTGAGTCGAGTTCTGGTCTGGTTTTGGTCAAAGCAAAAGTAGTCCCGGCAGGTTTCCGGGGGTCACAAAAATGAAAGGTGTATCTTGTCAAAACTATGTGGTTGAATGAGTGATTTATTTGCATAACAAACCCGTCACAGAACAAAAACTCACACCTCGTAATTGCTTTGATCTACTTTCTCTCAATAGCAATCAATGCGCATTGTCACTGCTACTAGCTGTGCGCCTTACCAAACTACTTTCATCAGTTGTTCGGCAGTCTTTGCAGCTGCTACGTGCAGGCGCTCAGCTGTTAGCAGTGACAACGCGCATTGATCGCTATTGAGAGAAAGTAGCTCCAAGCAATTGCAAAGTGTGAGTTTTTCATCCGTGATAGTTTTCTTATGCAAATAAATCACTCATTCAACCACAGTATTGTTTTGAGAAGATGCACATTTCATTTTCGTGACCCCTGCCGGGACTACTTTCGCTTTGACCAAAGACAATGATTCTAAACAAATTCATGTGAAAAATAGTGAACTATCCCTTTAAAGCAGGGGATAGATATATTTGCATATGTATGTATGTTCACACGACTGACATTTTTCAGATTTGCTTCCCATTTTTCGAACACGTGTCCACTTGAATCAAACATATTTAAAGCTAATATGGAAATGTAGCCTAGTGTCGCCTATTGAAGCTTCAATTTTAGACGTTAATAAGTCAAGTCCGATTCAGTCTGTAAACCAGTATGCAAACTAGATTAGCATTTATAGGATGACTCTAAGCTGCTTGTAAATAAATGGGAACATCATGGTAGTTTCAGCTTATAGTGGTCATTACACTTGAAACTGCTCTTCAATATAGGAAAAGATAACAGCTGACTCATCAGCATTTTTAATAATACAAATCTCAGACCTCACGCACTTCTATCACAAGATCATTTGTATTTCTGTGCACACAGTATGATAGGTCTGCCTCCCTTTGCTAAACTAGGCCATTTGAAATTGAGATGTAGCCTCTGAGCAGTCTGTGCTCTCACTCATATGTTACTGCTGCAAATCAGCCATCAGCCCAGTGTTCCCAGTTTAGAATGATTATCAACCAGATGAGTTGTTTGGATATTCACTGGTCAACAAATCAAACAAAGGCTGTCTGTTTTTACTTAGACCTGCATCAAAAATGGACACTAAAGGACATAGCATTTCAGCAATAGTATAAAAACCTCAATACTTAGCATTGGAATTTCAGTCATTGTTGCTGTTATTTTTAAATTAGTGACAACAATGAAATAACAAATAAGTGGTTCAGGGGGCTGACCATGAACCAAAACGACCCCAGTTCAGTTCCTCTTCTAGGTTACTTTTGTTGCATGCCTTTTTTTTCCCTACTGTGGACTGGCAAGTGCAGCAGCCCCCCCCCCTCCCCCCTCTCAATAAATTCCAGTTTGTTAGTTTGCAGCACACTCATTTGTCCACTCTGTTCACTTCCACACATGAAGTGCCGTTTTTATTCTTAATGTATGGAGCACTTACAGAGAAAATTGCAATAAAGTGTATGTTAATGAAAAGGAACAACTTCTGTACATTCTTTCATCTTGTTTACTCCCAAGTCAGGGTTAAGTAGCTTTTCCAGCATCATCTTGTGATTTCTGATGAAGTTCTAATGAAACCGTATTCAGCCTTTATGTGGAGTAGTGGTAGACTGCAGGAAAGTGTGTGCGTGTCCTCTTTTGGGAATTGGAGCAGACTGCTGCATCTGAGTCAGCCCCTTCTGTCGATTTTGGAGAGTTCTGTGTTCTTGTAAGTCCACGAAGCCGATGTGACTCAGCCTGATGAGACCCACGTCCCTATGGTATCGCACTACTTCCCAGAACGGATGATGATGTTAACGTGTGCTGTATTTGTGATAAATGATTTCAGCAGTGGAGTTAATCTCAGAGCCTTGAGTTGGTCACCTTTATGTTTAACAGCTCTAACCCTGACATCCAAAAGGAGGGTGAATAAGGAGTTGCTCACCAGGAATGATCTGGGATGAGCAGCTCATTGGGTGTGGGTGGGAGAGAGGGGAGGCAGAGAAAGAAGGAGCTGACTGGGCAGTTTTTGGTGGCCACACTTGAGAATTCTTTTTAACGTCATGATGACCTTTGTCCTCTCTTTTTCTCTCTTCCCACCACTTTTTTTTTTTTTTTTTTTTTGTAGTAGCAAATCGTATCCCAATTTTACTCAGGCTGCTCTTAATGAGAAGCCATGAAGATTGACACCTTCACAATGAATACAACTACATGGAGTGCATTAGTATGATTACATCATCTTCTACTTTTGTATGCTTCGCTGTCGAGCTGACTTCATCTTAAATAGAATTGAGGTGGGATATGATCCAAAGGCATCTTTATTTAAGCTTTACACCAGTGTCCTCAGTAGAACCTTAAACATATTTAACAAGTAAATGTCATAGTGACCCTCACGCTGATAATTATGGCATCACAAGCACTGCTTTCTAACTGTTCATAACCTGAACAATATTGCTACATCTAGACTCAAATAAAGGTTTGTAATGATTACTGTGAGGTTAAAAACAGATTTTTGGGGTGTACTCATCTACACAATTCTCTCACCCTTGCTTTTAATTTCATGTTTTGTTCATTAAAGGTTGCACACATATGATTAGAAATGTCCTTTTATGCTGACCTGAGCCCTGTTGACATTAGCAGAATGCATTTCTAAGCTAAAACGGGGTACACGCATGAAGATAATAGGGCTGTTTTTGTTCCAATTTTCCCCCTTCCCCACTAGCCATGGCAAATGCCACATTGTCTTATGTTTTATAAGATCATCCTGTGGCCTGAGATGTGTTAGGAGTGAATATCTCCTAATAATGGGCTCTGAAACAAATCGGGGCAGACCATTATAAATCGTAAACTTGTTCAACCAAAAATCTTTGTGTGTGGGGAAAAGCTGACCTGTGAGTCATGATGGGGAATGGAATGTCACCAATCCAGAAGCATGCCGACTGAGGAACAAGGAAGTATGTGTCAACAAAAATGAGCATGTCCGACCTGACACATAAAGTTTGGTAGACTTCAGAAATGACTATCAAAAAATAGTTCTCACAACACCATCATTCCTTCCTCTCATGTGTCCTCTTCCATGTGGTGTGTTTTCTGGTTGATGCTATGGTTCTTCTTCATTTTTTGTTACATCACATTTGATCACGTGAGATTTCTCGCTTTGAGGACTAGATTCTAGATCGGTGGTGAGACACAATGCTTATGTGTGTGGTGTGCTGTGTTGAGATTAACAACACACCACACACCACCAGGGGTCTGTAACATATAAAAACATCCTTTCAGAATTAGGAAGTGCGTTTACATCACTTAATACAGTCGAGTAATTGACACTGTCTGTTCTAACACAAAAATTTCAACATGTGTCCTCCACCTAGAGGCAGCCAGCATGGATGTAGGCAGATAGGCTTTTCATTGGCCAACATTAGAAACAATTTACTCCTGGTAAAAAATAAATGAATAAACTTCACTACAGGACTCAAACATCTCTTCCATAGTGTAACTATCGAACATATCAGTTACACCAGTAGTGTTAGACATACCTTTTTCAAGGGGTGAGATAAGAAAGCGTGGACTAAACAAAAGAATAATAAGTACTATAGTAGTAATTTTGTCTCCAGTTGCATAATAACAAAATAGTTGCTTCCACATAATAGTGAAAGTGTAATGTATATGTCAATTAAAAGTAAATTATTGGTCCTTACAAAGCTCAAGACTTTAGTGTTACAGAAATTTTATTTGCAAGAATGAGTGAAAATTTGTTTGACTTTGAATTTGTCATTTTAGGTCGGAATGAGCTCATAGCGCGCTATATCAAACTACGAACAGGAAAGACGCGCACACGCAAACAGGTAAGTACCAAAATGTTAGTATTGTTATTATTCAGTTACCTCTGTTAATGTATCAATTTCAGCCTGATGTGTCAATGTGTGTGTTTTCATGGGGATAACTCTGGCCCTTAGGTGTCTAGTCACATTCAGGTTCTGGCACGTAAGAGGGTACGAGAATACCAGGCAAGCATCAAGGTGGGTGACAACCCCCCCCCGAGTCAACCCTCCTTGGCTTCTGTAGTCACCTCCCCTCTTTTTCTTCTTTCCTTCCCCTTTTTTTCCTCCCATCCTCTTTCCTTCATCCTCTCTTTCTTCAGGTCTCTAGTCACCTGCAAGTCTTGGCCAAGAGAAAGTCTCGTGAGATTCAGTCTAAGCTCAAGGTACACATGCTCACTGACTTTGCTGTGCTTTCGCTCGCTTTGTGGCCCAAATCCAACATAACCCCCTAAATCACCTCCGATGTCTTTGTCGAAGTGTGTGGCACTTTATGCTTCTTTGATGGGGTATCCTGTGAACAGACTCCAGATCTACACTGGGATTTCCTCCATAGCTGACAGACATCTCGGTGTCTTGCAAGAACAGATGAAGTATTTTTAGATTCTCTCCTACAGGGAACCCCCCCCCCCAAAACATTTGGATTACAATGTTCTCACTTCTTGTAGAACATAGACAAGTTACAGCTAAACTGTAACAAGTTTTCACATTTTTGGAGGATTTTGTGTGTGATGCCTTTTTGTAGTTTTTTTTTTTAACCATTTATAATTGAAAAAACCTGCTCATTAATAAACTAAACCATTATCATTTATGCCTAGTTACCCAGTTTATTTTACTGCAATTTTATAATGAACCAAAAATGTCTTAAGCATTTTGTTTTGCACCCCTGCTTCAGCAAAACATCGGCAGTCTTTCGTAGCCAGACCTATCTTCACACTGGGTCAGCACTAGAGGCGCTTTCCCACAGAGTAGTTCTAGGAACTATATAGTTCTTCGGGAACCGTTGGGTTTGCATTCCAGTAGAAAACATGGGAGGGGCCAAGTGGGTCTAACGTCCGCCACAATGATGTATTCTTTAAGCACTAAATTCAACAATCGCACAAGAAGTGGAAGAGAGCGCTTCTACAGTATAAGCTTGACTAGTGAATGAGGAGACCACAACGATTATGTTCTGTATCGCAGGAATGTTAATGGTGGTCAAATACAACGTCTAATGTCAAGAATGGAGGAGTTTACAGAGAGAGTTAGGAGGTCAACAATCCAGCGACAGGCAATAAGGGCCCCCTCCAAAATGAGATGGGGCTTATCCTTTCAATAAAGACTCAGTACAATACTGCAGTGTATGTTAACCCCCCAGTGTTGTCGATCCATTTATTTATTATTTTCTCCGTATTTTTTTTCCAACATACAACTGACACTACACAGATTGTTTTACAGATAGTGGTACTGCAAGATGCAGAAATAGGCGTGGCATCAGCTCTACCAATCCCCAAACACCTACGTCCTATAGTTCCTAGAGAACTAAAAAAGACCCTGCCTGCAAGTATGAACAAAAAAGGTTATAGGAACTACAAAAGGTTCCTACAGTGGGAAAGCGCCTTATGATAGTGCAGGTAGGTCTGGCAGCTTTCACTATCTAAAGGGGTCTAATAGGGATTAAGAAAATAATTTCTGTGGGGTGTTTGGCTATATTATATGCTTTTGAACATGCCACACTTTTTTACGCAGTGCTAAGAGGAAGTTTTTTTGGAACATTTCTGCATGGAGAAGGAAATCTTCTTACTGACCTAACTAAAATGCTGCTAAAGAAAATGACAAGATGTGATTTTGTCCAATCCTTCCATTTTTGGCAGGTAGTTAGTTGCTACTTGACATTTGTCTTTGACTCTGAAAATGGTCAAACATCAGCCAAAGAATAGATCCTGTGAGTTTGACTGAAGTGTTTGTGTAATTCAGACTTTATTCAGTCACAAAATTGCTGTTATTCGCTATTTTATCAGTCATTATTTCTTCTGTCTACATGATAAATGCACTAACAGAATATATTAAGATGGACAGAAGCTCAGAAATAACTTTAAATGAGCACGGCAATATTAATGGTGTGAGCAATTCATTATACAGTGTTCTACGTAAAATAGAAAATATATTAGTACTGAAACCATTTTTAAAAATAGAAAATAAACAAACATTGTTTTGGCACCACATTGATTTTCTCATTCTTTCATTGGAATCTATTCTATAGCCTGAGAGGAAGATCATGTGACAAATTAAGATGTCCATTAACAAAAATATTGTGATGTGGAACATGTGTAAAACACGTGGATCATCATAAAAAAGCCATTTTCCTTACAAAGTGTGTGCTGCTCAAGTAAATGGACAATGTAGAAACAATGAATGATTAATGTGTAGCATGATCTAATAATACATGACAGATCTGTTGAGTGTTGTGTTGACATCACAGTTCTGCTGTCGGTCATATCTCAGGAGGAAACCTGAGCACAAAAGTGAAAATCCTATTTGTGAGAAGCTGTGTTTGTTATTATTATAAGAGGTTTGAAGACTGTGGGAGTGAAGTGAGGATTAGTTCCTTGAAACAGGGTTCTTGCAGGGTCTTAAAGGGGACATATCATGCCCGTTTTCCTAAAGTGAACACAGTTCCCTGTTGTCTCAGTGACCTGTCTGTGACATGCTTTGGTCAAAATACCACATTTATGAAGAGATACAGCAGCCTCTTCAACTTACAGAAACTGCACTTTTCAAAACACTCGGTCTTAGTGCCTCTTGCTTTCATGCAAATGAGCCACAGCTGACTCCGCCCCTCTCTGCCGTGTTACTATGGTAACTTCATAGCAGGCCGTGGCCCCTGGTCGAACAATTGCTGCCAACAGCAGTACGACCACATGTTTGAGCCAGAGTCAGACACCGAACAAGAAGCGGCCCCCAAACAAATTCAAGAACCAAAGATACAACAAAGACTTTTCTACATGATTAGTTCACTTTATGTCACTTTGATGTTTAATTTCAGTTTGTTGCTACACTAACTATAGGGTGTTGCGAAACGTAGTTACTGCTAGTAACTCCCAATTGGGTGTTTGTGTTGGTTAGCAAAGGCTAGCCTCTAAAACTAATCGTGTTCCACTGGTAAAAATACTTGCATGTTCCTCCTCTGCAGTTCTGCTGCAAACAGTTTAAGGCAAAGTTTTGATGCCAGGCCCCTTGTTGTACTGACCCAGGTTAAAGAAGCAATCCGCTGTGAAGTGGTTAGCACACACTAACAGGGTCTTCTTTGGGACTGTAGCTGGTACGTTTCCTTTAAAAATAACTTCAATCCACTTCAGTCTTTCATCTTCTGAAGCTGGGAGCCAATGTAGAGACATGTGTCCTTCTGTGCTGCCAGAAACGGAGCAGGAAATTTATTTAGCTTTTGCTGACATACTCTTGTGTCTTGCTGCTACCGATGGAGAATAATGGTGGATCTCTGAGCAGAGGTGGCTATGACCAGTAGGTGGGGTCACCTGAACTAGTGGGGTGGGGTATTCAAATGAGTCTGTGCATGTGATGTACGATGTATAGAAAATCCATCCCCCTCCAACAAGAAATGGATCAGGAGAAAAGGAGAGTGGATGGGTTTTTTTTCCCCCATAATTTAAGGGTCTCCTCACACACAGACAACACATATTTGTGTTGCAAAAAACAAACATTACAAAAATAATTTTGTATGATATGTGTCCTTTAAGTCTGAAATGCACAAATCTGCATTTAATGCCTTAAAAAGGTGTCAAATGTATTATGTCAGGTTGTGATTGTATAAAGTGGTGCGCTCCTCTGTTCTGTTTTGTTACTGTTTCAACTGAAATTGTCTGTAAAAGGCAATTCTAGACCCGCAATATGGATATTATCATGTAAATTTTCTACATCCATCTTATTTTATTTTCTTGATGCTGTAGTTAATGTATGTGGTGGACATTCGCCTTTCCAATAAAAAGATAACTTCCAAAAAAAAAGGTATGAAATTTGATATGGGAGGTCTTACATTATGTTCCCATAAACGTGTTTGCTGTATTGTGTTTAAATGTGTCTGTTAAATGTCCAATTTGCAAAGAAAGTAACATTATACTACTCAGTTCCACCCATTCCAACCTAACAATTTATACTGAAATTAGGTACCAGTTATCATACATTTTACAGCCCCCGGTGAGAAATGTTGAAATAAAGAAATGCATTTCCCTGAATTGCAAGAGTCGCATGTTTTTGCCAGTGTGACCATGAAATAGGCATTAAATTAAATTCTAAATTATCTTAAAAGGTCTTAAAAAGCCTTGAAATTAACTTGCAAAAACCTGTAGGAACCCTGTTTAAAACCATTTTAACAAGATGCGTGTATATTTTTAAGGTAGTTTTATTTGAACGTTTTTCCATATTTTAAGACCTTTGGCTTTGAACAGGCCAATGTTAACATAACAAGTGTATACAATGACATTTAAGGTTCACTTCATTTCATAGAGCCCCAAATCACAGGGTTTTACAGAGCTAATTAGAGAAACAGGGTTAGGGTTAAAAAGAATACAGAGCCATGGGAGGTGGGTAAGATTTTACTTGTACAATAAAGTTAAATTATGCAGAGAATGGCAGCATTTTTATCAAACTTCCAACACTTTATTAGATATTTGATAAAAATATACTAAACATCAAATCTATTTCTCCTAGTTTTTTTTCTCTGCAAATCCATATTTGTGTAGTCTTCTTCAATATTCTATTCTTTTATCCTAAATTTGTGCTTATCTTGTCCTAAATTTACAATATTAGTTTTGGAATATCAATCCCCTTCCAGGCTCTACTTAATATCACTCCTGCAACGGTCCAAATAAACCATCTTATGTTTGTGTATCGCCATGTGTGCTAAAAGAGTCATAGTTTTAATGCATGGCTTTAACGTTGGCTTGGTTGACTTCTTAACATGCATGGAAATGACATGACTATACATACACATACACACATACACACACACACACACACACACACAAACAATGCAAGTAATATATCCGTCATCTATGTGCACATTCCTTTAATACATTTCTGATCTCCACATTCTTACTCTTGGAAATTTCCCTCAGTCTTTTATCTCTTTTTCTGTTTCAGCATCTTCTTGTGGTTTTATTATACCTTGTAATAAAGGTTGTTTGTGCCATAATTTTGCACTATAAGCATCTACCTCACTGCTTGTTATTACAGCGTTAAATACGTTTAAAGATTCCTACGTTGATATGTTTTGGGTGTGCCGAGAGATACTGGTCATATTCTGTCTGTCCAGTGTAAGTCGTGTCATGTCATGGACGTTCTCTGTAGTGTGTACTGTACAACCGTATGTATATTTGGTGTGTGTGTAGTCAACCTCAGAAGCTGTTAGTGTGTGACATGCCTATTTTGAATGTACTGAAGTTAATAAATAACGTGTCTTCTTTGCCATAGGCCATGAACTTGGTAAGTTTTGGTTACAACTCCAGTTTTCTGCTTCAGGCTTTGTGTTGATTGTTTGGCATCACATTACTGCTAGACCACATTACAGTTTTGACTGCCCGAGTCAAAAAAAAAAAAAAAAAAATCCTGCTCACTACTCTTTTTGTTTTTAGCGGCTTTAGTTAAATACTGGTGATGGCTCCAGTTAGCTCTCCTAGTATGCTAGCTTGGTGTACCTCCTGCTTTGGCATCCCCTTACATCTGCTTTGCCCTCTGTCCTGTCCTCCCTCTCGTAGTTATTGCATAATGTTGACGCATATGTTGGCTGGCTTGCTGCCTTAAACTGGCCTTGAAGGTTGGCTGACCTCGGAATGTAACCTCAGTTTGATTGGACTTTTTCACACCATGCATTGCTGCGGCGCAAAACCTTGTTCCTTGTCTTTCTCATCCAGGACCAGGTATCCAAAGACAAGGCACTGCAGACAGTAGCCAACCTCTCATCAGCCCAAATAGTGTCTGCTAGTGTAATGAAACCCCAGACTCCCTTCCCTCCACCAGTCAGAGTGAGACACAGACACATACAAACACACATCTGCTCTTCTCTGCATTCTGAGTAAAATCGGAGTAATATTATCTGGCCTTTTCTATTTTTCCGTCTTTCCTTTTTAGTTTTGGCCCGGCCCTATGCCAGGACAGCCTGGACATTCTCAGGAGTAAGTATCACTGGCACATTAGTTTGTCTTTTTTTTTTTTTGTCTTTTTTTTTTTTTTTTTTTAAGAAATTGCAATCCAGGAGGGATGGAGGCTTACGGTTGCTAAGTTGCTCACGTTCAGGTTTTCACGTCTGTTTTCCTCATCTCCAGCATCAAGCCCTTTGCACAGCCACCGTACACTACTCTACCAGCTCCTGTCCCTGCACCCATCAGTGAGTGAGAACACCATCTCAGGGACTCTAGTAATTAGAGTGATTAATGGTCTGTAAATAAGAGTTTTCCTGGTTAAATGTTTGGCAGGTTACGAGCCTCTGCCCCCTCCTCGGCCTGCAGCTATAACGGCTCCTGTATGGCAGGACAGAACCATCGCCTCTGCAAAACTACGGCTACTTGAGTACTCGGCTTTCATGGAGACCCAGAGAGAGAGAGAGATGGTACGCACTTTTGTTTTCAGGAGTCAGAAATGTAGATTCTAGCCAGTGTTCCCTTTTTAATGGCTTTCTATTATCTCTCTTATTTGTTTTTTTTTTTTGTTTTATTCATTATATTTCTTCCCCATTCCTACAGTATAAACATCTTTTTGTGCACATTGGCCCATCAAACCCCGGCTACAATGACCCTGTGTTGGAGTCCATAGATGTGAGACAGATCTACGATAAGTTCTCTGAGAAGAAAGGGGGACTAAAGGAGCTGTATGAAAAAGGGCCGCATAACTCCTTCTTCCTTGTCAAGTTTTGGGTCAGTGTCTTTGTGATCCTGATATTCCAGAGTTATTATCCAGAAAAGAATATTTAAAACGGATACTGCACCAAGTTTAGGATTATAGAAAAAATAATTTTGGAATTGTACTTTTTATTATTTTTATATTTTACAATTTATTTATTATTACTACTCAAATTTTTTTTTTTTTAACAGGCACATGTACAGTTGATATTATACCTTGGTGATCCACAAGGGGAGAGCAAAGAGTTAAATGTTTTAGATTCACTTAATTGTCTGACAGTGTTAGACAACTTTGTGTTGGGAAGTCGTTGTAGTGCCAAGAAATAAAGTAAAGATAAATTCAGTCTATATAAAGTACATGGTAAGACAAATTCTAAACACTGGAGGACAACTAACCCAAATCCAGTCAGATTAAAAACAACCAGTGACATTGAATGAATTTATTATGTATAATTCAAAAGGTGCATTTTGTTGCTGTGATTTAAAAACAAAAAACAATTTTAATTTTGTTTGAAAGTGATCGCAATTATAACTGTGATCGCAGGTACTTACAGAGAGGTGATGCATTTTGAAAAATAACATTTTATGTAAAAGATGAGGTCGACTTCAGATCCGTTCTTAATCTTTGGCTCAGTATGAATGTATCTGAAGAACGCCAAGTGTCTTCTGCTTTTTATGGATAAAACTTTGTGTTCTCTTTTAATTTCTAAACTTTCTACTCTTATGTAACATCATTTTAAATATTTATAGCGTAATAGAATGTGCATCACTTGGGTAAAAAGTGGGGGGGGGGATCAGGAGTATATATATTTCTGTAGATATGTGATTTACCCCAGTAGTAAAGTGCTGTGCTGGAAACATTTTAAAATGACTCATAAGTGTTTGAATTTGATCTTCAAAAATGTGTCTGACCCGGAGTTTTTTGAAAACTTGCTTGTTTGTTCCAGGCCGACCTGAGCAGTGAAATTGAGGAGAGTTCTGGTGCTTTCTACGGTGTGAGCAGCCAATACAGTGGAACAGAAAACATTACCATCAGTGTCTCGACTAAGGTTTGCTCCTTTGGGAAGCAGGTAGTGGAAAAAGTGGAGGTGAGAATAACTTTGTATTTTGACACAGACATTCTGCAGCATTTCTCCTCATACTGTATTAATCTATTTTTAATCATAATATATGTTTATTATGTCCTTTCAGACCGAGTATGCGCATTTAGAAGGAGGCAAGTATGTGTTCCGCATCAATCGTTCACCCATGTGTGAATACATGATCAACTTCATCCACAAGCTGAAACACTTGCCAGAGAAATACATGATGAACAGCGTACTGGAGAACTTCACCATTCTACAGGTGTGTCTGTGGACCACTGGTCGCTTTTCTATTCCCCCTCATATTGTGCACATACAAATTGCACATAAAAGGTAGCCTAATGGAAAAATGATAATTTTGATAGATCCCATTTTTTGATTAAAACAAAATGGCAAAGAAGAAACATTTTAAAAGAAACATCATCAAACAAAATAATTTCTTAATTTAGTATGGGACAGAGTGGTCATAATATATATATGAATATGCCTGTAAATCAACATGATATTTACATTCGTTGTAATATTTATGGCATGACTTCTTGTGTAATCTCACAATAATAAATAAATCATTGCATTTTGTAATTTAATGGAAAACAAATATGCACTTCTGTTGTTCAATATTTAATAAATATCAGTCAAGTTTTGCACAAATATCAAATGGAAAAAGCCACTGCTGTTAAATCTGACATATCTACACCTGCACCACCATCTTCATCACATGTTCTTTCTCCCCTCCCCTCCCAGGTTGTGTCGAACAGAGAAACCCAGGAGACTCTGCTGTGCATCGCATTTGTGTTTGAAGTGTCCACTAGTGAACACGGTGCACAGTACCACGTTTATCGACTAGTTAACGACTAGCATTCTGTGCACACTCAGAGACTCTCCACAGACTTTTTGATACCTATGGCATAAACACTACTTCCATCTGAAAAAAAAAAAAAAAAAACCAAACAAAAAATGAAACACAAATTTCCTCCTCACCTACTCAAAAACACTTCTTATTTGTTTTGTTTAGTTTTTTTAACAGACCAACAGTCACACTGTAGTCACACCAGCTGGTTGTTAAATGCATATGCGTACCCTATCACAGCACTGAAAGCAATTTATAACAGGTATCTTTAGGTTCATCTGTGGTGTAAATGTTCAACCTCCTGTTCGTCCAGGAGGTTGAACAATAATATTACTCATTTCTCACAGTCATGTGAAGAATATAGTTAGAGTGTTAGGTTTACATTACAGATATGATCCACACATGTAAAACACTACAAAAGAACCACAAAAAGGGCTACTCTGTGTGAGATCACCTTCCATGACTTATAGCCGTGAAGCACCACAGGTAGATGTTATCATGTACGGGGATCTTTTGGGTTTATGCATTAACATCTCGGGTGTGACTGACGTGAGACCAGTTTAAATAGCAGACGTCAAACAAAGCCTCTTCCGTCAGTGTTAACGTTATCCCCACCACATTGACTTTCTTCCACTGTTAGTAGTACACTATCTCTGTAAGATAGGAAATGAATGTGCCTGTGTATCCTCTTGTCACTGCTTGTCGTCGTCAGGATCTCCAGGTTTGATTGAAAAGGTCTAAGGATCATATACCAAGTGTGTCCTCTCAAAATATAATGCACTACATGTAAAGATGGAACAGTTGTATTTATATATTTGAATGAAATGCATCTGGAAGCGTTAAAGAGAGTGTCGTCGTTTAGTGTATTTGCAGTTTTTAGCGGTTGGTGGTTCGTAGGGATAGCTGTAGATCAAATGTCACGTAGGTTTTAAAACATTGGCCCCCGGATTTTAGAAGTAAAATAACTCTTTTATTACATTAAGATTTTGTCCACACTTTAGCAGCATTTTTAATTGACTAAAAAAAATAAATAAATAAAAAATGTCCAGTTGGTGAAAAGAATAAGTATTTTTCTTGGACTGTGTGGGCTTACTCCAGTATTTCTACCTCCATGTGAGTTGGGAAAAAGAATGTGCTTTGGTTCATTAAGCCTTAACCTGAGGAGCACTGATGTATAGGATGTATACACTACACTTTTAATGGTACTGTTTATAAGCCAAAATAAGGTAAATAGACCTTTTTTCGCCTTCTTTTTTTTTTTTTTTTTTTTGTAAAGATGTTGTCTGTTTTTATATTTTACCAACGCAGATAGAAGTGTTACTCTTAAATGATGAGTGTTTGGTTGTCTCTTTATTTGATGTAAGGTACAGACTACACTACAATTACCCACAGTGCACTGGGGTCGATTTTTACCTGATAACACTAACAAATTATCGAGCTGACACTTTTTTTCTCCTTCTGTTTGTTGTAATGTTTTATTTTTATTTTTTTTTGTTGGTACACATGATGACCATTATTAAAGTAAATATTTACTTGACTTTTAGCCCCCCCCCCCCCACTCCTCTACCATTGTCATTACTTTAAACCATGTGGAGATTAATACAATTTTGGCTTTAGACTTTGTTTCATAAATGTAAGTGCCAATTGGGTCAGTTTTCAATAAACAAAATTCTCTGTATAGTAAACCAAAGGTTTCTTTTGTTTTTATGAAGTTTTTTTTTCCTGTATACTCTTGGCTGTGCCTCATAAATCCTTTGGTCACGACTGCTCAGTGAATACAATCTGTGCCTTTTCGCTGTACCAATAAATTCACTTGGTGTTTGCAGAGTCTTGTAACTTTAATTTGACTTCAACACATCTAAATCAGAACTCAGTTAAATCTAAGATTTCATGTCCTGCCATTATTTTTGCTTTGGAAAAATAAGCACACTGTACGTTCAGAAGAATTCAATATATTAAGTTGTGAATAGTCAGTTTAAGAAATAGTACTACTAACTCAAAAGTATTAAGTTGCTGTAACATGTTGTTCTTTTTAAGTACTTCTAACTAATATTTTTTATTAAGGGGAACTATTGTGGATATAAGTGAACATAACTTAAAAACATATGAGGTATAATTTAGTGGAATTAAATAATTAAATGCTGAGAATGATATTGTACTGTTATTACTATTGTTTCAAATAAGGATGATCGAAAAAATAAACTTAATTAATGTATGATGAAATACAATTTCAGAGCACTTCAAATAACCACTAATATCTATTACACCAAAAAAAATTACAATTGTAAAACAGTGATTTTTTTTTCGGGGGCGGCTGTGGTTCAGTTAGTAGAGCGGGTCGTCCAATGACTGAAGGGTCAGAGGTTCATGTCCTGGCTCTGTCTGTCCACATGTCCCATGTCCTAGTGTCCTTGGACAAAGACACTGAACCCTGACTGAGTCTCCCAGTATACTTTAATAAGCATCTTCATTTTAAGTTCTGGAAAATTTAAATTTTTAAGTTTCATTATCTTAAGTTAATTGCCTAATATTTTTTTTAGTTCTGCTAACTTATTCAGGCTTACAGTGCAGTTGTCACCTTTAGAAACTGAAAAAATGCTCATGTCTATTTCTTACTCCATTTATAAACCACACTCCTACAGTTTATGGGACTCCCTATTTAATCTGAAACATTATTAAAAATGTTGATTCCAGTTGCTTTTAATGAGATAAAGTAAAACTGATGATTTTAAAGGCAGATTTTTATTGAGTGCGAGTTAAAATGATAGTTTTGGTAGAACATTTGACATAATTTGGATTGCAAAAAAAAAAAACATTAAATTGAGCAATACTA
The DNA here is from genome assembly GCA_020466265.1 of Siphamia tubifer. Lineage (NCBI taxonomy): Eukaryota > Metazoa > Chordata > Actinopteri > Kurtiformes > Apogonidae > Siphamia > Siphamia tubifer. Next base: position 22,065,708 of record CM035789.1, read on the forward strand.
AGGCAAAAATAAATTCATTCTTATTAAAAAAAAACTATTGTAGCTAATGGAAATGTAAAAATGCTGTTTATTATTAGCCTGGTCTCATATAATAAACAAAATATCTGAGTCCATATAGTATAAATGAAACAAAAAATACTACAGCAAATCCTAGAGGGAGAGGTTTGAGCTGATTTTTATATATATATATATATATATATATATATATATATATATATATATATATATATATAAGTGATTAAAGACTCCATTAGATGTAAAGTTATTTTATGTCTGTGCTAAGTGTTTAATAACAGTAAGTTAAATTTTATTGAGAGGTTTGACATGGAACAGTCACTAAATATATTTAAAGAGAAACTGGCTACTTAAAATTTACAAAAGTAAAATGAAAACTATTCTTGTGTGCAGAAGAACATTATAATGTTCATTAGCTCTGTCTGTTTGATGTGTATTTCTTATATTAAATTCTCCAGGGTTCATGTAATATTTTTAGAGGTACCATTCATTAAGCATGTCTGTATTTTATTGAAATAAATAGTATATGTTTGCAATTCATGTTTGATTTTGGTGTATTTTTTATATTAAGATCATGATCAATCATATAGATGAAGAAAAAACTAACTAAACATGGTACTAAGTTCCATGTGCTATATAAAAACACAACCACAAACCATTAAAATTCACTTGAATCCCCAGAGTTTTTACAAATTAATAAATTTTTTTAATATAACTTTCATTTCACAGGAGTGTCAGTTCTTGTTACCTGCTAGATGGCGCTGTTACCTCAGTTTTGCATATTAAAAGTGACTCAACATTACGATCCATTATTCCTACAAATCTAAACATTTATGATAAAATCAACAGATGCCAGTGAGAAAATTCACTGATTTTATTTTGTTTTAACCCATAAAGACCCAGTGCTAATTTTATGTGAGTTTCCAACTGAAATCCCCTCTATATCTAACCGTTCTGAAGTGATTTATTGAAATATTATCCTCAGTTTTCCTTTTTTTTTAGGGAAAATCAATTATTTTCCTATATTTAATTTACAGATATAAAAAAAGTTCCTTAACATGTATGTTATGTTCCACTTTGGGCTACAGTTTTGTATAAAAGGTGCTATAGAAATAAAGTTTATTATTAAAACCCAGATTAAAATGGAGGGAACAGTGAATTTTTGGGTGTAAAAATCTATCATTAATTGAACATAAATCAAATGTGTCCATCCACTTTCATTGATCCAACTTCATGGGTTTTACTGGTGAATCAAAGATGACAGTGTTTCCACGGTAACTACAGAACCGATGTCATATCTGATGAGAGATGGCAAACTTATCAGTTGATCAACAGGTATGAAACTGTTTAGATCAGTAGATGGTTTTGGTCACAGATGGATGGTTGGGTTTTTATTGATTAAAAACAAGAATTTTAAGTTTTTAAATGTGGCTGAAATGTGCATGTGTATGAGACCTTTAACATAGATTTGAACAGACGTGGTTAAAGTATTCACATTCTGTACTTAAGTTAGAAGTACAGCTACTTATGTGAAAAGTGAGTTAGTGTGCAGATAATATGTTTAATCAGATAACAGTTACTCAGTTTTGTGGGTATGGACAGGAAATTTAGGGAAAAAAATGGAAAAATAAACAATAAAAAGGTACAATTGACAAAAAAAAGTCATCATGAGATTGTTATAAATATGAGATTAAAAAATGTATAATTTTAAGAGGAAAAAAATCTAAATTGTGAGATAAAAAGTCAACAGTGTGACGTAAAAACTAAAAATTATGAGATAAAATGTCAAAAGTGTGAAATAAAAAGTTTAAATTATTAGATAAAAAGTCAAAATTGTGAGATTTATATATTATACTAATTATAATATATAAAGCTACAGTTCATCTCTATTATTTTTTCTCTGAAGCCACTTGTTTTCTATACTGTCACATCTGTTTAGTTTGAAAAAATAATGAGTCTATTCTGAAAATGTAAGTATAAAGTATAAAGTACAGATAGTTATACAAAAATGTAGAGTAAAAGTAAAACGTTGCCAGAAAAATAAATACTCAAGTAGATTTTTTTAGGTATCTGTACTTTAGTGAAGTACAGTAACAAAGTACTTTTACTTAGTTACTGTCCACCTGAAGACATTTGTGTCCAAAGAAAAACAAACTCCTCCATAAAACCTTACACTTCTTTATGAAATCCAGCAAATATTAAACAGACTGATGATGAATGTCCCACAATCTTGCTGCATTTTAATTGTACAAGATGATCTCGTTGCACATTTGGCAATGTTGTGAACACCCTGAATGATGGTCCACTTCCAACACACTCCTGGTTTTGGCCGTGCTGACAAATATTAGTCAGTTGTATTAGTTTGTGGGTGAAAAGTAGTGACTCTTATGTAAAGGCCTCAGGCTGGGTGTGGTTCTAACCACATGGGCCTGACAGCAGTGGATCAGCACAGTTCATTTGTTGCTCATATCTGTCGTTGGCTTCATATCTGAACCACAGTCATGCTCTGATGTGGAACTGAGCACAGATTTTTTATTGTGTTGGGTTTATATTAGGGTTGTCAAAATTAACGCAGATTAATCTATCATTATGTTTAAACTTTTAACCCCTGATGTGTCAGCCCTGATACATTGTGAATGTATGGTTTAGTTTAACACCTTGGTGCATGAATTACAAAAACCTTTGTGGAGATTTCTTTTTAATTCTGTGTTTTTAATTCTTCTTTAAGCATGAAAAACACAATGTGATTTAATGGGGTTTTTTTTATATTAACATATTTTTCATGGAATTATAAAGAAAACCTAACATTAGAAAGTGAATTTTTAAAAAAATCATCTAATCTGTTTTCTCACATTTTAACGAATTGTAATGTTTGTTATTATTACAGGGTAGTTTGGTAATGGGGGGGGATTTAGAAATGACAAAATTTTGGTGGTGATGGGGGGGGGGGGCAAGATAACTCAAAACAGATTTTGATTCAATTTACCTTGGGAGAGGTCTGCATTCTCAGAGTACTTTTCTAGTTGTATATGTGTTCATATTTTTTGCGTATGATTTGGATCTTTAATTAAATTTTTGGTGTTATATATATATATATATATATATATATATATATATATATATATATATATATATATATATGAAGAAAAAGAAGTGTTGAATATGTTTTGGATTTTTCATCGCTTTTTGTGTTAGTTTATTTTTTTTATCAATTTTTGCAGATTTTAACATGTTTTGTGTATTTTATTTTTCTTCCTATTTATGTTTCTTAGTGTACTTTTGTGTATTTTGTGGGAAATTTTAATTTTTAAAAAAAGCAGACAGAACAGTTGACTGACATAAAGTGTTTTGATCATGATTAATTGAACTTAATCCAAAGCAACCCTGTGATTAATCTTATTAAAATGTTAATCATTTAACAGCTCTAGTTTATATCCTTGGTTGATCAATAGAAATGTTTGAGTTAGTTTTTTTTTTTCTTCTTTCAAATCTTTGATAGGGACACACCATGAGTGTTTATCTACAGCATTGTCCCTAAAACACACACACATATCGTAGGTACAGCAGATACTGGGCCTTCCTTTATTACCTTGGCAGTGCTGAAGTGAAAGGTGTGGTGGGAAAAATGTAACCTGCAGAAGCTTTGCCAAAACAATCCGGTTATGCAGAGAACATATCAAAGTGCTGGTATCATCTCTTTTTCCCTGTTCTCCCCTACAGCTGATCTCTGTCCTTCTATTTTGATTCTGCTTACTTTTATTCTCCTCCTATCTCACTAATGTGAGAATTTGTTTATTTGCAAATCAGCACTTAAAAAAACCCAGAGGTAAATAAGAAGGAAAAAATACTGAAGGCATGTACTTTAATTTCTTCTGATTATGATGCTTAAGTTTTTTTTTAAAGAAAACAATGGAGTGCTAAGAATTTTGTCATACAGCAAATATTATTACATTCTAGCTCTTTCCAGGTACAATAGGACCAAGGCCAGGCCAATAAAGCATTTCCCATAATACATTGTGGTTGCAGAATATCACTCCCTTAAGTTATCATATGGATGTATTTCATCTAAAAAGGAGCATATATATATATATATATATATATATATATATATATATATATATATATTGCTGTGAGACAAATCCTTATTATTTAATAATATCAATATTTGGTACAACAAGTCCCACATATTGTTGTCTGAGTTGACCTGCACACATCTTGTGCTGTGGGTGTGGCCCCAGGCTCCTCCCCTTATTGTGATGTGGGTGTGGCCCCAGGCTCCTCCCATCACTCTACACCTGGTAGGACACACCTCTCCGGGGCGCGGCACCGAGGGTGGAGTCCCCTGTGTGGGAACATTCATCCTGTCTGCATACTTGGCACATCTGCTGCGTCCGTTTGAGTCAATCCAGACTTCTTCATCGTGTTTTGGGAAAGAGTTTACATCGGTCCGTTGAAGGGAAGGGCAGGAACAAGGAAGATGATGGCTCCGGTGCCGCTGAAATCGGCCATGAACATCAGCACCGCGGAGGACACGTCGCTCGCGCTGCCTTCTGACAACGCGGTGAGCTCAGGACAAGCGCGCGTGCTGAACCAAGTGAAATCCATCAAGAGGGGCAAGTCTAAACAACTGAAAAGCGACTCGACGTCTCCTTCTCCAACAAGTATGGCCAAGTTATTTCAAACACTTATCATACTCAGGCGTGAAAACATTTAACTAACGCGCATAATTATTAAATATTTGGCTGGATTTTTGTGGTGCCTTCACTGGAAACTATGTGTCACAGTGTTTTTCATTGTTAGAAGTTCTTAAAAATGCTCTAAACGTCTGGAAGTATCTGCACCAACTGAAACACCTGTCTTATTTTGGGGTAAAATTAAAGAACTATATGTGTAGTTTGCGTAAATGTGCGCCAGTTTCAGTGAGTTTATACAGGTGATGCCAAAACTAAAATGCAGGAACAGTGTTGATATGAAAAAAAAAATGACGTGTGACTGTTAATGAGAAATATCCTATAAACCTTAACACGAAATGTTATCAGTTATGAGTTATGTGTTTGTTGATATCTGATGAACAGACATCAGCCTGTTCTATCAGGCTGTTTTGCATTTTGTGTCTGTGGAATGCAGTTTATGGACCATAAAATGTCTCCCCACAATAATCTATCTACTTATACATCTTAAAAAATATATTTCAACTTTTGACAATCAACCCCAGTATTTGCCAGAGGCAGAGTAAGTTCAGTAAGCAAATTAAGAAACTATTTTTAGGTTGTGAAATGTGTGTATTACTTGATATTGAGTTGTGATGTTTGTCAGTACAGGAACAGCAGTGTGTATATGTCTCAGTCACCCCTGGCTGCAGGCTGTTGTACCTGACACTTTCACCATTTCACACTGAATAATTGTGAAATATTGTAGTGCAGCTGATAAGTGCACCACAATATTTGACCTATATACATGTGGCATGCTCTATATTTGCCCTCATGAAATCAAAATACCTTTATGCGAGATATGCAGCCAAACACATTTGCATAAAGATAAATAACATATTGACATGTATTAGAATTTTTTTTTTCTTTTACAACTAAGCAGGACTTATTTGTCTGAAAGATCAATTTCATCATTATGTAAAATATAAATCTAGAAAAAACAGCTTATATTTAATTTTATTTCTCTCTGTAGACTTCTCTCTTTCTGCTTTTAACCCATAAAGAACCAAATGACCATCGTCAACCAAAAACTGTTTAACACTTTAAAACTGTTGATTCACTCATTATATAAATAATTTGTATGAAATGCAGTTTGTCATCTTTTCATGGTAGTCAGATATAACTCATTTGGATGATCAGAGGTTTCCGTTGTGAACATAGAAACATTGATGTCTCCTAGAGTTGGATAAATGACTTTTGATTTTTGAAAATTATTTTTATTTACATTTCCAGAAAAAGTCAGATTTTTTTTCTGCTTTCTCAGTTTTGGATATAATATCACTTAGCATGTATGAACATCTATATAATCAGTGACTTAAATATAGGAAAATACTTGATTTTCACAAAAAAAAGGAAAAATACAGAGGATAACTTTAAAACAAATCACTTAAGAAAGGTTAAAATGGAGAGGAAAAAATTATTTGGGAACAGTGGATCTTAAATAAGTATGAAAGTGCACTAAGTAATGACACACACACACACACACACACACACACACAGTCTCTTCCACATAGTTACCATGCTCTATTGAAAGGGGACATGGGTGTTATTTTTGGTTATATTTTTTCTGTTTGTCAGCAACTTTATGCAAAACCTACTGGACCAATGTCCGTGAAATTTTCTTTAAGTGTGAGGTGGTCTAAAATGGATTACATTAAATTTGTATGTAGGTCAAAGGTTACAGTCACCAAAAATGTGTATTCACAATGATAAAAGATAGGGCAAATCAGGCCAAACATTTCAATCAGTCAAACTTTATTACATAGCACGTTTCATGCATGGTGCATGTAGCACAAAGTGCTTTACATCAGACCCCCCCATTATCCAGCAACTGTAGGAACAAGTTAAATGATTTACCGAATTACAAAATAATAGAACAAATAAATAAATGAATGAGTAATAAAATAAAAGTAAAATTTAACTAAAAGCTAAGTTAAAAAGGTAGGTTTTCAGTTTACCCTTAAAAATATGAACACTCGTAGCAGACCTCGGGTAGACATATAGAAGGGGGCAGGGTTTGTTGTACCTGGGAGCGCTTGTTGTAATAGTCATCATTTAATAAAAAGTTATTGGCTCATACTGTAATGAAATGTATGATGTGAAGATTCACACATGCACTTCCCATCATGTAGTTGATGTAGAAAACATGTGAGTCAAACACAAAGGTTTACATACTTCACAATTTAGATTAAATAATGTTATGTTTATTTCAGCTGCATGATGAAAGTTGGCATTTTCTGATAGCAGGACTTTACCTTTTTGGTTCTTCTTCACTGTTTTTTTTTTGTTTTTTAGCATTTTTCTCAGTGGAGCTCCCCCTACAGTTTCAGAATACATACTTATCAGTGATGTGCGGGCTGACCTGAAGTGAGCGGGTGCCTGCGGTCATCCGTTACGGGTTATAAAAAATATTTTTAATGATATTCAGGTTGTGGTCAGTTGGATTGTTTGAGATAAACATTAAAATAACCTGGTAAATAGTCTTCATTAACTGAATTTCCTACGGTATGGAGGGAGCAAGAGGGAAAGTCAAGTTAGGAGAGTGGAAGGTCCGGAAACATACAAACAAAAAAAGTAAAGTTTGGGACACATTAACTGAGATTTTTAAAGATGATGAGGAGCTCCCGGTGTTTTCTTTTCTGTGGAAACCGGGTTCAAATATGTCTTTGGGTGTTAAAGGTTGCTGACCCCAATGACATTTGATTTTAACAATATAATAAATGCAGGTATGAGAGTAAGGTCATGTGATGTTCATGAAGACCACTGATTAAATTTTTTTAAATGCAGGTCAGGTCCGTTTTTTTCAAATCTATTTATTTTGGTCCGAGCTGCGGGCGGTTTAGTTAAAAAACCAGTCAGTTGCGGGGGGTTTATACATCGACCCGTGTATTACTGATAGTTACTGTCATAATATTCAGCATTAACTCTCCCCTTTCAATCATGTCCACTTATTTTCAACAAGAAGGGAAAAAAATTGTGGCGTCAGTGGGTGGACAGAGGGCTTCCATTCAACCCATAATAAACCAATAACCATCAAAATGACTCTAAAACTGTTTAATTAAGTTAGAAACCCTGTCAAGTTCCCCTTTAAGCTGCAGTAGAAAGAAATATAGCAATGCTTAAGTCTACAGTTGCTTCATTCTAATGTGACATTTAATCCAAATCATCGCTGAAACTTGCCAGTGGAGTTTGTTTCTACCAGGTCCAAAAAAAATCAGGTGCAAATCTTTACGTTCAACCTAAAATGGATTTTCCTGGCACCATTCTCAGTTTGGTACAGTCCAAGTATTGTCAAGGCTACATTTGAAGCTTTAATTTGAAGAAGGAACGCTCCTATAGCCCATTTCCATCAGGATTTTGGGAGTTTGATTCAACAGGCTCATATATTGTTGTATGTCAGGTCAAAATGACATTTTATATCCTAGTGACAATAAATATCCTGCTATATTTCCATGATGAAATAAAATAAGATGAAACAAAAGTAAAGCTAAGTTGTTGTTGTTTTTTTTTATTATTATTATTTGAATCTTCCTGAAACTTGTATATAACCCTTTTAAATAGAAGGGGATTATTTGACCAAAAACTGTCATCTCTGTTTTTTTTCTTTCTATCCCTAATGTCTAAATGTTATGGACATTTCATGTGTTTTCTGGCCACATGAACCGAAAACAAACGTTGAATTAACTATGGTCTTTCTTTATTAAAACTAGATTCCATATACAAGCAAAGAAAGTCATTAACAATTAATATATATCAAGCGAAACAAACACGGTGCACTTGGAATATTTAATTGTGCAAGAATATATATCTCTAGGATAATAATCTGGATTGTACAATTATGATTTTCAGAAAGCAAAACCGTGATAATGTCTTATAATTTGATATATTGTGCAATCCTGAAAAAATACAAACCTTTTTAAAGGGACCATATTTTGATAAACCTACTTTTATTAGTCTTTGGTTCATTTATTTGTGTATGTGGATCCTAATAGTTCATAAAGTTTGAATTTGAACCCTCCAGGTGCTGTAAAACTATCTTTATATTTATTTTAGCAAAAACTGAGTGGATTTCTACAACCTGTTTTAATTCTAACTTAATTTGTATCATCTATAACTAGTTATGTCATTACATTTGCAGATATAGGGTCAAGACTTCCCACAAACATTTCTCCAATTATGAGATAATTGTTCATTAGCATCAACGGTTGTAGTCCATTTTGAAAATATGTCCAAACTCTCAGGCAATTATTTAAAATACTCAGTAGTTGTTTGAATGAGACAGAACAGCACAGCCAACAATCTGGAGTTGAATTAATAAAGAATTCAGACTCCAGCATAGAATTTAGTTTATGTAGACCACAAGGAAATGATTTCAAATGCATAATTCCAGTAAAAAATTGCAAAAAAAAAAAAAGCTAAATATCACTCTGTTAAGTAAAGTTGCAACCAAAACTAGAAAAGCACAAACTCTGTAGAAACCCCCACATACCTCCACCATTCACCGCCAAAATTTAGTCAGTTGTTCCTTGTGCCAGTATCGACATTTTCTGGAAATTTCAGCCGAATTGATTCATAACTTTTTTTTTTTTTAGTTGTCTTGCTAACAATCAAACAAACGTTGGCAAAACTGTAATAAATGCAACCTTTACATTTGATTTCTTACAGTTGGACATGATTTTCACATATGTTCGACTCCATTCTAGTTGGTTAGGGTTAATGTCAATGATAGTCTCTGTTTTCAGTACAATTTTTGTCCTATATTTTCCAACCCTTCAGAGCATAATGTTAATTGTGGATGCTTCTGTACATGCAGTATCGCCACATGACACAGTTCAAGCTGACATCTACACTGTTATGACAATGGAAAAGTCACACCACTACTTCAGGCAACTTGGCAGTCATCTATCACTCGTATGTCATCTGTTGTTAATAATGTTTTAATTAATCGTCCTACAAGACAAGACAAGACAAGACAGACAGAAAGACAGACCAAGATGTTAATATATAACTGGGTATATGTCAAGGCTGATGTGATGCATATTCAATTGATTTAGCACATATTTTCAGTTTAATAATTAACCAAGTAAAAAAAAAAAAAAATAACTATGAAACTCAAAATAACTAGGAAGGTAATGTTGTTTGAGGGTAATCCATCCCATCATTAAGTGAACTGTGAGCCAGGGGCCTGAACCCATGATAAAGTAGAAGTATTGGCTGCTCATTAATACATACCAGCACAATACTCCTGGTCAAGAAGTATGAGTAGTAGTAGAAAATGTGTGCACTATATGAAAGACAGAACTAAAAGGCCCCTATCAGCTGTGACCTATGCATGTTCCCATAACCAAAACAACCCAAACAATGGGAAAGGTTTGACATGTGTTGAACGAAACCTGGTGGAAAACACGAGGAGATTAAAGCGGTAAACCTCATACTGTCTGATCAAAAGAAAGTGAGATCGCAATCAGTATTTGACACCGGTTTGTAGAAGCTGTTTTTTTTTTTTTCCCCCTGAAACATTTGTTGTATATACTACAAGTATCTTCTGTATATCCTGCTTGTATATGAATTCAGAGTTGGCAGGTGTGGTCATCAGAATTTGTTAAAACACCAGATGTAATCATGGCCTGTGACTTTTGTAAAATATAATGTGAGGTTATAATAGTTTTGGATTTTTCATGTTTTATTATATTATTTGTTTTTGGTTCAAAAGCCACTGCCGAATTTTTCCTTCATGTTAGCGTAATAACTTTTTAGTTTCAGACATTCAATTTTTTTTCTACTACACACTCCTCTGTTCATATCTCTTAAATATATCTGACTTCAGATCAAGTGCCGATGGTAGGTTATGACCTGGAGATTCCCATTGTCATAACTGTCTGGTTAAGGATAAGGAATGTTCAAGTATACACCCCTGGCTGTCACTTCTAATGGCTAGTTTTCTTTATTAAAGTTAGCGAAATAGTTTTTCAAAGTCTCTAGTTTTCCTCATTTTGTTAGTTTTCGTTAATGATAATAACCTTGATGTAATGTACAGATTCATATTATGGGAATTCCTGTAAGTTATCAATTGTGACACATATATATAATTTGTTTTTTTTTTTTTTTTTTGCTGTTTTTGTTTTTCTGTGCTCTTTTCTGCACCTTTGGGCAGTGAGTTTGTACTTCCAGCCAAACACGGTGTCATGCAGGTTGAGTTTGTGACAGAAGGCGTGTTGTTTTACAGAAAAACAAGCAAAAAGTATTGCACGTCAAGTTTCATGACAAAACTTGTTTTTCCCTTATCATCATTAACCCATAAAGACCCAAACATCCATTAAAGACCAAAAGCATCTACTGATTTATAGTATTTAATACCTGTTGATCCATTAAACCTAACAATATATGTAAATAATTGGTGTAATTTTTTCATGATCATCAGTTAGACTCCATAGTTAAAGTGGAAATATTGTCATTTTCTATGATTCACCAGGAGAGTTTTCTCTCTTTTTGATATCATAACTGTCAATTTTATCTGAGCTCTTAAGAACATCTTCATGATCACTAAATTAAATCCTAGAAAATAACTAGTTTATACTGATAAAATACCAAATACAGAGGATATTGCTATAAAAATGGCAATAAATCACTTAATAAAGATTAGATATCAAGAAAATCTCTTGGGAGTTGATATAAAAGTCCTGTTGCATCTTTTTAGTTTAATGTTACTGTAGTTTTTGTCTCTTATAGATCTTTCATGTTAATTTCAGTTCTCATATGTCTCTTCTCTTCTTTTTTTTTTTTTTTTTTTGCACAGCCCCAACCTCCGAGGTTTTTGTAGATTCTGCAACATTCAAGTTTGCTCCTTTCAAGTCAAATGGGACTTTCATTCGCAACAACACTTTGGCATCAGGCCGAGCGGTAAGTGTTTAGTTATGTAATGCTCAGTTGTTGTTTTTCTCTTTGCACTTATTGGTAACTTATTCATGTATTAATTGCATTTACTTATGCTTCCACTCCACTGTTATTCCAATTCTAACAATGATCTGAATAGGCTTTTCCACACATCCTCATCAGATGTATTTTTGGATTTGTGCAAATATGTGCAAGATGTTATTTGAGCTGTAAACTAAATCATATGTGGCAGCAATTAATGAAACAATGTTGGTGATAATGCATGTTAAAAACTGACGAAAATGTAAACGATTGCCTTTGAATATGAATATACCCTTTGCCACTGTACTCATGTTACAATGAACAATGAAATTCATACAGTGCCCCCCCACCCCACACACACACACAGTGCAACATAAGATAAAGCAAGATAAAAACACTATTAATAAAGAACAGACCATGTATGTATGTGTGTATGTATGTATATATATATATATATATATATATTTATTTATTTATTTTTAAATAAATGTTTAAAACTGTAAGACTTTAAAAATACCCCAGGCCATGCGTCTGCCTATAGATGCTAAAACAAGTTATATGTTTTGTAAAATGTAAAATGTGCCTCTGAGCTGGTTCTATTGGCTCCCCAGAACTCGGTACCTCCTCCCTGAAGGCAGGGGGTTAAAGAGGCACCGGTCAGGGTGGGATGGGTCTGACAGGTTGTTCTTTGTTATGTTCCTTCCTTTAACCCCTGAGAGGCAGCAATGTCGTCCAGGGAGGGCAGGGGGCAGCCAATGTTTTTTTTGTGGCAACTTTATACCCTCCTTTTATAGAGGAGAATGGCTCAACACTTACTGATTGGTAATAATCAGTGCTGAGCTGTCATGCTAGAATTGTATTTAGAATACTCTTAACACAAATTTACTTTAATTTAAATTTGTATTAAATAAAATCAGTGTTGTGAATCAGAGGTGTTCAATCTGCCCTTTAGTCAGATTCTGCCAAACTGTATTTTTTTTTTTGCACTGGGTTGAACAGGGATTTCTGCTTTTAAAAACTTTTTTTTTTTTTTTTGTCTGTGAGGCTGGCAGGTTTAAGAATACTAGAGGGCTTTATTTCTCTGTAGCAAGAAACTGTATAACCGCAAGTGAAAGCAGTGAAAAGATTCTAAACATGGTGGGCCCTAATTAGTGGTAGAACCAGTACATGAACTCAAACTAACCCTTCCAGAGCCTCATATTTTTTCTGCATTAGTGTTTTGTACGGATGTCCCTGAACTACTCCATTCTCACATGTACACCTGTATATTCTAACACTGAACACCTCCATCTCAGCTGTTTTCTGATTTGGTAGTGGTTTTAGCCTCATGTGGTGGGTGGGCTTAATCTCAGAACAATGGTCAATTATTAAATAGTATTCATGACAGAGAGCGAGTAAAGACAGTATAATATCTCTGAAATGGCTAAATGCGATTCAAGCCCAATTCTTTGAGCTGATGTATAGCTCTGCTTTTCTTGTTGCGACATGTGAAATTGTCTTTCAGGGAACAGGATAACTGACTGGTTTTCATTCTTGACAGGTGGATTTACCGGAGTTCCACAAAATGTTGACCTAGTTAGCTTGTAGTCCTTTTTAAAAAAAAATGTTTTATTAAAAAAGATGCGTAAAATATCTTGTTAAATATGTATCGACATTGCAAAAGAAGGGTTAACAGACTTTAGCTTATAGACAGGCATGTTTATTTTCTGAAAGCGATGTTTTTAATTTTAGTCTTGCCTCTAAGAGTCAGCGCAGGTTCAACTCATTTATAAACATTGGACTAGTCCAGATTTCGCAGAGGAGTAATGTTGACTTCATCTGTGGATCGGTGTGAGTGTATGGGTGTGATGGTAAATCTGAATTTGTACTGGGTTGGGTTGACATGACCTACTGACGGGGAGTTGAGGTATGTCTCGGGAGTGTGATGATTTGTTTCAGACTCAAATCACTGCATGTACTGAAGTATGAAGAATGTTTCTTTGTAAAACGTGCATTAGAAATGAGGTAACAAAATGCAAATCATGTGCAAAATGTTTAATGTTTAACTTCATATAGAAGAAAAGACAACAATATTGATGATGCATGACTCATTTCTACCGTATCTTCTCATGGTTATATATATTAGAATAACACGTCGCCCCATTTTAAGGGAGTCACACCATCCCATAAATACTGACGGTGATATTAATCATTTAAGTTTTTCATCAACAACATACAGTTTATGCACCACTACTAATACACTGTTGTCCATAATGTTGGAAGAAAATGTTTCATCCTTTTCTCATGGAATTGTTACCCCACCCCCCAAAAGTGGAGAGGGGCGTTTTTTTTTTCTTTCTTTTTTTTAAGGGTCAGTTTGTCTTTTTTTTTTTTTGTAAGCAGCTTCACACAAAAACTACTGGACCAATTTCAATGACATTTTCAGGTAAGGTGCAAGGTGGTCCAGAATAAATCCTATTACATGTTGGTGAATGTAAGTCAAAGGGCACAGTCACCAAAAATGTGTTTTCTCAATGATAAGAGATGGGGCAAATCAGGTCATATGTGTGCAAAGGGGGGCAGGGTTAGTTTTGCTGGGCGCCACTTGTTATGAGAATGCATTTTGTTTGAGGTAAAGTGTAACTAGGACTGAGTGTGTAATCATTACACCTGGTCTAAGACGAAGAATAACAAGTGGTGCCCGGCAAAACAAACCCTGCCCCCCGTGCACACATTTTATCTGATTCGCCTTATCTCACCAAAATAAATTTTTGGTGAATGTGACCTTTGACTTACCAAAATTTAATGGGATCTATTCTACACCACCTTGCACCTTTCCTGAAAATTTCATGGAAATTGGTTAAGTAGTTGTTGCGTGAAGTTGCTTATAAACAAATCAACTCAAAAACAATAGCCCTCTCCCCTTCAGGGGGTGGGGTAAAAAAGGGTAAGTTTCTCGTAATGAAACTATTCAAATTTTATATCCAACAGATTATTTCTGGTTGTTGAGACACACATACTACTATGACAATTACTACTTCTGCTACTACGACTACTACTAATAATGATGGAGTAGATTTATATCCCACTTTTCTGTTGACGCATACTGTACTTAAAGCAGGTACAATACATCTGTTCTCCATTTGCTCTCACATTTATGCTCTGCACTCATGTATAAATGCATAGTTTATTTATTTCAAATATTAATTATATGGTAAATGCCTTGCTTGCCACTGAATTAACATTAGGTTGACACCACAGATTAAATTAAATGTGCTTATTAATGCTATAATTTCCATTAATAAATATATCCTCCACATTTAATAAGAATAATTCATGGAAGACACATATTTAGCTTTTTCCCTCTACTGATCCATTTTGCCCTGTTGACATTGAATAATAATGGAGCTTTCAGCAGTTTGAATGTAAACATGCTGTTTGTTCTTATCAGACCTGTTGTTGACTGATCCAGCTGTCTTGCATAAGGCTGGTTACTGGGCAACCGTTCCAGTTAGTCACAAGACTGACAATGTGTACACAGATGAAGTACAGTGCATTTAGTTTCCCTTTACACTTGCATGTGCTCGAGTGTGAATCTTTCCCTGTTGCATATTCTATAAAAAAATACTATGAAGAAAAAATGTCAGTATTTTGGCTTTAGAGATGATTTGTGAGAGTTCTTACTGTCAGGACTGTAACACTTACAGTAGTTTGTGGTTGATTGTAAAAGAGAAAAGATGCCCTACTGTATGTTCACACTAAATGTTCCACACTAACCTCCGGGAAACCAAGACATTTGGAAATACTGCTGCTAATACTAGTTTAGAAACTGTAGGGTTGTGCTGTGTTATATGGACAAACAATTATAATGCATTTGCTGCTATTTTGGGTGGGGTCTCTTCAGTCACTACGTATTATTTCTTGGCCTGAAAAGCACTCCGGCAGAAAACGTACGTCAGTCAGATCAGATTCAACATGTATATACTGATTTGAACAATGGATACTTCTATTGTTGTTGTTTTTTAGAAACTATTGTGATTTAAATTATGCTTTTTGTCATGAGGGAAGCTTATTCCAGCAGTCCCAGTCCCACTATCATGTGATATGCACTATGAAAATATACTAGTGTGGATGTAGTGTTAGTAGCAGTTTGATGCCAGAGCAAAGACAGTGTTCTTTTTTTTCTTTACCTATTTTAAAACATTCTGCAGATTCTTTTTTTTGAACTGTTATTGTTCTAAGTTTTTTAGGTTTTTTTTTACTTCATGTAAAGTGTCTTTGAGTGCCATGAAAAGTGCTATAAAAATAACATTATTATTATTATTATTATTATTATTATTATTATTATTATTATTATTATTATTATAAAATGACTAATTGTAAACAATTGCTAAGACAACAAAGCTAAGACCTGGAACACACAAACAAGCCAACAATGACAGTATGAAAGTAAATACCAAATAATTTGATACAAAAAATACTCAGTTAAATGAGGTTTAAGTGTTTAGTGATACTAGGATTGTTAATACCGGTGTAAAGGTCTGACGTGCATATACAAAGCTCCTCTTTGAAAACCCGATGGACCGTGTCGGCCTCCACCACGAGCTTTGGTCTCATAGAGCAGATACGATATCACCTCAGTTAGAAGGATTGTTTAGTGTGTTTTGCAGTGCTCGCTATTACCTGTGGAAATAGAGAAGTACCAATGTTTTGTCAAGGGTCAAATTCCTCTGTCTTGGTTTACAGGTGGGTTCTTTGAGACCTGTTCTTGTGGAAACTAGGTTACCTACTTTAGTTTTGTCAATGACAACCTATATAGCTATGCAGCAATTTATCTGACAATGGAATTCATGTCAGTTTGAGTCGGCCAACAAAGTCTGACCTAATTCTTATTGTAGGTCATATTTGTGTTTTTCTTGAATTCGTCTCGTCATCTGAACCCGCTTTATCCTCACTAGGGTCGCGGGGGTCACTGGGGGCCATTTTCTTGAATTGACAGAATGAATTTTTTTGAAAATGTATCTTAGAAAATGTGTTCACCCAGTTGGGAGGACAAAGTGTGATCAGATTGAAAGTTAAGACTTGGGCAGATAAATGTTTGTCATGATGTCATTTTTAAAATGGAAAATTAATCCTTGACTCGGGTGAGTATCTGGAAGAAAGAAGGCCAGGGGTATTTATAAACTCTGCCCACTTTTTCCACTTGTTTTTCTGTAGAAGAGTCAGAAGAGTCGCACGTTATCTGCTAAATCCATGGCAGGAAGACATCTCAGCAGCTCCGGTGCATGGGAGTACAATGTCAGCACCTCCAACTCCAATGGGCTGAAACCAAGTCGCAGTGACCCTACCTTGGCTCCACAGTTGTCTGCTGCTCCTGCTCCCGCACCTGCAGCTGGTACCACCATGGTAATCTGTTATTTTCATCTTAAATCACAATGATGTCCCTTGAGCATTTTTATTTAGAGTTTTGTTTTGAAGAAAGTTATTAAATAAAAAAGAAATGTGTTATGTAATGTAGTAAAAAAAAATCATTATGCTGTGCATTATTATAATTGTACATATTTTTAATTTCTCATTTTTAGAAAGCCAGAGGACAAAGCCAAAGCCAGTTTGTCCAAAGCCAGCACTCTCGAGTAACTAAAAAAATATACTCCCTGAGCAACGGTCAGCTGACCAACAGTCAGACACGTTTCCAGTCTCCCTCTCCCCAGTCTAACAGTGAGTCCAAGGTGGCTGTCACAAAATCCACAAAGGTTGAGCAGCAGTCAGCGTGAGTACGCTTTACACCTTGACTTTTAAATAGACATGTCAGTTAAATGATTCTTTACTTTAGCCCTCTCTTTTGTTTCTCTGGTGTTGCCTGCAGCGTGAACAGTGTTTTGAACATACCAGACCTGACCCTTAAGGAGGCAGTCGAGTACCTGTCTCACCCTGAGGAAAATTTCCAGCATTGTGGAGCCACCTACATTCAGCACGTCACCTTCAAAGAGGAGAACACCAAGGAGGAGGTCAGGACACGTGCACGTACAAGTAAACCGTAAACCAAGATCAGAGGCTAGTTAAGAGAGTATAAGAAATTTTTTTTTTAATTATAAAAAATAAAATAAACACTAAAAGGCTCATAACTCAATCTTAAATTTATTTTAAGATTCACCCACTTATTAACTGCAAGAATTGACCCTCGACTAATGTAAAAATTCGATATTTTCTGAATTTACAAGCTAAGTCTGCTGACTGTGTGGTCAACATGAGCAAAGAAAAGCCTCCTCCTAAACACAGGCTGTGTAGATGAACGCCTAATGCTACCTATGCTAATCAAGTGTAATGTACTGTTCTAATTCTTTAATCTATTTGGAACCATGAATATCCTTTGCAGTTTTTTCCTTTCATAAATGATAATAAAGGCTATTTTCAGAACTCTGCCACTTTTAGGTTCTGTAATATTGTCAAATATATATGAATCTCTCAAACTGTAGATTGTAGGAGAGTCCATATACCACAAGATAGCAGATTTTACTACAATATATACGCAATGGTTTCTCTTCACTAAACTTGTTGTAGAGTTGTAATTAAATCCAGTTTATTAAACTGGTAAAAGGAAATGTCGATTTTGGCATTGCTCCGTTGTTCTTTTCAAGTACAAGAAGTGAAAAATAAAGGCCCTAGATGCTTTTTCAGGAAATATGGTAACTCTAATATGTTGCTGCCTTTAACTGCAGAGATCTGTAGCTGTTCCAATTGGAAGAGGTTAAAATAGGTGAATCCCTAATTCAAACCCACATGCTGAAATGTAGAGACATGCCTTTTAACACCAACACTTGTGTGAGTGTTGTATAATTGTGAAACTCATCCTCGCCTTCAGTGCTGCCTTCAGGGAACTCGCAGTTGGTTCGAGTTTTTAGTGTCAATCTCTTGCCACACCTTAAAAGCTTTCACTTTTAGCACCTATTCAATGTATGTTTTTCTGCTGCAGGTTCTTGAACTAGGCGGTATTGCTCTTTTAGTCGGTCTACTGCGTAGCCCCAATCCTGGAGTTTGCCAAGCTGCTGCTGGGGCCCTGAGGAACCTTGTCTTTAAAAACCAGAATAACAAAGTGGAGGTTCAGCAATGTGGTGGTATAGCTAAGGCCCTGCAGCTTCTGAAGGAGACGTCTTCTTCTGAAACCCACAAACAAATCACAGGTAAGATATAATGAAACCATGAGGGTGTCAGATAAAAATAGGAACTCACTGTTGAATGGACGGGATCCACAGTGGGCACTAATCTAAGGTCTCAATGATAAGCATATTCTAAAAGGCCCCTTTTGTGGCTTTATTATCTTATCAGCATTTTACATCATTTACTGTATATAACTTCTATATGTGGAAAGAAAAGAAAAACATACTCATACATGAGAGCAATGACAAAAAAATAACAAAAATGTACATTAACATAAAATAGTCAAAATAATAAGTATTTTCCCATTCTATTCTTTTTTTTTTTTTCACAAAAAAAACTAGAATGTAGAATGAACCAACGGTTTACACATGTTGCACTTATTGAGTAAAATTAGATCTTAATAGTGTCATATAATCAAACCTGTTTTTCCAATAATTGGTGAATTTGTCTGAATCAAGTTTGACGTTTAAAATCAACTTCTTCATCCTATAAACGTCACTGGTAACCTCTATTCAGTCCTCCATTTTTGGTCCATCTTTGGTTAGTCACCTCCTAGTGATAATATTCTGAATAGATATTTATTCTGTGAATTTGTTATATCCTGATCTTCCCAAGTATATGGATTCAAATGTGAATGGAAATTAGACCAAAAGAACCCTTTCAGTGACATTTCTTGTGTGCATATATATATATAAATGTTTGGGGTTTTTTTCTGATGTATAGGCTTGCTGTGGAACCTGTCTTCTGCTGATGAGTTGAAGGAGGAGCTCATAGCAACAGCATTGCCTGTGCTGACTGACAATATAGTAGTTCCGTTCACCTGCTGGTCAGACACTGCCAGCAACAACATACATCCTGAAGTCTTCTATAATGCCACAGGTTGTCTGCGGTAAGGAAAACGTTTTAAAAGAAATGTGATCAAACAGAAAAATGTCACAAATATCACCTCACCAAAGCCCTTCCACAAAAGGAATCTAAATACATTCACATGTCAACTTACTACTGGTGAAGGATTTTATTATATAAATTAATTCAGATTCACTTTATTTGTCAAATAACGTGTTACGGGCATTTACAGGAATTTGCTTGGCCGGTAGCTTTAAAGTCATGTAGAACAAAAAGTCCTAAGAATTGTTAAGATGCTTCCATCTATGAAGTAAGTGTAAAAAGATTGAATGTCAGTTAAAATAAATAGTGCCCGATTGCCAAATAAATATATATGAATACACTATATGGACAAAATATTTTGGACACATTGAATTGTGGTGTCTCATTGTGAACAATGTGCTGGGGTAGAAATGATAGTAACAAATTACATAATTCATATTTTCTATTATGATAAATATCAGTGCAATATACTCAGATTTAGGTTACTTTAGATTAATTAAGTTTGCAGAGTTTGACCATACAAGTGTGAGAACAAAACACATAAATACTGAGAATAAAAGTAATGTGAAAGATTGCTGCAATTAAAGAGCAAATAATTAAAAATGCCATAAACGTAAATCAGTTAAGAGAAGAAGACCTGATCAGAAAGATCAGATTTAGGGCTAATTTTAATTGGTCATCTATTCTTACAATGTGATTATCTAAATATTTTATTGTGATAATATGTGGATTGTGACCATTCATGATGGCTCTTGCAGATGAGCCTTTCAGAGGCGACGTTAATGAACAATAGTCTAGCACTGTTTTATTTACTACACCTGATCTTTTGTCGTGTGTGTACATTTTTTTAAATGTACATTTACTTAAATGCACTAAAGGCATATTAAAATGTAATCTTAAAGTTCATTTAAACCACTGTGTCTAATCACTATGATCATATGATAATGACATATTGTGCCACTCATGGTTTTGTCTGTAATTACACATCATTGCTGATTTAACTAAATGGTAAAATTATGTCCAGGAACCTGAGCTCTGCCGAGAAAAATGAGACGGCAATGAGAGAAGCCATGAGAAACTGCAATGGCCTCATTGATTCCATCATGAGTTACGTTCAGTCCTGTGTGGCAGAAGAAAATCCAGATGACAAGGTAGTTTTCTGAACCTCTTAACTAACACTTATAATAATATTAATAATAATACCTAAAACATATATAGCGCTTTTTTGGACACTGAAATTTTTAAGTACATTTATATAAATAAGTGCATACTACATACATAGATCCTCCAAAGCCTATGTGAACCTCCAGGCATGTCTGTCCACACACATTAGTAAATTACACACAGACTGTATTCATAAATAGATGCTGCAGGCAGAGTCATCATGTTATTTATATATTTAGCCCTTGTTTGTAGTATGTGTACCTTCTCATTTGTGCAGTTTTGGGTGTGGCGTTACACAGGTGTCATTTAATCAAACAGGAGGAAATTGCGATGATGTGTGACATGGCTGGTGTCTGTTATGTCTGACCAGGAAAGTCTAGACATCATCTAATTGTACTAAAGCTGCCAGTTTTGCCGGTCTTTCTTACTTTTTTTTTTTTTAGTATTTATATTTACATACCATTTGCACCTTTTTATGTTTTAGCTGTTCTGCAACCCTGTAATGGCTTACCTTAAAATAAAAGACTCCTACAAGATCATTTCATTCACAATAAATCTTGTCTCGTCTTCTGAACCCGCTTTATCTTCACTAAGGTCACTGGGGGCCTAATCTAGCTACAATGGGTGAAGGCGGGGTACACCCTGTATGAGTCTCCAGTTCATCTCAGGGCTGAACATATATAAACAAACAATCACTCTCACATTTACACCTATGGGCAATTTAGATTAATCAATTAACCTATCAGTGCATGTGTTTGGATGGTGGGAGGAAACTGTAGTACCTGGAGAAAACCCAGACAGACAAGGGGAGAACATGCAAACTCCACACAGAAAGGTCTGGTGTGGGATTCGAACCAGGGTCCTTCTTGCTGTGAGGTACAAGTGCTAACCACTGCACCATACTATTACTATTATTGTATTAAACATTACAGAAAAAATATGAGCTCCATTTGGTCACTTGATAGCATGTCTTTTCATGCCTTTTCAAAGTTTAAGCCCTTGTTTGTTACAGTATCTTGTACAGTTATATCAGGTTTAGATAGTGTAAGCTTAAATACAGTTAAAGAGTATGACATGACGGGTAAACTGATCTGTGTAAAAAGGTTTGGAGTTCCCCTTTTGCTGAAGTTGGTCCAAGTTTCCATTTCCAAGCGCATTTTTAAGGGAGGAGGTTATTTACACGAGTTGCTCATGATTTTGCCAATTCAGTTTAACTTATAGTTGTGCTGTTGCTTAATGACAAAGCATGTTGTGACATTTGCACCTCCATGACAACACACAGAAAAGTGCACTCATGAGAACAGTGAGCAAGCATGTTAGTTTATTTAAATGACAGAAGAAGGCGTTACCATAGCAAATACACTATAATCAGTCAGACTTCTGACTATATGGTTCCTGGTCCTGGGATCATTATTTAAAGGAGTGATGTAGTGTGACCTAATTGCCAGGAAGTTCAGAAAGAAGTCAAGACTGGGTTTTACTTTCATATGAAGACATTACATTTAAATTTTCCAATCGTTTTTCTTGGTTCTGTAACTCATACAGAAAATGCCATGTTTGTGTTGTATTGTATTGATATTAAGAAACAAAATCCCACATACTTTTATATAAACCATTTATGTTTTACTTAGGTTTGACCTTAAGATCATGTCAAATATCAATGGCAGAAATCAGTGCTGCAGCAGCCTTGGTATCACAATCATCTTTCACAATCATGATACTGATGTTGGATTTTAAAATACTTTAGTCTTTACTTTAGTTTAATATTCATCCAGTAACTCCTCCTTTTGGATGGATGGATGGATGGATTAATTAACGTATTCTTCATATTGATCATCTTTCCTAAACCATGTCATTTACCATCAACTTCATAGATCTTCCTGAATGGAGAGGTTTCGATCATAAATGCGTTTCTACAGCAGTTGAAATGTAGACAGCCAATGCATGGCAGTTCATAAAAACACTTGATATTTTGTTAAATATCAGTGGTTAGAATGAAAGCAGAGAGGTGTAGTGTGACCCGCGTTGCTGCTACTTGATACCTTACATCAAAAGATTCTTGTCATTCTTGTGTCTACTTGAATAACAATAAAGTTTCTCTGTACTTCTGTACTTTCTCTGAGTAGAATTCTGACTGTGCATGATATTATATTATGTCCGTCTTGTACCTACTAAACTCTCCTCTCCTCTTCGTAGTCTGTGGAAAACTGTGCGTGCATCCTCCATAATCTGACATACAAGCTGGAGGATGAGGCCAATGAGTGCTTCACCAAGTACTATCCAGTGGAAGACAACACTGTGAAACCCTCCACAGTTGGATGCTTCAGCCCCAAGAGCAGCAAAGCTAATAAAAAGAGGGTATGTATCACCCAAATGTTCCACAGTTGTGACGCCGAGCACTTCATTGTCCTATAATCCCCCTGACCTGTCTTCCTCTCTCCCTTTCGACAGGTTACAATTGATGAGAAGACAGAAGACACTGCCCCATCAGGTGTGAAGTGGTTGAGCGATCCCAAACTTATGCAGATCTACCTGTCTCTGCTGGGGTCGGCACAGAAAGACGGCACCCTTGAAGCCTGCTGTGGTGCTCTGCAAAACCTCACTGCAAGTGGGAAACTGGTAAGTACAAAGACTCAAATGATCCAGCTTTCCATTCCGCATACACCGATGCTCCAGTCCTTATCTTGTCCAAATCATTGACAGCAATCAGTAAGACTGGTCAGTTTACTTTTTGATTGAACTAACTGGTACCATTGTATAAGTATCCCTCCATTTTAGAAGACATCTAAGCCACTGCGGAACCTGTGGTATATTGAGTTGAAACCGTGGTCATGATGATCTCGCAAACAACCAAACCTGAATCTGGTCTTTTAATTTTTATAGGACATAGATACTTTTGAAGTGTGTGTGTGTGTGTGTGTGTGTGTGTTATTTCATTCATATTTTTATCTTGGACTTTACAGTTTTTATTTTTTCTGTATTACAATAAAAGGATTTTGATTCTGCTTGATTGGCTGTTATCGATTACTGCATGACATTCTCTGAGTCACAGTGGTATTAATCCCCTGGTTCTGTTCCAGGTGTTTTAAGCATGTTACAATGGTATGATGATAGTAATATTAAAAGGCTATATGAGTGTGAATGAAGCAAAACCACACTTCTTTTTGTGTTGTGTAATTCTGCTGAGAAATATTACAGACGTGTGGACAGACGAGTGGGAGGGGTCACGTTACCATCTTTGCGAAGCTAATTAATGAAAACAAAGGCTTACAGCTGTTCAAATTAATTACAGGACAATATAAATTACAGGCTTTGTTAAAGAGGGTGGGGTGTTGTCTTCAGCAATGCAGAGATTAATAGACAGAGAAAGAAACAAAACCTGTGCGGTCTGTTAACATTCAGTATCAACACATGGGACCAAATTGACTGTTGAAGTAGAAAGGGATTTATTTACTTCCTATATGTTGCACTGTTTTGTTCCAGGGGTCCGACGCCATTAGCCAGATTTTGGTTCAGAAGTTAGGGGTTCTGCAGCAGATCATCCCTTTAATACAGTCTCCCAACCAGAACCTGAAGAAGGCTGCCGTGTCCCTGCTGGGTAACTTGACTCGGACCACCCGGTTGCAGCCCACCATGGGTAAGAGAAAGCATGAAATGTGAGTAAAAAAAAATGACTGACAATAGTGATGGCAATTGTTTGATTGTTGTTTTCTCTTTTCTCTTTAGCAAAGACAATGATACCTGAACTAGTTAACCTTTTCAATTCTGGACCCAATGGATTGGGGAAGTCTGATGAAACTATAGCGACAACTTGTAGCACACTAAAGGGTCTTATGTTGGCGGACACTGAATCGGCCAAGAAGGTGCTGAATGAAAATCTGGTCAAATCATTACTTGATCTGAGTGACGACAACCGGTACGATTTTATTCTTGCATCTGTGTGACGAAAGGCTTTGCTTGGTGATGGGAAACACTTAATTGGCTTTTACAGTATAGCTGTCAATTATATGTTTTTACGCTCCATAAATTACAGCATACTATAATTAATGTCCTCTCAGAGCACTTGATTTGCAGTATTATAGTATTATTATATTATAGTAGTTGGAAGGTTAGTATAAAATTTTTGCCTGATTTCAGCAATAAAATGTAGATCATGGAAGTTTTCAAGGCCGCCTCAATCTATCTAATCCAGTCTTTATTTAACTTCTCGGGTGGTATCCATAAAGATCCACTACCTAAGAACATTTGTCCTCACTTGGTTGTAGTTTTTGCACGTATTTGCTAAGGTTTTTGCATTCACTCACACACAAGTTTTTCAACAGATAAAATTTCCCATAAAGTTTCTTCATTTCCTTCATTCATGGATTCATAATGAAAATGGCAAAAACCTTTTTTGTGAGGTTTCAATATGTAAAGTTGTGCGCACATAAACCTCTTCACAATCATAACCACTGTGGTTCTGTAGTAATTCATGATGCCAACACATCAGTCTACTCAAATGTCTATTAAAATAATATATAATATAACCTACTGCATTTTTGATTATTGCAGTGGATCACATCACATCATTTTTTGGGTCCCATTTGGAGAACAAAAAATCTCCAGGCCCCCCATAACCTCAACAACATTGTAACAGTGGTGCACTTCTAACGTTTATTGAAAGAAACATCAATATTACAACAATACATTTTGTATTTTTATAATTTGTTGAGCAAATTAAGAATAACATAGTTTTTGCTTAACGATACAAATAATAAACTTAACAGGACTGGCTCCTTGAGGCAATATTTTACTGAATAAAAGTAGGACTTACCCAATTATCTTCCAACTTCCAAAGTTACTTTTTTAACAACAAACAATTTTTAGCTAAAAAGATGAACATTTGGAAAATATCAGTAACTCTAAATGGCTGGTTTCCATTGTACATCTCAGAACATTAACATGCAAACTACAAACAAAAACAAATGTCCATGTTTTTCTTTTCCAGTCCAGTGGCAGATTGGTTTATTGTACGTCTGTAAAACGAGTCCAGGTTGTTTCAACACTGAAACATTAGTTCCACTTGGTACATGTTCTATCCTGAAGAAAAAAATGTCAATAAAAACACTGGGGGAGAGTAGCAGTTTGTTTATGGACATTACATAAGATACAAAAGAGATGGTGAATGTTAACATTGAAGTCTTTCATCATAGTTCACTGACTTGTAGGCAAATATAACTAAATAACACTCATGCATTGGTCTGACAGTAGAATTTGTACTTGGTAGATGTCAATTTAATATATTATCACGTATTCTCAAGTGATCATTAAAAGAAAATGCTCATCTTTTAATGTTTTTCTTGCTCTTCTTTCTTTTCATTTCCTACATTTTGCAAGAATTCCCAACATTGTACATGTTCACTTCACTTCTGTTGGTCTCAAGCCTCTAACCTGTATCTACATGATATCTACTCTTTTGCTCCAGTTCTTACCCCAAAGGTAGCAAAGCAGCATCCCTTTTGGCCTACAGCATGTGGAATGACAAGAATCTGCAAGCACATGTGAAAAAGGTAAGAAGTGTTTGAATATATCATACAGCTAAATGCAGACAAAACGTGTAGTTACGTAACACATTCAACTTGGGGACATGCTCATGTGTCCTTACACAAGTAGAGGGAGGGCCTAATTGAATGGATACTGTAGGTGTTTGTTATTAGTGCGCTGTTTCACACACAGTCACTTTCTCTTTCCTCCTCTGAATTCTGCCCCACCCATAGTGTTTAATGATGCATAAACAGTGGAATCCTGGCTGACTGGTTTTCAGGTCTTAGTCTGCAATGGGTGGTGCTCTGCAGGCAGTATGTCAGACACACAGTAAGAGACGGACATGAGCGGGAGAAAAAAAAAAGAGCATGAATGAAGCTTTGTTTCTAAAGTGAGGATATAATCCAAAATCTCACCAATGAGATAAATGCTTATGCAGCACATTACGTCACTGTACGCTTTGTCTGCAGCTGTTTAAAACAATTAACCCATGAGATTTCCTCTTAAAATGTCAGGTGTGTGTTGGCGTGATTGCTTCCGTTTGACAATTTCAATATATTAATTTCTTGAAATATTCTCCTCCACAGCTTGGGTACAATAAATCACAATTTATCAATGACAATACCACTGGAGCATACAAGTCAATTCAAGTAATTGATTAAGAGTGATGGATATGTGGAACAGCTCGATGAAGATGCAGAGGTACGACGCATCAGGTTTCAGGACAAGATGGGACTAAAATGTGCAGTTTCAGTATCATAAAGGGTTCAAACTATTCTGTAACTGGGGTTTTTTTTCTTCTTGTTTCTTTGTGACATGCGTGCTTACAGATGGAAACCAACATGTTGAAACACTGCAGTGACCACACCCTTGAAATGAGGATATTCAAACCTCAGGTGTGATAAGAATAGATCAATTTGGAATGAGTCATTTATATATTGTTTATAGTCAAGATAAAGTTGTGCTTTTGTGTAGTGCTTTTTTAATGCTTCACATGTAATCCCAAGCTTTATGTATTTAATTTGGATATGTATTTGTGTGTATATAAATGTTAATTGCTTAACCAGGAGTTGTAGTTCTTCAGGTCAGACAGTGGCGCCATGTGTTGTAGAAAGACCATGTTATCTGCTGGGAAATGTTACTGGAAGCATACCGTGATTAATTACAACTGTCAAATGTGTCTGTAAACAAACTGTTCATTTGTCCTTCACGATGAAGCTGCCAAATATGGAAGTAGTACCAAAAAAAAGCAGAAAAAAAAAAAAATGCGCATGTGTGTGTCGAGGGTGCTGATACCATTGGATGGAATGTTTTCGATGCAAAGACCCCTTTGCAGGTTTTTAGTAGAAGTATACAGAATTGTATATCTTTGCTTGCTTAAAGTTTTATATTGTCTTTTTTTTTTACACCAAATGTATATACAGTATATACACTGTAATAAGTCACATACCAATTTCACAATTCAACTTTAGTCAAAAAAATGGATTTTCAAGCCACACAGAAGCTACTTTGCATAATTTTTTCAATATGCAATAAACACTGCAAAAATAATTGGAATTTTGATTGTATTATTTGTACTATTATCTGTTTCTGTGTGTGGGGGGGTATGCCTTAGAAGTAGTTTATGTGTAGAACAAAGTTTTCCTTTTCTTATCATTAAAGGGTTTTTTTATGCATTTGTTTTCTTGCAAAAGCATAGAAATTAGACTCAAACAATCAACATTTAACCAGTATAGAATTTGGCTAAATATGTAGTCAAGGTGTTTTCCTAAAGTCAATTTAAGTTGACAGATCTACTGTAAAAACAACCCCCCATGGCTGGAAATGCAATGACATATTTTTCCTGTGGATATTTTTAAAGGATGTGTTCATACCAAGGTTCCACTTAAAGCAATGTAAACTAAAATCCACACTCTTCCTTTATCTAGAGGTTTATTTGGGGTATTTCTTATTTTCCAAAACTCTAAGCTGGAAGTCCGCATGTGAATCCCTACTTGAATCTTCAACCCAAAACCCTAAAATGAGTCTTATTTACTCAGATCAGCATCATCGCCTACAAACAAACCTTTTGCAATAGTTACAACCTAATAACACATATTCCTATGGAGGCTGCCAAAAGCCCCATCAATTACTAAAAGAAATTGGTGTAGTTAATACCTCATAGCAAGAAGGTTCTGGGTTCAGTTTCTACACCAGTGGATGGAGGTGGAACCTTTTGCATGTTCTCTCTGTGTGGGTTCTCTGCAGGTACTCAGCCCCCACCCCCACCATCCAAAGGCATTCACTGGTATGTTATGTAGTTATATGTGTGAGTGATTGACTGTTTCTATACATCAGCTCTGTGATGAACTAGAAACTTGTCTCAGGTGTACCCCACCTTTCCCTTTAAGTAGCTGGAAAAGGCTCCAAGTAACCCTAGTGAAGATGAAGAGAAGGAATGAATGAGGTTATTTATTGGAGGAAAAAAGGGACTGATTAAACAAAATAGATCTGAGTTCCATGACGTAAAGTACAGAGAAATGGTCTAATGAATCCCTACTCAGGATCTGCATAATATTCAGTTAGTCGTTAGGTCTGTTACAGCTGATTCTGATTCATTATTTCGGGTGTGGTCCAGTTTTTGTGAGGGACTGGAATGATTCTAGGTAACCCATGTGTTTGGTACAACCAGAATCCTGTCAGTGAGTGATTTATGATCATCAGGTTCCTTTGAATCATCATTAGTCTGAACTGAAAGTTTGGTTGCATTTATTTAGAGGAAGTCTCTTGAAATTGTCACCCATCCCTTTCTTCAGAAAAGGATGTTTTTGTTTTTTTTTGATTGATTGATTGATTGATTGATTGTCCTTTCTTCTACAAAAAGCAGTACAGTATATTAATAAAATACACAGTATAATATTGTTTCATGTTACATATGATGCTGTACAATGAATTCTATCATGAAGAAGAAACTTTTCCTTGCAGCCGTGTTGTCGCATGTGGGACGTACACACAAACTGAACACAGTACAACTTCCATTCAACTACCTTATCTAAATTAATTCTGAAAGTTGAGCAGGTGCAGGAAGAATTTCACAATTCTCTGACACCGACAGCCATGGCCAAAGGCGTTACATTTTCGGTTCGACTGTCTGTCCCATTCTTGTTAATGCCTGGAGGAAATTTCCATCACATTCATGGCCAAGTGATTACTATTAATTAATTGACACTTAAAATGAATTCTTGGACCTCGAAAACCTATACATGGCATTGGATTCACGTTGGTATTACGTATATTGTGGAGTTAGGGCCAGTTTCAACATATGCACGTCTACCTTGCATTGATATTTTTTTAATTTTTAATTTTCAATTGTTCCTTGTGTAGTATGAACATTTTCTGAAAATGTAATCAAAATCCTTCCACAACTTTTTGAGTAGTCTTGTTAACAGGCAGAAAAACAAAGCCCAAAGAAAATAATATAACCTCCTTAGCTGAAGCAAACTGAATGTAAAAAAAAATAAAATAAAATAAACAATTCCCTCAAGGTTTTATTTATCCACTGAGCTCCTAGATGCACTTTGAAATATTTTATCGAGAAGGAATATAAGAAAAGGTACCTGATATAAATAGTTTCATTAGGATACAAAATAGAATCAGGTTGTATGGGTGATGGGTGGATGGATTACAAATCCCATTTTCTTACAACTCAAGAATCAGTGTTTTAATTTCAGGGTTTAAGAGCTATGCATTACAAGTATTCTACAAAAACACTTTATTCAACACTACTGAATGCTTATTAGAACTTACCAATTGCTGAGAACATCCACTTAAGCCTGGGGAAACATTTCAGCCCAACAGAGATGTTATTTATTATTTGACAGGTTGACTGTTATGCAACACGTAGGCAGTAATTCTAGTTTTTGTTTTTTGTTTTTTTTACATCCTTTTGTATTGACAGAATCCTTATCTCTGATTCTGATTTTTTTTATCAGTAAAATTAAAAAGAAACTGTGTAAATACAGCTTTACTTTGTTACTCCTGACAGTAGGCTCAGACTGGTGATTATGGGTATTTTCCCCATGGAGCCGCTGCACATTAGACATGTTTTGGGCCGGCCTTCACAAATGATCACCAGCCCTCTCTTCATTGTTATTACGAGTGGCCACTAGCAAAATCAGGATTTTTTCTCCAACTACTATTATTGACAGACAAATGGTCGCACAGTTTAAATACCCCTTCCATATTTATATTTATGACGGTTGGCACATAATGTAATTTTAGTTTTATTTAAACTGTAAAATTCTTACAATAAACTATAATAAAGAGTATTTTGTTGAAGCCAAACTACGATGCTCGTTTTGTATTTGATCGGTTTTGAATGGTTTGCAAAAATATGTTGTGGTGCATGTTGGGGTAAAGGCTTCCGTCTGATGTGACTACTCGTGAGCGGTGCAAGATACATGTTACACATATTTTCACTGAATAAATCCTAAAAAGAGGTGGCAAGAAGATAATGGTGGGGGAGGGCGGACAAGATTCTGGACAAAAAGCAGAAAGCTCTTCAAGCTGACACTTCCGGGTGTTTTAAAATAGATCATTTGTTTGCTGCTGCTACTGCTACTACTAGCATTGCTGCTCATGCTCCCAACATCCTTACAATTTCAACAAGTGAAAATGATGACAACTTTACTGTAGATGTTAGTCCAGGCTCAAAGACAATTGATGTCTATGTTAGATCAAAGGATTATGTGGAGGGAAAGGACACACGGGAGATTAAAGAGCCTGAAGTTCATGCTCAAATTCATGCTAACACTTCTAGTGTTGACATTCCATCAGAGAGGATTATGTTTTAGGCCGAGCATTTAAAAAAAAACAGTTATGGAGTCATTGGACAAATGCAATTGTTGACATGATGGCAGAAAAGTGTAGCCTATGACATGCCTTCTTATTACATGCATGTCCATCCTCGAGACTGTCTACTGTAAAGTGAGAACACACACACACACACACACACACACAGCCAGCTTTTACTTCCGTTTTGTAATATGGAGTGGTGGGCTATTAGGGCCAGCAAGGCCTTCTCTGCTAACTTAAACATGCTCAGAAAAGTTAATGTATGTTATTTTATTTTCATAAATATGTAAACTAAATGATTGTCTATTCTCTGTCTTCTTCGTGTTATATTATTTCCACTTACTCGAGTGGCTTCCTATGGTGTTTTTTATGGTAGAGTTTTTAACCAATTATATTTCAGCTAGCTTGTGTTGCTGGGTAAATTACATTTGGTTGACACCTTCAGAACTGCACTGTAAGCGAAAGAGAACAGTCGGGTTACAATAGCCAATCAAATCGCGATTCTACGAACCAAGGCAAGCTAGCTGGTCTTACGCTAAACGTGACATGTACGTGTTCAGTGATTGGATTAGCACTTGCTAGGACCTGACAAGCGGCAATTGGAGAATATCTAAACGAACTAAACGCGGAAATTTAAGACACAACTCTATTTTTAACCCATAATGGACATAGGAGAATTTTCTTCGGAGCAAAAATCTGAGTGAGAGTTTGGGACAACTTTACACACTGGTCTGTTTGACTGTTACTGTTTTGGCTGTTCTGTCCAACGGTCATTTTCAGAGTTAAAGTGTATTAAAATGTATGCCAGAAACACGACTGGACAGAAACAGCTTTAGCATTAGCCTCCATGTCCATAGAAAAGGACCTTATACTGATGGACCTGAAGCACACAGATAAACTGTACAACAGCCACTGAAGTGTTCTAGAGAAAAGAAAGGAGGTTTGACTTTATTTTCAAATAAGCAGATACTATGGAGAACTATGTTGGTGAGTAAATGCATTTTATTTTTAATTTCTTCTTGTCAATGCAACATTTTCAGTTATTTGTTGTTGTATATCCTATTCTCAAAAATGTAAATGATCTCTTAACTTTATTTTCAAAGAATAGTTTGTTTTGTTATTGTGTGGTTGGTGTCTTGTATGAAACGGTGACGTGCAATTTATTAAACAGACTTTTTTAAGATCACACAGTGTCATTTTGGTGGCATTTTGTTTAGTATCTGTAAATCACCTTTTTTTTAAAATTTTTTTTGACAATATCTGTAATTAGTTTCCTAATCTTAATTGTGAATGCATACTTGATGGGGTTTAAGTAATCCTAAAATAAAGTGCTGCTTGACTAGTCTATACTGAGGTGAAGTTAATATAGGGATGTCACTGAAGGTCTAATGTTGAAATGCATGGCTGCCACTGGTAATATGATTGAGAAATGACAGGGAAAGTATGTTTTCGTATTGTTTAGGTATAGGAGATTCCCACCCACGTGACCCATCCTGGCATGTACACCATAGTGACATGCAGTCAGCCACGAAATTTCCTAATTTAGTTGTAAATTATTCTTAGATCAACTCTGATGCAATTGTGTTTAGTCAAATATTAGTTCAGCTTTAGTATATTTAATACAAATGTAGCCCTAGTTTAGCCTTTTTTTTTTTTTTTTTTTTTACACTTTAAAAACATCTACTGTATGCTAAATAGGGTTTCAGTTTCAACAATGAAGTAGTTTTGAAAATATATATTTTAGTACTTTTTAGGTACAATGTTAATGAGGTAATTTTACACATTTCAGTAGTAGTTTGTCCACTCAGTGTGCTACAGCTTTCACAGCAGTTCCAGGGTTCCTTTCACTACTGACTAGACTGGATCAGGCTAATGCTAATGTTTGCTAGTGCACACAAACGTGCTGGATTTCTTTGATAACAGAAAATTCATACATTTTACTCCAATGCTAAACTATATTTGGAGAGAACTCTTTTAATTACTTTCACAAGTGCAATTTACCTAATCCAAAATGAAGACTGCAAAGCCACAAACACCATTAACAGCATTTTGCCTGTTAATTGCAGACAACCACTTGTTTCTCCATGTTGTATCTTTTAGGGTCAGATGTCATTTTTAAGGAAAGAGCACAAATGTCAAGGTCAGAAAAATTCTCTGAGTTCATACAAAATCTGGAGTTTGTAGACATTCATGGAGGGAGAATGTCTATAATCTCCACATTTCCTACCAACTGGTAGATTCGATGGTTTATCTGTTTTGACGCTGAAGAAAAAAAAATGCCTTGAAATTTTATTTTAATTATTTACATTATTTACATTTTTTAACCATTGTTTTGCTTTTGTTTCTGAAACAAAAATCCAATTATCAGTAGGTACACTGGCCCGCCTCCTCTCCACTTCCCTTGTTTCTTAAGTAAGCTACTGGTTTTAACTTGCCAACAGATGAGTTATATATGAGCCAGTATTTCTGTATCTATTTATTTCTGTTACCGTAAATCAAGATCAGGGATAAGGGTCCTGTCAATACAAAGGAATGTAAAAAGAAAACTGTAATTACTCATCATAACCTCCACCAAGGAGGTTATCTTTTCATCCAGGTTTGTCGGTTTGGGGATTTTTTTTTTTCTGTTGGGAAGATAATTCAAAAAAGTTGGGGAAGGATTTTGATGGAATTTTCAGGAAATGTTGACACTGGCACAAGGAAGAGGTGATAAAAAAATTTTGTTTTATGTTTACATGATGTTTTAATTCTGAATTATTTAGAATAAATTAAGTCGGAAATTAAAGCAACCATAGGAAGTAACATTAATGCCGGGCCTTTAAACTTTATTTCCTACTATGGTGACGTCAACGTTAGCCAAACTCGGCTTCTGATTGGTCGAGATACAAGGAAGATGGAGTTGTGTCATGAAGGGTTAGGATTATGGATAGGTTGTTATGTTATCTCTCCACTCCAATTTCTGCGTTTTGGTCTAGCGTTGAAGTTCAACTAATCAGAGTTGGCGTCGCCATAGTAGGATAAAAACCTCATGTACATCATCAATGTGAGATATGTGCGTTATTGCAATGAGACCAGGAGCATGCACAGAGTGACAGGAATAATGTTAGAGCGGCGTTAACTGTTTAAATAGCAGAGGAATTATCAAATTCAGAATTAAGATCAGAATAAACCAGTTTATTCAGAATTAAGTTTTATTGGGAATTATCAAATTCAACTGAAATTAAGTGTTAATTTAATTAATTAATCTGGATCCAGGTTTTTTTTTTTTTTAAGATTCTTTATCATTGTGTTATAGGACCAGTTTAAACATGCATACATAATACGAATGTGAATCCAAAACTGTGTATACGTTTTCCATGTCCAGGAACTCATTGTAGGAGTAAATTAATCATGGCACAGGGGAGTACTTATGTAGTTTGTTTTGGGTAGATGTGCTTTTAATTAAAGGGGATAATCTTAATACAATCTGGCCACAGAATAATAAATCATATCACTTAACGGAGAGTTTTGGTGCCCCACCAATGAGTCAGTTTGCGTTTAGTTTAGTTTTGACTTGCCTGAGAGAAAGAATACTGTCGTGTAAATTCTCTTCAAACAACACCAGTCACTAGATTGTCTGTCTGGTAGCGTTAGTTCCTTTTTCTTACAAAGCAGATTTTCTCACCAGGATTATCAGTAATGAAAATGATTCATTGTCTCTCAGCTGTGTGTGCATCGGGTGAGGTCTGGGTGTTGGCTCAAGCAGCATCCCAGCAGCTCCAGTCATGTCGAAGCTTGTCTCCGAGCAGGAAGATCTGTCTTTATGCTTTTTGTGTCCACGCATGTGTATTTCACTCTCTGTGGAGTTTAAAGTGTCAGTTACCGAACACGTCACGACTTGTTGAAAGATCTGAATATACAAGAAGCCAGTGGCGGTATACTGAATTATGTTTTATTAACACTTTTCAATACAGGACATTAAATTGAAAGGATGGGAAATGGGTGGGGAGCAGGTGGGACTGGGTGGGGTTTGGTTTGAAGCTTTAACAGACGACACATATGAATTTGCATCTATTTCCTCAGGCCTCTCTTGGTCCTCTTGGATCTAGCGAAAACAAAAGAAAATTGGTCACATGTAAGAAGAGCTCCATCCAACTTGTTTGCCCACATACATATTTGCTTTGAAAACACATTTAAGCAGGATGTTTTCAGGCTGCACAGTCCTCTACCGTCCATTCCAAAGGTAATAACTATGTAGTGTGCGTGCTGTGTGATGTACCCAGACTCTCAAGTTGTCTGTCAGTATGACAGGTCAGGTGTGACAGGTGACCCTCCTGCCACACCCAACCCAGGAGCCGGCATTGTTTAGTGACAGAGTCTCGCAGTATGTTTTCAACAGACAGGACAAATTAACCCATAAAATCCCAAACAGCCAGAAGCATCTGCTGATCTACAACATTTAAGACCTGTTGATTCTATGTAAATAATTGGTGTAAAATGGAGTTTTTACCAGGGCTGACAAAAGATTGCAATTTTTAATCGGATTAATCACGGGGTTGTTTTGGGTTAATTTATATTAATCATGATTAAATGTTAATTTTAAGTCTATGTTAATTGCGTTTAATTTTACATAAACAAACAGACTCAAGAAAGAAGGGATCTCCCTTCAGTCAGTCCAACATAAAAACAATAATTACTAAAATAAATAATGATAAATAAGTAATATAAGATGTCGATAATGCGTGAATAAAAACATATATTCGCATTGATGTGGTATTTTAAGCTGGATGTGTTTTGGTGAAAAGAAAACTGTCAAAACATTTTATATTGGTGGACTGTTCTGTCTCTGAAGCTTTTTTTGTTTCACTTGTTTCCCACAAAATACACAAAAATATATTGTTGGGTTAGTACTGAAAGTAATAATCTTACGTTTTTTGATGATCACTGACACGGTTCCGCAGCACATTAATCTGAAAAAAAAAGGAAAAAAAAAAGTTGCATGTTATTATCATATTGTATTGTATTTTTTCTAACATATTACTTTTCCAGTCCAGTGTTGCACACACCTCATATTTCTGTCTGGTAAACTGGTACTGCAGCTCAAACTTCTCAGCCTCTAGCTCGTGCATCCAGTCCCATAACTCCTTGGCTTTCTCTCTGCAGATTACACACAGAAAAGAAAATGATTTTACAGCCTCTGACAGACCATGAAGTTTCTCCTTATGCAGTGTCATTGGTGGTATTTTGATATGCGTCTTCACTCACTTCAGTCTATCCTGGCTAAAGCTGTCAATGTCCAAAGGTTTGCGTCTTTCATTTAGTATCTTCTTCTTCTTCTCTCTTTCAGTCTGCCTTTTACCGCTGCGTTTTTCTGTCTGTGAAAAACAGCAGTAAGTAATTTCTGCTCCAACTGACTGGACTTTGCTGCACTGGAAAATATCTCACCAAGTGTATTTTTCTTATTACTAGTTAAAATAGCCCATCACAAGACACAATCACCTACAGAGTAACTTTTTAATGAGATCTAAAGAACATGCTGGGCAAAATAAGGCCCGGGGGCCTCATGTGGGCCAGTGAGGGCCCACATGAGGCCATTGTTACATAATGTGGTCCGGTCATACTTCTCGCAGACGTTGTAATTGCAACCCGATGGGTTAAATATGGGCACACAGCCTGATGGTACATGCCTTGGTACGACATGTAAAGCAGGTACAGTCCATGCATTTGCTATTTCTCCATCGTGATCCTACTTCATGGATTGTCTGATCAATGTGGTCTAAACAAACATTCTGACCTGGTATTCTGACCTGACCAGCTGCCAGTTTATTTCCGAAAAAAAATAAATAACAGGATTTATTTTATTTTATTCTTTTTTACAGTGTAGAAAAGAGAAAAATACACTTGGTGAGATTCATATTTTTGTTGTGTGAAGCCCCCTTTACTGACCAACTTTTGCATGTATCCTCCGAAGTGGAGGCTGGTCAGAGTTTTCTTCTTCTTGGCGTCATCCTCTGCTCTCCTCTTGGCCTCCTCTTCCTCCTTCCGAGTTCGCTCCTCCTGAATAACATCAAATTTAGCCAAAACAAACAAAGTCAGTCTGATAATGCTAACACTAATAATACTATTGATGACATGAGTTTACCTCCAGGCGCTTCTGTCGCTCCTTGTCTCTCTCACTGCGGATTCTTTGCTGCTCTGCTCGCTCTGAACGACGCTTTTCCTAAACAGGTTAACCATTCTATATGTTGTCAGGTATGTGTCGTTATGTTTTAATAACATGAGCCATCAATCATCCACTTACAATTCTGTCTTTGAGTTGAATGAGTTCATCTTCTTCCTTTTTTCTGCTTTCAAAGTGAACCTCGATTAAAGTCTGGAGCTCCTGCAAGTCCTTCTCCATCCTTTTACGATGTATATCCTATAGAAACAGAGATGTATTATCTCCGAATTTTTTTTTTTTTTTTATGGCTTTACTTTAGAAGAATGTTAGTGTATCAGTGGGGGAAAAAAATAATTTTCAGAGACGCTTAAAGTGTTTTTACAATCTGATATGTACCATGAAATATTTGCATATGTGTTTTGCATTTTGAAAACGTGGCTGCGTCAGAAAGAAACAAACAAATGCAAATTACTTTTCGTGACTATTGGTAAAAAGAAAAAAAATTACGATACAAGAAAAGCATTCAGGAAGTGCAGGACCCCCCCCCTGCCAAAAAAAAAGAAGGAGGTATTTATTTGTTCCTTGTGCCAGCAAATTGTTTTATTATTTTGCTACAGACAGACAGACAAACAGACAAATCCCAGTGAAAACAAAACGTCTTTGGTAGAAGTAACTAACA
The DNA here is from genome assembly GCA_020466265.1 of Siphamia tubifer. NCBI lineage: Eukaryota > Metazoa > Chordata > Actinopteri > Kurtiformes > Apogonidae > Siphamia > Siphamia tubifer. Next base: position 22,103,710 of record CM035789.1, read on the forward strand.
TTTTTGCATTCTTTAATTTCTATCAAACAGTGCACACTCACAAAGAGAACATGTGGGTTTAGAAAATAGAAGAATACTGGGCAGAGGTCAGTGATATATCTGACTGTACATACATCTTTAGTAAAAGTGGGGAGAATATACAACAGACCTCTTCTTTATAGCTTTTTACTCCTATTATTATTTATGCACTTTTATTTATTCATTTATTTTTATGTATTTCACATATATGTCATGGAAGTAACAATATCACAGATTACAATATATTAATGTGTTAAGAGAGGCACTCTGGTTTCGTTTAGTAGGTGGTATACAATAATATAAAGACAAATTTCTGAATAAAAGTAGGGGATGAATTAAAAAAAATACATAAATAAACAAATAAAGGCTGAGGTGGTGTATACATAGAAACAATGTGGCATGTGAATACAGTATGTAAAATAATCGTCAGTATGATTGTAAGTATAATGTAAATGCTGTAAACAAAGTTGAATACAAAATGGTGTCTTGATAAAACTTAAATAAAAAAAGGGTGGGGGGATATTTTATGTTCATTAGGATCATGTCTTTAAAAATTCCAAACGGATTTAAGTACGGAAACAGTCACTTATTAATAAATCATAAATAAATGACTAGATATGCTAAAATGTTAACGAAATAACCATCCAAATTTGATAACAACTGCCTTGTAACTGGCTAAACAAGAACATTTTATATGAAAAATAACCAATTGTTTGAGAAATCACTTTTAACTAACTTACCCATTACAAAAAAAAAACCTCTGAAGGAAGTGTGTTAACTCCAAATAACATGACCTGCTCCACAAATATTGGGAAGACTCCAACATATGCTCTGTCTCCTGTTTCTTACTTATTTGATATAAAGTAGTGCGCGAGTTAATTTTCAGAAATTAAATGAGGACAAAACAGAAATTGTACTTGTCGGCACCTAAAGCAAAAAGAGATCAAACCAAACGGGACAAGTCTGGGAGTCACTCCAGACTCAGACGTAAACTTTAAGTCCCACATAAAGAAAGTCACTAAAACGTGTATGTTTCTTCCACCTCAGAAACATAGCCAAAGTAATACCAGTTATAAATCAAAAGGATGCTGAAAAACTGCTCCATGCTTTTTTTCTCCAGCAGACTGGACGACTGTAATGCACTCTTCACAGGCCTCCCAAAAAAAACACCACAGATAGACTTCAGCTGATCCAGAATTCTGCAGCTAGGTTACTAACCAGAACCAAGAAGAGAGAGCACATCACACCAGTGTTGGTTTTTCTGTACTGGCGACTGCTAACCTACAGAATTAGTTTTAAAATACTACCCCTCACTTATATGGAACAGGACCCAGTTACATTTCAAACTCGCTGATCAATTATGTTCAAACTAGAACTTACTTACTTGTGACTCCCAGATGTATTACAAAGAAAATTGGAGACGCAGCCTTTGTTAACTACGCACCAAAGTTATGGAATACAATTCCAAATGACATCAGGGAAGGCAGTTCACTGAGTATATTTAAAACCAAATTAAAAAGATTTTAATTTTCATCAGCCTTTGAAGGGAGATAAAAATGGGGTCGCAAATCTGTGACCCCATTCTTTATTCTTTATATTCTGTTTTATTTATTTTTATTGAAATGTTATAATGTATGTATAATCAGTTTGTCTTGTACTTTTGTAATTTTATAATTTTGTACAATCGAATCTTAAAATATTTCTTATTTCACGCTTTTCTCAAAGATATATTTTAATTATTTTTAATCAATGTGAAGCACTACCGTTTTTGTATGACAGGTGCTATATAAATAAAGTTTATTATTATTAATATTACAAGGATGGATTTATCATACTCAGTGTTACTATTTTTCTAAACAACTTTCAATTACATTTTTACTCAGTTGTATATATGATATCTAGAAGAATATTTTTGTAAAATTGCCATGTGGTGTTGTGTTTATGTTGATTTTTAGGCCTGAAAATTGCAAAAATGTCAGTTACACTGTAAAGGCAACTCAGAAATCCCCTCAATTATATATTGAACATTGTTTGAAGGCTAAATAAGTATGATTAAATAAAATAAATGCAGATAAGTTCACTGAAGGTTCAGTGAAAGTATGGAAAACTGGTCTAAAACCACTTCAAACAAATGACAAAATCTCTTGTCATGGTGATAAACGACACCATATATAGAATACCCTCAGGCAGGAACCTCTCATAGTAACAGTGTCGGAATTTGATTCACTGGCTTTTTTTTTTTTTTTTACTCACGTCAAAATCCACTTTCTCACCATCTGGGATCTTGGGGGGAATGAGGTTGGGCATGATAAATGGCCTGGAAATGAAAGAGACAAGTGTCAAGAGTTATAGCATAAGGTAAGTGAGAAAAACTGTCAGTTGATCAGAACAAAATAACTTCATTATTGACTATTAAGTGTAATTACCAAATGCTCTTTTGTTGTATTTATAGTTTGTAATTATATAAAGGAATATTGCTACAGGCTTATTTGGTATTATTTTATTTTATGGTTTGGTGCAATTAGTAAGTAAAAATGGAGATGAAAATGTTTTACATATAAATCGTGTACAGATTAGAGACGACTGAACTAATGAAAGGAAGGCAGAGGGGAAGATGTAGAGGGTTTTTTGGGAGTGAAAATGATGGACAGGAAGAAGGACAAACACATCAGAGGCACAGCTCAGGTGAACATTTTAGGGGAAAAAAAATGGAGGAATGGTTCAGACACATGCACATGTGGGATAGTCAATATACAGGAAGGAGGTTTATGTATGTGGTAAAAGAATAAGATAAAGGACAGAGTCAGATGGAAGCAGATGATTGGCTGTGGAGACGCCCTCAGCCAAAACAAGTAGTAGTAATAATAGTAACACTAGTCATAGTTATAGCAGCAGTAGTAGTTATAGTAATGTAATAGAAATAGTAGTCATGGTTGTACTAGGACTATTTATAGTAATAATAGTAGTTGTAGCCATAGATATAGTAGTAATAGTAAGAGGAGGAGGAGTAGAAGTAGTAGTGGTAGTAGTAATACTAATAGTAGTTGTAATAGCCGCAACAGTAGTAGTAATCGTAGTAGTATCAGTAGCCATAGTTATAATAGTAGCAGTGTTATTAATTGTAGTTATAACCATAGGGCCAATTCCAATTCCTCCCTTAACCCTCAATCAGTAGCCCTCAAAACTAAGTGTTAAGGGTTATTTGTGACTTAGAAATGAAATTAATCAGAGCCTGCATTGTCTCTGTCGTGCCTGAAATTAAACACAACTTTATTTATTTATTTATTTTTAATATATATTTGCACTGTTAACCCTGCGTGTTTAATTAGGGAGGCCATATCGTCTTTTTTTCCCCCAGTCACACAGCTATAAAACCGGACTGTCCGACATCTGTCACGCATCTGCACTTTTTACATTTCATCCTAAGGACCTAAATACAAAATGTAAAAAGTGCGGACAAGTGACAGACATCCAGGCAGTCTGGTTTTAGTCCTTCAGGCCCACATTTTTGAAATGGTTGTGGACTATCTGTAAATTGTTCCTTCAGTTAGAGCTATCAAACAAATAATCTGTATAAATAACACAACCATATTCAACTGTCACCATATACCACGGCTCAATGAAAGGTAAACACCACCTATACCTATCATTAGATAACTCTGCGGCTACGGGAGACAACATTAGCCCGGTCATTTTATACCATTATCAGCACAAACATGTTATATAGGCTGTTATCTTGATAAAACAACTACATTACCACCGCGAAAAATGACCGTTTTTGTAACGTTAGCTAATTTCAACGATAGCTAGCTTGTCCCCACCAGCCGCTATTGACAAAAGATAGTAAAATAATAAAAAAAAAAAATACATGTTATGCAACAATGAGGTACATACTTCATAAAATGGACCTGAACTAAGATAATACAATGATTTTCCTAATTTGTACATCTCCATTAACAAAGTTAATTCTGCATTCTGGGTAAACCTAGCTCCCAAGGGTGGTGTCAGAGAATCTCAATATTGAGGTTTATACAACTTGCACCTCAATTTAAACGTTCTTAGAATTGGGACAGCACTTACACTTCACAGGAACGTGCATTTTGAGATTGAGGGTTAAGGGGATAATTGTTATTCGCCCATAGTTATAGTAGTAATAGTAAGAGTAGCAGCAGTAGTAATACTACTTGTAGCCGTAGTTATAACAGTAGTATGTGGTAACAGTAATAGTATTACAATAGTAGTAGTAGTAGTAGTAGTTATATTAGTAGTAGCAGCAGTAATAGTATATAATAGACATACCAACAGTAATAGTTTTTCAATAGTAATAGTAGTAGTAGTAATAGCAGTAGTACTGGTAGTATGAGTTACTAAACTAAAACTAACTAAAGCTGTCAAGTCTGGTATTCACCCATTATTCAGTTTATTTAAGCATTAATATTTTTCTGTGTGACTTTTATTTCCACTCTGTTCACACGTACAGGCCTTTATTTGAATTTCTTAGATCCACTTTTAACAGAGACTATACTTTATTATTTAAATTTTCACCATGGAACTATCAAACCTACCTTACTGACAAACTCATACATAATACGTTTGAATAAACAATAGTCACTCACTTGAATTTGGGCTTGGCTTCCTCTTCTGTTGAAAAGTATGAAAAAGTATGAATATTAAAAAAAATAATTAATTAATTAAAATGCACTGCCTGGCCCAGAGCCCCCCCCCCAGACACACACACACACACACACACACACACACACAAGTTTAAAATCATCATTTGTAGGTAAAGTACCGTAACCGTAGTGAGCATAAACACGATAAAAAAAATAAAATAATAATAATTTAAAATAAATAAACAGATCTTCAAACCTTTGAAAAGTACAGTTTGCTTTGCACATGTCTCACTCATGTTTTTTGGGGACTTCCAGAAAAACAAGTTGTTCATAACATGTGTTCATAGGGGACTTCATTTGCATACTTCACACAGATTTTGCCTACATTTATATTTAGAACTTGTGGGGACCTAAATTTTGGTCCCCATGGTGTGACACGTTTGTTTCCATGTCTCATGAGGACCAACTCTGTAATGAAATAGCCATTGGGTAGAAAAAAAAATAACAATAATAAAAATTAGAAAATTAAATTACTTTTTTTTTTAAAAAGTAAAAATGATTGAATAAATCAAAATAATGTAAAATAAACAATAATATATGTATATAAAATCAGATAAATAAATAATTTTTAAAATTCAGAAAAAGATATCCTTTTTTTTTTTTTTAAATTAAACACATCTTCAAACCTTTGAAAAATACATGTTTTGGTTTTGCACCTGTTTCCTCAGAAAAACAAATTCATGTATTTATAAGGCCACATCATTTCTATTTTACTAGTGGTGACCTTTATTCATATTTCACCCTTGTGGGGACCTGAATTTTGGTCCCCATAGTGTCAGAGGTCTCCATGATATGACTATGTAAACATATCAATATCCCCATAAAGATAGGAATACAAGCACACACACACACACACCATCACGTTCACCTAGAACATACCTGAACACTTCATAATCAATGGGGAAAACCATGAACATATGCTTTGACTGTCAGTCTTACATGTACAGGTATTTTAATGAATACCTGTAATTCACTGGTGCAGAACTAATAATTAATTCCAAGGCTGACACAGGTCATATGGTTGAGTGAAAAAGCTCATAATGTCAAAGGTGTGTGTGTGTGTGTGTGTGTGTGTGTGTGAATGAACATAGGTGTAATTATGGTCGACTGTCTTACCTTCTCCTTCCTCCCCTTCTGCACCTGAAACAGGAAGTAAAAATGTCAGAGATATGTGTGTGTGTGTCGTGTGCAGAAGTGCTGACAGTCAAAGTGACACATCACTCATAGAAGAGCAAGATAAACACAGAGATCTGCCAAGGTCTGTGACTGTGCTTTTGTTACAAAATCATACGTCTCATTTTCAAGAGGTGACAGATGAAAGACTTGATCATAAGCAGAGTCTTACCACAGACGGTATGGCATCCATGACCTCTGCATGACACACACTCAAACACTTATATAAAGAGTATGAAGACCTGTTATTTGACTGATAATGGACTCTTGAGCCAGAAGTGAGCAGTACTTAAATAGAAGTACTTCATTCAGGGGAGGCGGGGCTATAAGGTTGGCTTTCCATCTTCATGTACTATGACGGTACTACAACCAATCAGCATAATCTTTAGGATGACATATTTTATGGAGGAGACCAGAGAAAGTTACGAATGACTAAACACGCTTCGGTAAAAAAAAAATAATTTCAAGATTGCTGATGTTTTCTCACATTCTTCACTCATCTTTGATAAAAGGAAATCACCACCTGTTGTTGTTCTTCTTCTATGGTTGTTTCCGGTTGTTTCATTGCAGCGTCACTTTGTTACGCCCGCCCTCTGACTGAATGTATACTTCACCGTGATTCGTCTTTCATTTTCAGGGAAATCCAACCAACAGTTACATTGATCGTATCTAGACTACTACTGTAGCACATTAGTTGTGCTGCCGCCAGTGGGGGTCTAGCATGGCTAGGCTAACAAAACTGAGTACCATGACCCAAACATACACAGCCTTTACACACTAACTTTTAAAGGCTTTATTTTTTTGGATACTTTTGAAATGTTTATGATTTTTCTTGGTTAAATAAATATTATTTCATCAGTGGCAAAAAACTAATACAGTTTTACTTTTTTTTTAATTTATTTTTTTTACTTTATTACAATTGAGAATTTGTAGTTTGTTTTTTTTTTACTTAAGTAAAGGAGTTGACTCAGCATTGCTACTGTAGTATTTTTTTCACACACGTAGTTGTACTTCGCCTTAAGTACAGAATGCAAATACTTTGACCACCTCTGCCTTCAGCAAAGCAGCACAATGCAAATTTTGCAATACAAAATTTACAATTAATACACTTGGTAATTAAAAAAAAAATCCAACAGAGACAGGACTAAAAACTTTCTAATGCAATAGAAAGTATGTTTCTACTGTGGGTGTGACAGCTCACTTCCTCATAGGGTATTTGCTTATTTAGACGAATAGGTGAGACTGACAGACAGACTGACAGACAGACAGATAAGAATAAATCCACCATGCATCCCTCTCCCTTTTAAGACCCTGAAGAAAAGAGACGTCTAAATACCACTGGTTAAGTATAACAGACCAAACCTAAATCTGATTAATAAGCACAAGAGAAGCCTCAGGGATGGGAGGGTTGACTTTACTCTCATCTAGATTCTATGTGACTAAGTAATGACAGAGAGAAGAAGAAGAAGAAGAAAACACTGACTAGAAAGTAGGAAGTAAATGCAGCCTGTCACATACCAAAGTGAAGTGAGACTGAGATAACAGGCCATTTTCTGTCTGTGTGACTGAGTTTAGATTTGGGAGAAAGTTAATCATCACTGCTGTGTTGTTACTGAGACGTAGTCGACAACACAAGGCTTCAGTGTTTTCTGTCTGATAATAGTCACACTGAGTCACTGTTTCCTGAAAACCTCCTGACTGATCATTTCCACGGCTCACCTTCCTCATCGTTAGCCTCCTCCTCTTCCTCTGCAGCAGGTTTGTCTTCATCCTGAGGGACCTCTGGTAAAGAAGGACGTTGGCATTTCAATGAAAACCACAAGAGTCCCAGGGTGGAATATTTATTCTGTGTTATTACAGTTATTACCAGCATGTCCATGAGCTGCATATAAGGGCCCCAAGTGGGTTTGTCCATGGTTACCGTGTTTGCCCATTCAGAATCAGAGACGTGAATAGCTCATATTATTTACTTTTCATATTATATTTCCCACAATATTTATCTTTTCTTAAATGTATTTTTATTTTGGAATTTTATATTAGACAGACAAAAGAAATTAAATAGAACCAAATAAAAAAAACCACACATCAATTAAAGTTCAATCTTCAGAAAAATGGGATATAAAATTCAAATCAAGACAATATTTATCTTTGATGTTATTTACACTACTTAAATTATGTTTTACAAACACCTTTTGCGTTTAACTTATTTTTGTTCTTTTACTGATATTTGTCTGTAAATTATTATACTACACTTGAAAAGCTCAAGCTCAGTTTTGTTGTGTTTGATATAATGACAGTAAAGGCTTTCTGATTCTTAGTCTGATATGGGTAAACACACGTGTGGTCACCATGGAAACTGTGGAAAAACCCACATGGGACCCTTATATGCAGCCTAAATATAATCCTTCTGGGACCCACATGGACATTCCAGCTGGGTACTGTCCCCTATGGATGGCCTGGAGTTATATTCATGTAATGCACTGAACAGGTATGTGGTAAACTTAAAATTCGAATATTCCTGCTGGTTGGATTGCATAACAGTTACTGAACAAACTTAGTAGAAGGATACAGCATGGGCCAAGTACAAGTCCTCTAAATTTGGAACAGATTCAAGTGGACTTTTTTGACTTTCTTTAACACTGGACGGCCCAAGGCTAATGTAGACTTGGGAACATTGCAAAAAAAAAATTAAAAAAAATAGAAGAAAGTGTGAAATAGAAAGCATAACCACAAAGATTACAACAACTATAAACCACCTCTTGGCTCAGAGTGGAACAATTTATGTGAAATAAAAACCTCTGTTTATGCTGTAGTAGTTATTTGTTAATTTTATTTATTTATTTCTTTTAATACATATCATTTTCATACTTGTGTGTGATACTAAAGATATTGTAAGGATGTTTAAATACATCATATCCATCCTCTAGCAGAGTGGTCCTCAAACTTTTTACAGTTAAGTTACCCCGCTGAAATATATCCCACTTTTATAGAATACAAACTGAATACATTATCATCCATATAGTCAGGGTCGTGTTGGATCTAACACACCACACACAGACACATTCACTACTACATTTTCTGTGTTAAATGTATCTTCTCATTGATATTGTATTCACAGAGGCTGTTTAAATTCTAAATGTTTCTGTTTTAGTTGTTTCCTGCCATTTCAGTCCCTTTTAAATATGAATACATTAATATTTTTTTATAAATTGAATACATGAAGTATTTCTATTGTGTACATATACACAGCAAAACCATTTCACTGACACAAAAATCCAATGGTAGTGTTTTGCTTCTAGTTCCATATAGTACTAATAATATTTAAGTAACTAACATATTGTTAGTCTCATAGCTTAATTGTCTGTTTTTTTGTTTGTTTGTTTTTTTCTTCTTTTTTTTTCAATTTGTCAACTTTATTCTCCTAACAACAGTTTTTCTTTGAATGTAGATATTACAATTTGGTCAAAAATGTTACTGTCTAAGGCTATTATGCTTTGATTATGTAAATGAGTCAAAATTTAAATATAGGCTTTAATATACATTTAAATAATTTCACATTATTATATGCATCCTTATTTTATTTTATTTTTTACATTTGGTTAATGTACAAAAATTCAAATGTTACATATTAATGGGTAAAGATATAATGAAATAGTTTGAAATATTCCCATAAAATGATTATGATTATATTATTTATTCTTGATAAAGTGTAGATGCAACTCAGGATAATCACTGTATCTTCTCAAAAGTGATTACTGATGTGTATAAAAAATAAATAAAAAGTGGAATGTGTCTGAAAAGGAAATTATTCCAACTTTATGGGCAAGTGTGTGTTTGTCATTTTGTCACTTTAGACTCTAATTGAGGAAAGGTGCTTTAATACATGTTTTCCTACACTGGTTTTTTTTTTTTTTTTCAAATATGCTGTATAATAATTTAATAATAATTTTCCCCATTATATACTGATTACATCTGCTAAAAGGTCTTGAAAAAAAAAAAAAAAAAACATTGTCCAATTATTTGTTATGCTGGAGGTTATTTGTATTTTTAAAAATATGATTTTATCACACTGTTTTGCTTTAGAGGTTAAATGAAACTATGTTCCTGACGAGAATAGACAGGAGTGATAAAGCATCATCAAGTGCTCACTTTGAGCTGCCACAGTGGAATGTGTCTACATGTGTGTGCAAACATTTAGCATCAGACAGACATGATGACACTTAACGCTTCACTCCTGACTCCACCAGCCACAAAATGACATTAACTCATAATGAACTACTAAACCTGTTAATATCTTGAAATATTTGGTGTAAAATGCAGTTTGTCATCCTTTCATGGTCATCAGATATGGCCCATTTGCAGGTTCAGAGGCTCTGTAGTTACCATGGAAACTGTCATTTTCAACAACCAGTAAAACCCATGGAGTTGGATCAATGACCGTTTTTAAATATCTGCTGAAAAAGCCACTTTTGGTTCATTTTTCTGTGTTTTGATCAAATAAACTTTGAATTGACTTCAAGATTTGCAAGAAAAAGGTAAAATACAGAGGAAATATTAAAGTAAATGGTGATTAATCATTTAAGAAAAATTAAATCCTGTCTTTTGTTTGTTATTTATGTTTCGGTTTGGGAAGATTGTATTTTTTTTATATATTTATTTCATTTTTTTGTGAAAAAGGGAAAAAAATACATTATTGAGAAAACATCTGAAATATTTTAGTGTAATAAACGAAGTTTAAAAAAATTAAACAGTGAGAAAAATTCATTTGCAAACTGACACAAAATTATAGTGTAGATTTACAGCTGTGAGTTCTAACGCTGCTATGATATTTTACTGAGGATTTTAACCTCGGTAAGTTTTTGTTTTTCATGGTTAAATAAAGGTTAATTAATAATTATACTACTATAAAATGTTATTATGTAAAAACAGGGAAAACTGCAGAAATTAAAAAAATTTTTTGGCCAAATCTATCAAGCAATGAACAAAAAATAAGTGTCTACAACCACTGTCATTTGTTTTTTGGGGTGAATCAGTGTTTCCACATTCACTGTGAAGTGTCTGAGGGGCCGTTTACACGAGGATGATTGCGGCTAAAATTGGCAAAATATTTTATCTGAAGTACCTTTCATTTATACGGCACCAGCACAATCAGGGTGTGAATACGCAAAACTCTGAAGACCCCTTCCAGAGTGGGGCGTATTGAAAATGACTCAGTCTAAACTGGAAGAAATGAACATATTCACGTCGCATACAGTTGCACATCAAATCCATGCGCCGAGCAGGTAACGCAACAAACATGTCGGACGACCTTGATCCCACAGATCTTCCAGCTGCACTAGCATTCGCATTAGCATTAGCATTAGCAATAGCAGCTCTCGTAAATATACAGGAGTCGTTTCAGCTATTGTACAGAAATTACACACATACACAGTAAATTTTGCAGTGTTAAATCAACACTTAGAGAGTTAATTTGGAGACAATGGGACCAAATACACTCTAGAAGGAGTTAAATAAACTCTCTAAGTGTTGATTTAACACTGCAAAATTTACTGTGTACCATAGCCGAACAGAGACGGGTGTACAATTACATACGCCAAAAACAGAAAAAAAAAAGTCACTGAAAAGCTGAGAAACTGCATTTTACTTGAATCCTTTACATGTATTCACAGAACTAGTGTCTCATTATTTTGCACTTTATGGAGATAATCTGAAAAAAAACCCCTCTTTGTCTAAAAAAAAACCCCAACAACAACACACCCTGTCAATTACAGCCTAAAAAAAATCCAACATGTTACTTCTTATCACATTTATCAAGAACAGCAAAGTTACAGTAATGGTATGTATTGATGATAATGCGTAAATGTTCATTAGTGATATACGACTAAAACAACAAAACCCATGAATATACACGAAAACAGCTTTGAGTAGCTGTCCACTGTAGTGATTACTATGTATGAAAGAGTTATGGGTTAAACACTTTAAATCAGTAGAAGATTTAAGCTGTCGCTCGGGGCTGTTTAGATATTTGAGGGTTGATTTCATGTATTCTGTGACACCATACTGCAGTCAGTATATCCACAAGAGCAGCTTTTACTGTCTGTGGAGTATTTCCGAAAAAAAATTTAAAATAAAAAAAGCATGATTAAAGCTCAAAGCAGTACCTTCCACCGCCTCCTCCTCCTGCTCCTCCACCTCTTCCTCCTCCTCTACCCCCTGATCCCCTGCTGAGCAAAGCACAGGGCTGGTTAGTAGAACATGCTCACGTATAAGCAGCCAATGATGAGACGAAAGAAAGATTTGAAGGTATGAAGAGATCAAGCACGATGTGACTGAACTATAATCGCTGTTTAAATGTCACAGCTGTGTCACTACAGCAAGTGTTTTAACCACAAGTACATGTGCAGTGGAAATGTATCCCAAAAAGAAGTCAGCCCTCATACCTTCAGCAGCTTCATCCTCTGAATTAACACAGAGAAGAAACACATTAAATCACATTAGAGCAAATACACAGTGAATAAAAGCAGTGTTTTAACTGCAAACCACTGCTGCTTTTATTATACAAAAGAAAAACAGAAAATATCATCAAGCTGCTAAACTGGAATTAAAGGATGTTTGTACAGTGTCATCAAGATATTATACAAACAGCCTTTAATACCAGTGGATTTGATATATAATAATGGACTGTTGATGCTAAATACAGCTCTAGTGATGCTTTCATTGTTCATCTCCTCTCTTAGTTTGTCCTGTACTGTTAAATAAAATCATGTTGTTTTTTTATAGACAGATCCTGGTAGCTGTGGTTACTACAACAATACTGGGAAAAACACAACAATCCCTGAACATATAGTTTTAACATGTATATTTAATGTTGGTTAGAAGTGTTTGTACACCTTCGTAGTGTTCAAAGTATTTTGCAAATCCACCAGTTCCTACAATACTGGGACCTGTTTTATTTTTATTTTATTTTTGTGTTTTGTTTTTTGTTTGTTGTACAGTGTATACCATGGAGAAACAGAATTGCCCTTCGGGGATAAATAAAGTTTTCTTTTCAAATTTAGGGTTCAGTGTCTTGCAAGGACAATTTGACATGTGGAAAGTCGGAGCCAGGATTTGAGCTACCAACCTGTCAGTTACTGGGCAAGCTGTTCTATTAACTGAGCCATACAGTATGTGCCTATTACACATGTTTAAAATGTCAAATTGTTAACTGTTTTTTTTTTCTTTTATTATTACTTTTTTATTCGTAAAAAAACCATATAGGCTGTTATTTTAACATTAGCTGCGTTTCCATTACCCTTGGAAATTTGCAAAATTCAAATATCGCTCTAAAAAACTGGTCATGGAAACACCTGAATTTCGACCCACTCAAATATCGTTTTCACGCTTTCATGAGGTGGTTTTTCAGACATTTCGATATTCTAATGTATCGCAAAAGTGCAATGGAAACTCTTTTATTTATTTATTTAAATGGCACCGCATTGTTTTAAAATTTGTACACAGTTTTATTTTCTCAAACATTAAAAATAGATCATTAATACATACGAATCGTATTCTTCCTGTAAAAACTAAAGCTAGATTTGATTTAATCATTTACACAATAATCTTTTCAAATAAACAACTTTGTATTGTGCTTCCATTGACAGTACAGATTTTTTTATGTTTCAATTATACAACTTTTTGGTGGCAATTCTATGATCATTTTTACTGTGTATGATTTAAAAAGATTTAGCACTAGAAAAGAATGTTAACTCCCTGTTGTATGAGGCCATTTACAGCATGTTATATATAAAAAAATTCTCACCTAAAGCTATAGAAACTGTAAGCTAAGGGTGTAGGCTGATATTTATTCTAATAACATCGTTGTATGTCTGACATTTCTACAGTACTTCAGTCTGTACATTCCTTTATACACACATATATCAGGAGACATGCAATGTCGTAAGCTATTTTGACAGGAGATAACATCTTTTGACACTCAAAAAAAAACTGTATGTAATGTGAGTCATGATGGTATTTCTTACCTTCCACCTCCCTGTAAAGAACAAATGCATCACTACATTACTTTTCCGATTCAATTCCAAAATACAAAGAAATCTGTCATCACATTACAAGAATATAACATGATGTTCTACATCTTAGAAAAGCAGAGATTATGTGTTTACATTGGGGGGAAAAAAAAACAAAAACCTACTCTTCATACTCTTCCACCACTTCCTCGTTGTCTGACATGTCAGTGAATGTTCAGGTGCAGCAGAAAATCTAAAGTTTAGAATGAGAAAAAAAAAATTACCAATAAAAAAAGAATAATAGAAGTCTTTTTAATAACTGAAACTTACCAGAAGATCAGTTTGGAGGATGAAAAAATAAAGATGACCAGTCAATTGTCTAACAGGAAGGTGATGGAGAGTCTCAGAAGGTAAAGAGGAGTGTGTGGTGGGACGGCGTGTTTTAGATCTCTTGTTGTGTTATAAATAACTTTTTAGATAGCTTGTACTCTCATTATCACCATTCCCTAAAAAGGCCGCTGTGAGTTGGAGCACCAAACGGACCCAGATAAAGACACAGTTGTTCACAATGATTCATACAAACACACACACACACACACACACACACACACACACATGGCACGCTGTCACAGAAACAACACAGGCATGTCCTTATCTGCATCCTTTCTACCATGCACTGTAAACCCAAATAAAATTTAAGGCAATCAATTACCTCAATTATTTCAAGGTGATGAAACTTAAAAAATACAAGTTTCCAGAACTTAAAATTTAGATACTTATTAAAGTATATTTAAATCAAAACATGACTTATTAACTTAGTATCCTAAGGTTCTGTCTGTCCTACTGGAAGACTAAGTCAGGGTTCAGTGTCTTTGCCCAAGGACACTTGGACATGTAGACAGACAGAGCCGGGACATGAACCCCTGACCCTTCCGTCATTGGACGACCCACTTTACCAAGTGAGTTTATTTTTTTTCAATCATCTTCTTTAAAACAATAAAAATAACAGTACAATATCATTATCAGCATTTAATGATTTAATTCCACTGTCCCATTGTCCCTCACCTGTTAAGTTATGTTCACTTATATCCACAATAGTTCCCATTAATTAATAAAATGTTAGTTGGAAGTACTTAAAAAGAAGAAGAACTTGATACAGCAACTTAATAGTAGTACTATTTCTGAAACTAAGTATTCACAACTGAATATATTTAATTATTCTAACATTCAGGTTTACAGTGTGTGATACATAGTTAAAAGTACATCCATGCACGAAAGGCTTAACTCAGCTTCTGTGTCATATGAGTCATCGTCAACATTAAAAAAAAAACACAAAAAAAACCAGTGAAATGTTTGCAGTTATAAAACACTTTATTCCTCACACAGGTACAATCTTGTCCACAAGTATGGACAGAACACAACAATGGAAACAAAATCTTTTGGCAGATTAGACAAATATATTAAATTACGGCTTCAGAATTCCCAGTATCCGGTGTAAAATTCAATAAACATAGGTAGCCTTAAGACCTTCACCTTTTTAAAGTGCTTGAAAAAAATGACATAAAGTTAAAGCAAACAGATACAGAGTTAAAACAAATGTCAATGTGTTTCCTATTGTCTCTCCTCTTCTGCTTCTTTTGGCTGTTTTCAACATTTTCCTCACTTGTGTTGGTGAAATTAGGAATATGTATTTCTTCAAGTAGCAATGATAAAGTGTATGACAGAAGCTTTCTACATCTAAAAGCACTATTTTAATTTTTTTTTAGTCCTTTAAATCTATACCTGCCATCTTATTCTCACTGACCTGTGACAATAAAAAGAAAAAAAAGTGAACATAAAATAAGTGTCTATATCCACTGCCATCGATCCAATATCAATGTTGTCGAACATCACTGCGTTACTATGGTAACTACGGCGTTTCTGAACATCCAAATGAGTCATATCTGATAGCCATGAAAAGACGAATCACTGTATTTTACACTATTTATTGTCATGAACTTGTAGGATTAGTGGTTCAGGAGTTAATTTTTTAAACCAGTAGATGGTTTTTTGGGGTTTTTTTTTTTTTTGCTCATGGGTGGTTCGTTGGGTCTTTATGGGTTAAAGCTTTAAGAAACAATCAGTCACAATCTTCTTTCCACATCCTCTCATCTTCTATATCCTGCAGATGGACACACAGAAATGAAAGAAACAATTAATGCAGGAAAACATCTCATATGTTTAAAGTTACTGATGTGTCATTAGTGTAGTTGTTACCTACAGGTCGATGCTTTCCTTCACTTATACAGTTTTCCAGAGCTTGTGTTTGAGACACTGTCTTCACCTCTGTTCTCAAACAAACTTCGCTTGCTAGTGATGTCCACATGTCTCAAGTCCTAAGCATCAAATAAGTGATTATCACAGTTATTTTACACAGGTGTTAGAGGCAGTGTGTGTGTGTGTGTGTGTGTGTGAACTGGTGTGTTGTAAGATGATGAAAGAGTACTACTGTCCTCTAGTGGACAAATGCATACAATCATATGACCTTGTGGAACTAACAGTTTGTTGATACTCAATGTGAAAACGTGATTTTTGAGCTGTAAAAACCAAAGTATTTATCAACAGAATATAATAGAATTCATTTTCACATTGCAAAGGGATACTGCATGTCTATATCACACCACTTGCTTAGAGAAACCAATGAAGTGAAACTGGATAATGTTCTATGACACACCAGATGATTTCTTATGGCATTTTTATGTACCTGGAAAACTATGCTCTGTCATATGTATGTTCTTGAACTATTTCTATGTTACATCAGTGGACCTTCAGACACTGATTCTCATATTCTAGCCTCTTTTTTGCTTTGTAGAAGTTTTCAAAATAATGTAGTGACACAGAACTTTTATAAAAGCAGAAGTCTAAATGGATTTTAGTGCAATAGTAAGTAATTAATAACAGGCTTTAAAAAAAAAAAAAAGTGCTAACATTATTAAAATAATCTAAATTATTATCTCAATAATAAAATAAATAAAATAATCTGACCGTGGTGCAGTGTGAGGATCCACTTTTATTACTCTTGCTGATCCAGCGATTAATACGGTCAGACATTCCAGAGGTGAAGTTCCTGTACTCCTGATAACACATAATTATATAATACACATAATTATTTAAACACACACACCACATTATTCAGACAAAGCACACAGCTGACACATGTACCTGATAAAGCTGGAAGAAACTGTGGGGAAATACCTGTCTGGTAACTCCAGGGCTGGTGGGATTCGCTGCCTGCTGTTGCTGCTGGTCCTTCTCAAAAATCCCTCTCTTCCTGGACACCTCCTCCATCAGGAATAATGTCCTCTGGGCTACATCTGGAGACCGTGTGATTTCTGATTTCTAGTCATAACAGGGAACACAAACAATATTTTCAGTAACAGAAGATGAAACTAAGCAGCAAAAGCATCATAACTGATCAGGCTTTAATTTTTATTTTTATTTTTTTTTTGGGGGGGGGGTTACTTTATTCAAACTGAGAGTTGGATGCGACATAAAATAGACTTAAATCAATTTAAGTCAATTCTCAAGGGTTATTTAAATCAGGGGTTGGTAAACATGCAGCTCTTTTTTTTTTTTTTTTTTAAATTTCATGAATATTTTTAAATGTAAATATGAAATGACACAGATAGATATAAAATGAAGGCTGATTTTGTGACAATAAAGAAATATCCCATTCTCCATGAAGGCAGCACAAATGTAAACACAACCGGGTGCAGGTGTGCAATCAGCTAAGCTACTGACATGAAAACAAAAAGCTAAGTGAAAATATGAAGAGGAAAACAGGACATTTATTTCTGAATGGGAAGAGTTAGTTCTTTTCAACAGTTGTGGAAAACAAAGGTAAGAAAAAGACCTTGTGAACAGTTTTAGCAACTTATTATGTCAGCTATTTAAGCTCTAAAACACTGTTAATGTGTAGGACTCCATATATTGTGTGGCTCTTTCTGCTGTGTTGGGTTTAATTTGGCTCTTAAAGTTTAATTGGTTCACCACCGCGATACTGATTTATTATTATTTTTTAATTAGATACACACATATTCACATTAGCAGGTTCGGGGCTGTGGGTTTTATGGACTGACCTGTGCAGCCTGGGCCAGTCTCTCCATCTTCTCCTGGATGGATCTGGATGACGTCCTCTGCTTGGAACTGGACAAAACAGAAGACAATGTTTTGTATATGTACATGAGACATAGTGCCCTAGATAAAAGTCCTTCTACATAATATTATAGTATTATTGTAATTAATCATCCCTATATACTCACTTCCTCTGGAACGATGGGGTTTTGTCTTCTTCTGGATTTTGGTCCTAATCCAAACATGAAAGAACTAATATTAGACAACTTAAATTGCCTAATTTTTCATGTACACTACTATTTATAGTCTTTCACATTTTTTTTAATATTCATACAATTATTATTTTGTATTATATGTAAGTAATTTAGCCTCTTACTGAGTTGGATTCAAAGTTCTTAGACGTCATCCTGACACTCGCACTAAAACAAGATTTAAAAACATATATACATTTAGCTTAAGATAAGAAGACTCAGACAAAGTCAAAGTAGAAATAAATGTGTTATCATACCTCCTCCGCAGCGGTGAAATGTTCTCTTCTTTCTTTCTCATCTGAATTAGACCATCGGTAAAATGGGTGTGTGTTAGTGGTCAAATGTTCACCAGATTAAAGCCAGTAGGTCAGTAAGAAAAGCTAATAAATATTGCTTCAGACATAAGCATATCCCTGAAGCTGCACAAGCAAATGATCCTGATAGTCCATCATGTGGACAAAGATAGAATCTAAGACATTCAAATTGGCAAATTGATGTCAGCATTTACTGGGGAGTGTGAAGGTGTTTATATGTGCATGTGTGTTTTGGTTGTATTTACCCTGAAAGAGATCGTACTGGAGCTCTGTCTGACAAAGGCAGGTTTAGTTGTCTGTTCAAACCTGGAGGAGCCATTCACATTGGTCTAAGGTGAAGGAAAAAAGGATTTAAGTTTGCTGATCTTGTAGAGAGAGAGAGAGAGTCAAAGAAAAAAATATTAGACCATCAAAAGTTATCAAAAACAAAAGTTATGCAAGTACTAACTCCTGTGTGTATCATGTGACTAAAACATACAGAAAAGACAACATGGAATGCCTAAAAGTGATGTTTTTGTCAATATAATCTAATAGATATTGATGAAAGAACTGAAGGGAGTTTAGATATTACCAAGAAAATATGGAAAATGGATAGATATCAGCTCTGGAATGAAACTCTTATGAGCTATTTTTGTTGGTATTATTATATTTTTTCCAAACAAATGTAGCTACCTTTAGTTGGACCAAGCATTAAAATGAACAAGAAATGGAAGAAACCAAGGGTGGTCTAATAATTTTTTTCCATAACTACAGTATATGAAAGTGATTCCTTATTATTGGCATAAACAAATCATCACAAGGGGGTGCTGTTTTTGCAGCCAGTTAATACACAGCAGTGTCAGCAAGATATTTTGCATGAAACTCCATTTGAAAAGCAAAGGATGAAACATAGTTAAGCTGTAACTTACATCTCTTAAAAAAAAAAAAAAAAAAAAAAAAAACAACTTTGCATGTGTGCACTGGTGCATTTGTGTGTTTTAAGTACCTCCTGTGTGTGTCCATTCTGAACAGGACTTTCAGCTCTCGTCGGTGAGAAACAGTGTTCTCTAGGTGAGAAGGGAGCTGTTGGTGAGCGAGGGCTCATGGTTGGAGTTGTGCGCCCACTTACAGATGGACTTTTATCGAGTGAGATGGAGACAGAGCTACAACAGCAAAAAAAAAAAAAAAAAAAAAAAAAAAGAGACCATCTTTGAAATTGCTCAAAATAATTTAACCGGTTCACATTCTTTTGTAGGGGTATGTAGTTTTAAAAAAATATATATCATGAAATCACATCGTAGCCTTGTTAAGTTGATAAAAAAATTAAGTACAAAAGTAAAAGCACCAAGAGAGAGATGCTTTAAAGCAGTAAAATAATGTTTTACCTAATTATCCCACACATCATGCTTCCCTGTATCACCTTCAGATTTAATTACACAACATATTCACTGTTGGATTATATATGTCATATAATGTTCATAGAATATCCCAATAAATGTCCAAACATTTATTTCTGTCTCATTTTTGGCTAAGATCTTGAATTGTTGAAGGGAGATTAGAACTACTGTCCAGAATCATCTCCATCACATACAGCTATATCACATGAAAGGACAGTGCAAGTGTTCTCAACTTAGATAAATAGTCAAAGAGAATCCAAGGAAACTATACAAGGCTAGATCAGGATTGAGGAAAATTGCATATTTCCCTGAATTTATAGTCTTTCATATTTTATGTTAATGATGTGCATTCCCTCACCTGGTTCCAAATGGTTTCAGTTCTAAAATTACTGTCATTAAGTATCTCCGTTATTCACTCCATACCTAAGAGATGTAAGAACTCAGAAACCCATAAAAAATGTTGCTTAAGGAGCGCTACCTGGACTCAAAATAAGCAATAATAATTAGAGGTGCTCTATTGGATGGGAAAACAGCAAGACAAAAAAGAAAAAATTCCAAGGCACTCTCTTATAAGTGAAAATTAAAAAGCCTTTATTAAATTGGCTTGGATACAAAAACCTAGAGTCAGACCAAACCTCAGAAACTCATGTTTGTATAGAGAAACACTGTGATTTGTGAATTATCCAGTTTGACAAGATCATTCATTTTGCAGCCAAAATGATTAAACCCATCTGTTTTTCGGCCTGTGCAGCCTTGTACCCCAACTTATTTATCAACCATAACTCTTGAGGAGAGTGTGTTACAGGGTGTTCTTCACTGCTGTAATTTCCATTAACTTTGATCTTATCTTATGAAATCATTTGATCTCTATTTATCTTTCATGATGGTAAAGCCATAAAAATACAACAAGGTAAAAAAAAAAAAAAAAAATGTTGCTCGCTAACCTGACAAACTTTCGAGTCGGGTTGGATATCGGTTTGGTATCACGGCCCTTGCTCGATGACTCTCCATTTTCACACTAAGAAAAAGAAAAAGAAAACATCATAGATAATCACTGTTTGACCAGAGCCACGCCTTCTATTACATAATTCTGCACAGTTACAGCCGTACTTTTACAGCTACAGCACACAACGGCTGATGGCATGTATTATAAAAGATAAAGTGCACCTTATCAAACTTTTATAGATGATTTACATGGTCACTTGATTCACAGGATGAGTGCAAGTCCAGTACAACTATAAGTACTACTTAGTCACAGCTTAACTCCTATATTGTCCATTAAAACTGTTCAGTTGTGGTATATAAGACTATTATGGGGTGTATTGGATATTACTGTTTGCATATTTTGTTTGTGTGAGGATGTGGGACACTAACATGTGTAATAGTATTTTTTCCTGTGAGGAAAAAGAGGTTCCCATCTCTCAAGTGTCGCTGTGGAGTTTAGGAAATGATTAACATAACTCTGTGTGGGGTAACTTTTAACTTAGTGTGAGGTTTCACTTTGTTATAACAGAGTAATGTATTAAAAGAGCTTTTTTTTTCATTCTGATTCCTACAGATCCTATAAATTTAAATTTGCTAAACTCACATAATTTGCTAAACTCACTTTTATGAATCTTTGGTTCATTTAGAATGACAGTTTATTTGTCATTTGCACGCACTATGGTTAGTGCAAACAAAAATACAATCTGCCATGATCCTCCTTAAATTTACAATATTTGTGTAATTGGACCCTAATTTATCACAAAGCTTGAATTTGAACCCTTCAGTTTCTGCAAAGGTAATGAAATAATAATATAATAATATAATATAATATATAATGAAAATGTTACAGGCTAATAATAAGCAAATATTCTGTTGTAATTAAACATAAACAGTGTCAAATGTCATAAAGACATGTTTATGGCATTGTTATACAGACCTGGTTTTAGTATGTTCTTACATAATTACTATATGATGTTCACAGATAGTAAGTTTACAGTAATGTTGAGCTGATATTCTGTTATGAGGGATTCCACCTAGGGCACAGGTGTCAAATCTAAGGCCCGGGGGCCAAATGCAGCCTGCCAAAGGGTCCAATCTTGCTCCTTGGAAAAAAATTACACTGACGATATTAACAATCAAGGAAGTTCAAATCAGTTTATGCCAATTCAATCTAAAGTGGATGAAAAAAAAAGACTACACTTTTACAAAAAAAATCTGAATAACCTGAAATATTTGTGGAATTTTACCAATATTCTGTCTGTTACTAAATGCTGTGTATATTTGTAGATCTACTATGATCTGTAAGTTGTGATGAATGTGCATAAATCATAAACTAAAGCATAATATCATCGACATTGCATTTCATATTTGTTCATGTTATGTTCATGTACAGTTTGTTGATGTAAACATTTTTATTGGAAAATTTTGCTATTTTGTTCACACAGAAATATTTGGCCTTGACATTATTTCATACAGTTTTATCCTATGATTTATATTATTTTAATGGTGCGGCTTACTTTATACCATATTAGGCTGAATATGGCCCCTGAACTAAAATGAGTTTGACACCCCTGACCTAGGGAGAAGTGAGGAGAGGGAGAGTTGGATATAGATTAACTAACGGTTATGAGAAACACCCTGTATCTGTTTGGACTGATATATTCCTTCTCATACACCCACATCACTTACACTATATTCATTTCGGCAAAAATCAAGTGGATTTGTACAACCCGCTTTAATTTGTTAGATTTTTTAACCAGCTACATCAATCAATCAAACCATATTTATATAGCACTTTTCATACATGGTGCATGTAGCACAAAGTGCTTTACATGAGACCCCCCCCATTATCCCGCAATTGTTGGACAAGTTAAAAGAGTTACACAGGTAAAAAGAATAGAATAAATATAGAACTAAATAATAGTAATAAAATAAAATTAATACATAAAATAGCAGAATGAAATAATGTTAAGATAAAAATGTAGGTTTTAAGTTTACCTTTAAAAATATGAACACTCGCAGCGGACCTCAGATCCTCAGGTAGACTGTTCCATAGTTTGGGGCCATAAAAACTGAATGAGGCCTCACCATGTGTTTTAGTGGCAACTCTAGGGACAATTAAAAACTTACTACCTGAGGACCTGAGGGTCCGAGAGGGCTCATATGTTAAAAGCAGATCCGATAAATAAACAGGGCCACAGCCATTAAGACTCTTAAAAACTAATAAAAGCACTTTAAAATCAACCCTGAAGCTCACAGACATTTAAGGTCGTATAAGGTCGAGACTGCCGATGGACATTTCTCTGAGTATAATGTAATTGTTTATCAGCATCAGTGGTTGTAGTCCATACTGGATATATATATGTGCAAACTTGGAGCCAGTTACTTAAACTGTTCAGTTGTAGGTTGTATTAATGAACACAAACTGGAGGTAGTAGGACATGAAGGGGCTCATTTGTATTTAAAGGGCCAGTGCTTAAAACAACCTTTCTGGTGTCATTACTCAGAGATAGGGTTGTAGATGGACCTGTAGAATTTAATTAATGAAGAATTTAGACAAAATCATAGCGTTTCCAGTCCATGTAGACCACAGGGAAATGTTTTAAAAGTATAATCCCATTTTAAAAAAAATCAAAATATCACTTCTATAAATAACCAACATTCTGTTCTTACTTGTATGTGTGTGACATTTGAGCTGCTGTCGTGACTGTTTCTGCTTATGGGACTGACAGAAGTTGTTTTTGATGCTTGTTGCTGAGGTTTCGATGAAGGTGTCTCATCAAAACATCCATCGTCATCCAAATCCCCCAGTAGTTCCACTCCAGCTCCTTCGTCTCCTTCTTCTGTCTCCTTCTTCTGTCTCAGCGTCTCCACATGCCTTATCCTTCGCCGTTCATCTCGGTCGCGAAGCATCTCAACAAAGTCAAGCTGCGTCTGCTCCA
Organism: Siphamia tubifer; assembly: GCA_020466265.1. NCBI lineage: Eukaryota > Metazoa > Chordata > Actinopteri > Kurtiformes > Apogonidae > Siphamia > Siphamia tubifer. The sequence goes on from CM035789.1 coordinate 22,127,560, forward strand.
CACTGTAAATAAAGAGATTAAAACATATTTGGGGATGACTAGGATACTGTAAACATGATGGATTATTTCTAGAAACCCTGAGACAAGACCTTTCAGTCCTGTATGAGATCAAGTTTCTTTACTGAAAAGCTTGACAGTCCTTCTGTCTCTTTGAAGACACCCTCTGCTCCAGGTACTCAGCAGTGGAGTTTCTGACAGCGTTTTTTTAGACTCTCCCTGCATAGTATCAAGTTTTATCGTATTTTTGAAATGTATATAGATGACACACTCCCATGGGGCAAAAGTGTAAGAATCCTCACTTTCTGCTCCTGAAATCTAACCTCTAAAAATGCGTACTATCAAAGAAGACAGACTCTAAGACACCAAGTAAGATCCCTGTGGCTGCAACGCAACAAGAATAATACAGAGAAAGGTGGAGGAAGAAAAGGAAGAATTTAAAATGCATAGATAGTTGTTTAGATAAAAGGGGAATCAATGCAGTGTGTGAGTACAGCAACAAAATCGAGTTGAGATATTCTTTAAATCAAGTTTAATTAAGTGGTGAGAATAACCTGCTGAGGCCCTGGGATGTCTCACTAGTGGCAATCCCATGGGTGGTGGTCCCACGGGTTCTGTCACTGGTGGGTGTGTCTCCACCGGGTGTTTGGCTGAGGTTAGTATCAGGGTCACCGGCACTGCTGGAGCCCCTCTCTCTCCTCCTCTTCTCTCTCTCCACTTCCTCTTCATCTTCAACTGTCCACTGGCGGGCCAAGCTAATGGGACATAAGACAAACAAGAGATTAACACAATGAATATGAACATGGACATGGAAACTGAAACCAGAACAGACACAGACACGAGGCCAGCAGCAATTTAAATACACACATGATAATGCAGAGAGTTAACGCACCTGGAATCTACAGAAAGTAATGTTGTTGCGGTGGCATTTTATGGTTCTATTAACCGTTACACAGAACCTGCTTTACTAGTTTCACAACTGTTTATAAGCACATTCACAGTTGGTTGCTTTTCAAAGCTTACAATTACCATTATATCTAGCATTATCCAAGATTTATGAATGCTATTGGTGCAGGAAGGAGCTGATGTTCCCTCAAGCAACATAACATATTTCAATACAACTCAATATGTAAATTATATGAAGGTGTACAAACATGCAGCAAAGGCAACATTAGAAATAGATTAATACATAATAATAATAATAATAATAATAATAATAATAATAATAATAATAATAATAATAATAATAATAACTTTTATTTAGATAGTACATTTAAAAAGTGAGTAGAAAGTGCTTTGATAGACAAAGCAGAAGGGAACAGCAGCTGAATACCCACTATTTACTACATAATGGTGCCATTGGACAAAACAGCATAATGTATTCATGCTAATACCATTAATTTTAAAGCATTATTGACAAAGACAGTAAACTTATAGAGGGTAAAATGTAACTATAAAGTTTCCAATACAAAGCAGCTTTCTGTCACTAGAGTCCTGTAGCATTTTCAGGAAGAAAAAAAAAACCACTCTTACCTGGACAAAGCAGACCAATTCTTCCGACTGATGGACATATTTCTATCTTAATGTTAAAAATATAGAGTCTAAGTGTAGATACGGAGCTCACAGGCACAGAAGTCGACACACTGGCACTTTGCGAGGGCGGCAGTCAAGTTCCAATTGCAGCAGCTCTAAGCTGTTCCACCTTTACCCCGGTGGAGTTCACTGGAGAGTCACGTGACCCAGAGGTAAGCGACGCACCTGAGAGAGAGAGAGAGAGAGAGAGAGAGAGAGAGAGAGAGAGAGAAAGCGTTTCATGCATGTTGAATTTTCATTTTTGTGCCTATTGTGCGCATTTTAAACGCAAGTATCGTGTTTGTTGACGTTACTTGAACAAATCAACTAAGAAAACGAAGAAAAGCATTAGTATATTTCCTATTATGTTATAGTCACATCAATGCTTTAAAGGAAATTTCTCTTTTTTCTTCGTTGAAACATCTATCTATCTATCTATCTATCTATCTATCTATCTATCTATCTATCTATCTATCTATCTATCTATCTATCTATCTATCTATCTATCTATCTATCTATCTATCTATCTATCTATCTATCTATCTATCTATCTATCTATCTATCTATCTATCTATCTATCTATCTATCTATCTATCTATCTATCTATCTATCTATCTATCTGTCTGCCTACCTCTCCCTCTCCTTTATCACTCTCCCTTTCCACTAATGAGCACATACCAATATATTGCAGTCATTTAAAAATTAAATATGTAATAAATTATACAATATTAAATAGATAATATACCTTTGCATTATCAAACACAAGGTGTTTTAGAACCAAAAATATAGATTTTCAGTATCATCAAAAGAAATATCAAATCATAACTTTCTTAATAGAAAATGATTTACGGATAATCATCAAAATGTAATGACAATATCCTGTTTAGAATGAGGCAAACTGACATGAGGAATGCACTTATCAGAATCACAATTATTTTACTAATCTCAAGGGGAAATTGCCTTAAAATAAAATAGTCATAAGGTAATAGAAAATGTTAATCAATAAAAAATAAACTTTAAGCAATAAAAATTACAACAAAAATTACATCGAACCAGAAGTGCATAGCATAAGTGAATGCACAAAACACACACACACACACACACACACACACACACTCTCTCTCTCTCTTCTGGTTGGATGTAATTGTGATGCCCCCCTCATGGTATTGGTTTTGAGTCAGTTTGTGTGTTTGTCTGTCTGTTGGTTTGTTTGTTTAATTTTAAGCAGCAAATTTTCAGAAAAGGTGCAAGGTCATCCAGAATAGATCCAATAAATTTTTGGTGAATGTAGGTCAAAGGTCACAGTCACCAAAAATGTATTTTCACAATGATAAGAGATGGGGCAAATCAGGTAAGGTGTGTGCAAGGGGGGCGGGGTTTGTGGTGCCGGGAAACACTTGTTGTAATTTTTATTGCTTACAGTTTATTTTTATCATAACTCAAATAACCATTAGATACACTATGGGTTTGTGGTTTACACAGTCAAAAACACAATACCCATTCAATAGATGTATTTAGCATGTTTATTTGCTTCCTCTTCTACTCATCCTGTCGTCCTACCAACTGAATGTGACTCATTGGTAAAGAAAAAAAATTAAATAAATAAAATGCAAAAAATAAATAAATATATAAACATATAGGCCCACCCAGGTGCATGCTGGTCTCCCTTTGTGGTGTCTATATATATCTATTTTTTTAGGGGGGGGGGGGTATATTATACAATCAAAAATAAACAATTAGCCAAAAATACGACACTATTTTTCAAAAATAGTTCTTAGACTATGTAAGGCTTTGAATTATGTACATTCATATATTCTATACAGATTTTTTCAAGCAAATATTAATATTATCACCAGAATATATTTAATTAAGTCTCCATGCCACTGTCCTACCAGTCCATTTATATTTCTATGGATCTACCTCTGGTTATAGTTCCCCCATTTCCACACTGACAAATGTTTTGATATTTGGTGTATTATCGGTCCACATTACTAAGTATAAATATGTGTTTGTATCTGGGTTAAAGTCAGCAGATAACCTTCTAGTGCCACTTTAAAAAAAAACAACCAAACCCCAAACCTAGTGGTTCATACTTTATTCAGGAAAATCCAATTAGTTTTCATCTAAAGAAAAATTGGACCAACAATATATATAATAAATTATTCAACACACAGTCTGCAGGACTGTGTAGCCTGATAATTATAAATCCTGAATGACTGAATGATAAGATTTGTTCTGTAACTGTAAATATCTCTCTGCTTTCAAAAATGTCAAAAAGGCATCAGTGCTAATTCTCTTTACAGTTTGAGTCATTGTTTGCTCTGCTGTTTTTGGCCACACCCTTCCCCTGAGCCTGTGTGTGTCGGACTCTGACCCAGATCAACACACACCCTCAAATGCACCTGTACCTGCTGCTGTTCACGAGAACACTGAGCATAAATACAACAACCAGACTGAGGCACCACAATAGTAACAGATAAAACCCTGCTCATTCAGATCCTTTTGGTTTTCTTAGTGTAAACAGATACTTGCTTTATCCATCCTTTGAGCAAGTTGGCATAACTTATCCCATGGAGTTACTGTCTTTTAAAAAGAGTATGAAGAATATGCTAAAGACATCACATTCTATGTGTCACATTTTATTTCCCATTGAATACCATTAATTAATTTTACAATTTCAGGCTCCATGAGCCTCCTGGAAGGGGCGGAGACTTAAGCTCACCATGGTATTCAATAAAATGATGATAAAATCGTATCTGGTTTGAATCACACACATGTTGTACCTCATAATAAATGATAATTATTGATGTGTGTTTCAACTGCTTCTGTTAACCAACGGCTGATTCATTTGTGAGTAAAACCCGTTAATAATTTGGACTACACGTGTGGGGCGCATGTGACGTCACTACAAACTCCACACCACAGCTGAGCGGAGTGTGACGTCACAAACGCGATGCATTGTAGTCTCTTATTAAACGCACATAAAACCCTCACACCACATCTGTTCTACATCAAATATTTCTTATTAACAGCTATCATATGTGAATTTCAGAGCACTTGTTAAACTGAATCACAATTTAGCTTGACTCGCTCCATTCACTCCTATTCAATTTTTTTGCGAGCTAAGCACCCATGGACCGGAAGTAGAAGGGTGTGACTTAACCTCTCCATTATCTCTGCAACCATACAGATAAAGCAATAAAAAAAAATGAAATTGCTATTAGGGAAGCAATTTTCAAAGAGTGCTTCATGAGCATGCAAAGCAGGCTGCATCTGAACAGAACTGTTTTACAGCTGCAGACAAGATGCTGATCTGAAGCAGAGGCTGACATTACCATATTAGTATATATATATATGTGCTGCTTCAATTGGAAGCTCTGCTAGAAAGGTTTATTTGCTTATATGTTTCTGATAAGTTCTAATAAATATCCTCCTGAGACCCAGCAATGCATTTTTGTCCTCTGTAGGGGACAAAAGTTTCACCATTTCACTTTAAAACTGTCTGTTCCAAAGGATAGTCTATTTAAAAAAAGATAATAAAATAAATGAAAGTAAATTTAAAAATGCATTTGAAAAAACTGTTACATTATGTTTCATGAAGACAATTATTTAATGCTACCCCTCACCCCTAACATTTTTTACTTTCCTGGGTCTCAGGAGGATATAATCAGATACATAACATATGCCTATGAAATTACATTATAAATGTTTTGTCTGAGTAAGGTTACATTTAATCCAACTAAGCATAATACAAGGCATTTGTTTTACTTAGTCCTTATTTATGAACTGTTAACTCCTGTGCCATTTGTTTCTAGAGAGAATAATTTCCCTCTAAATGTTGCTGTAGCCATTTTTTAATGATACATCCTTTATTTTTGTAGTGCTTTGTCTTGTACTGTGAGTTTTAGGAGTACAGAAATAATAAGTCCAGCTAATGAAGATAACCAGGTTCAAGAGGCTACTTATACTGGTCATGCTTTAACCCTCAACATCTAATGCCACAAAGTGAAGACAGACATAGCCAGAAGACCGACCCCTCGGCTCAGTATTTTCATTTATTTAGCTTCTAAGACCATGTTCACATAGCAAAAGGCTTTACAATGAAACACTCTTTAATTGTTGGATTTGTTTCTCTGATGTTTTCATGTAATTCCACATAATGGACTTTACATATCATTACATCACATATCACAAACTACAGGCCATGCTTATTAAATCCCCAAGCAGGAATAGCCAGATGATATTAAAATTTTGTTAATGGCCAGTTAATAACAGTAATATCTTAAATTGTTACATAATGATACAAGCAGCATTTGAGATTTGTGTACAAAAATAAGTCTTCATCTCTGGGCTAGAGGTGCAACATCACTAACAACTTGTCACACTAAGTTTTTACAAAATAAATAGCATTTGGTTCTTGAAAAGAGCATGTGGCATTTTTGTCCATAGCAGGATCATGCCCAAAGATGAAGAAGCTGAAATATACTGAAAGAGAAATAAATCATGTGCCGAAAGAGTGATGTCTTGTTATTGACATCAGCAAGGTGTGTGTGTTCACTGGGCAGGACCCTTAGCAGCATCAAACATCTTCTTCCTTCCCTCCATCCCTGACATGGCCTCCACATTCTTCCTCCAGTCACTGTCCTCCACTGGCCTCTTCTGCAGAATCCAAACAGTTGGTGTAGAGTAAAATAAACAGTACAATCTTTACTCACAATGCAAGTTTTAAAAATGATTATTTTATTATAAGTATTTACACTTGATCTCCAGCTTGATAATAGTGAGAAAACTGTAACTATACCAGCATAACTGGTTTGTGGACATACGCGCGCAAACTAAATACACACAATTTGCACACACACTGACCAATGAGCAGAACTGGACTCAAAAGCTAAACTCCTGCATACAATGGGATCATTGTTTGGTGTACCGTACCTTCCCTCAGACACACATGGTCGCCGCCCTGCTGCTCAGTATCTCAAACACACCCTTCACACACTCATAACCACACTTTTCAGGTGTCCCATAGCACTGATGTCACTGGTCTCACTGAACCTTTACAGTAGTTTGAACCTGCAAACTAAAGCAGGTGCACATCTAGTACTGTAGCTGCACTGCAAAAATCCAAATCTTAATCTTATTTGTCTAATTTCTTGTCAAAATATCTCACCACACTTAAAACAAGTGGTATCCGACACAACAAACCCCGCCCCCTCGCACACATTCAACCTGATTTGCCCTATGTTTTATCATTGTGACACCGTGACCTTTGACCTACATTCACCAAAGTTTAATGGGATCTATTCTGGAACACCTTGCACCTTTCCTCAACATTTCATGGAAACTGATTCAGTAGTTTTTGTTTAAAGTTGCAGACAAGCAAACAAAAAGACAGAGAAACAAAAAAAAAAGCAATACCCCCAGTGGTGGGGCAAGGCCTTCTCTGCTGACCTAAACATGCTCAGAAAATATGTAAATATATGTTATTTTATCTTCATAAATATGTAAACTAAATTATTTTCTATTCTCTGTATTCTTCATGTCATATTATTTTCACTTAGTCAAGTGGCTTCCAATGGTAGAGTTTTTAACCAATTATATTCCAGCTAGCTTTTGTTGCTGGGTAAATTACATTTGCTTTAGAACGGACATGAACAGGAACTGTCAGGTTACAATAGCCAATCAGATCGCGATTCTGCATCCCAAGGCAAGCTAGCAGGTCTTCAGTGATTGGATTAGCACTTGCTAGGACCTGACAAGCGGCAATTGGAGAATATCTAAACGAACTAAACGCGGAAATTTAAGACACAACTCTATTTTTAACCCATAATGGACGAAGGAGAATTTTCTTCGGAGCAAAAATCTGAGTGAGAGTTTGGGACAACTTTACACACTGGTCTGTTTGACTGTTACTGTTTTGGCTGTTCTGTCCAACGGTCATTTTCAGAGTTAAAGTGTATTAAAATGTATGCCAGAAACACGACTGGATAGAAACAGCTTTAGCATTAGCTTCCATGTCCATAGAAAAGGACCTTATACTGATGGACCTGAAACACACAGATAAACTGTACAACAGCCACTGAAGTGTTCTAGAGAAAAGAAAGGAGGCTCGACTTTATTTTCAAATAAGCAGATACTATGGAGAACTATGTTGGTGAGTAAATGCATTTTAGTTTTAATTTCTTCTTGTCATTGCAACATTTTCAGTTACTTGTTGTTGTTTATCCTATTCTCAAAAATGTAAATGATCTCTTAACTTTATTTTCAAAGAATAGTTTGTTTTGTTATTGTCTGGTTGGTGTCTTATATGAAACGGTGACGTGCAATTTATTAAACAGACTTGTTTAAGATCTCACACTGTCATTTTGATTAGTATCTGTAAATCACTTCTTTTTTTTTGACCATATCTGTAATTAGTTTCCTAATCTTAATTGTGAATGCATATTTGATGGTTTTAAATGCTCCTGAAATAAAGTGATGCTTGAATAGTCTATATTGAGGTGAAGTTAATATATGGGATGTCACTGAAGGTCTAATGTTGAAATGCATGGCTGCCACTGAATACCCCTCTCCCCTTTTGGGGTTGTGGGGTAATAAGACATATTCACCTAGAGAGTAACTTTTCAGTGAGATATAGGTTGTGTGGGTCATCCAATAACTGAAGGGTTGGCGGTTCAAATCCTGTTCCAGTGCCACTCACACTGGTGTATGAATGCATATGAATGTCTGGTGGTGGTCGGAGGGCATGAATTGGAAGCCACGCTTCTCAGTCTACCCCAGGGCACCTATGGCTACATACATACATAGTTTAGCACCACCAGAGGGAGCATGTGAGAGTGAATGAATAATTGATCAAAAATGTAAAGTGCTTTGGGTGCCTTGAAAAGCACTATAGAAATCTAATTCATTATTATTTCTGCCAAGGAGGTTATGTTTTTGTCAGCGTTGGTTTGTTTGTTAGTTTTTGTACAACATAACTCGGAAACTTGTGGATTGATTTTGATGACATTTTCAGGGTACGGTGGTAATGGAGAGATAAAATGATTCATCTGCCTTGGCGGAGGTCTACACTCTGTTATAGATCTGGAAAACTTATTTCAATAAATCTTGCAAAGTAACTTTCACTATATATATAATATATGATTTTCAAGACTTTTTGTGTTTAAAATTTTGATCTTTATATCTCACTGAAACATTACTCTTGAGGTGATATTATGCATAATGAGATGTTTTGACAAGAAATGAAAAAATACACTTGGTAAAATTTGGGATTTTTTTCCAGTGTATGGCTGAATTGATAATGTAAATTCATGTATTTTCTCAATTTTCACAACATATTTATGCCAAATGTGATAAACGTATTTGATAAATTCCAGTAAAATTAGATTTGACAGTCACCCTTGGGGATGAAAACTGGAAGGTTGTTTTGTTGTGTTGTTTTTTATGTTGTGGCGCAAAGACACATTTCCTGACAGTGAAATGTCTTGTTGTACAAACCTTCTCAGTGTCCTCCTTCTTGACAGACTTGAGATTGGCTCGCAGGTCCATGGACACTTTGTGCTTTGAACCTAGCAGGGAGCGGAGGATGGCATCAGCAGACACACGAACACGTCGAAGGTTAGGCCTCTTAAATTTCCCCCTCAGGTCCAGGACCTTGATGTTCAGATCTTTAATCTAGAGCAGGGCCAGAGAAATTCCAAATTAATGCAAGAATTTGTCAACATGAGAGGAATTTTACCAGCCCGAGACAAAAACATTCACTTCTCTACTACCTCACGTGTGTTGAGCATGACTTTGGCTTCAATGTCATACCGCTCCTCATCGACTACATCTATCTTGGCATGGAGTTCTTTGCAGAGGTCCTATTAAAACATATTTTAAACAGTTTTCAGTTGGCAATTTGATATTGTTAAAAAGGTAGTGGTTCTTGGAAACACCCTCCTCCTCTGTCAGGTTTATATAATAGATCCATAGTGCCTTGAAGTTCTCTGATGACACAGGCATAATTAGAAATATAATATGTTGATGTTTACTGGGTTTTGATGAATGAGTAGTGGAAGCAAATGCAAGTTGCGCAAGGGACTAATGTGGCACTTTGAAAAAGAATTCAGGCTGAAAAAAAAAAAGATTTTTGGCCTGCATTAACAACGACCGCCTTTAGCAGTATGGGAGATACAGCTTTATTGGCAGCTTTCACTGGTTTTGAATTACTGAGAAACCAGTGCAGGGAGTGTAAAATAGGAAGGATGTGGGAAATTCAGGGAGGTTGAGGGCAAGTCACCTGTAATTGTGCAAGACTCATGCCGCCGGTGTTTAAGGGAGGAGCTCTCTCTGCCAGGTACTTGTGTTTCTCCTCATCTTTTACCAGGACCTCCTGTTCCAGTTCTTCTTTAGCTTTAGCCACCATGAGACTCTACAAAGAAATCATGCAGTAATGTTCAGATTGTGTCTTTGTATGTGACTGAATAATCATATTATGCTTTATGGTACAACATATGTCATGTTTATATGTTTTGTTTTCACACTAAGAATGTTTCCTGAATATAAGCAAATTATCAGACACTTAAATCCTGTGCTGCCCTCCAGTGGTCACATTTATATACAGATAGAAGTTTTGCTTCTTTCTTACCTTTAGCATCAGTTTCCTTGAAGCTGAGATCTTTGGTTTCCGCTGGATTTAGAACAAAAGGCAGCATATTGTCTCTTAAATTCAACTATGTTGGCTGTTTTATTTATTTTTTTATGGGGTTTTTTTTCATTTGCAACCAACTTTATTCTGCCTTACCTCTTGCCTGTAAAAGAGCATAAGTTCAGAGTTTAGTGATAATACCCAAATAGTAAAAGCTCAGCAATATTTGTAGTGCATTGTGTAGATATGTATGAGTGACTGAATATTCTATAATAGGAACACAAAGCCTGATCACTCACATATGCTCGGGCATCTTGTTGATGAGACCTCACTAGAGGAGAGACAGGACAGATTAAACACACACACACACACACACACACAGACACACACATGCTGAACAGTTGTCAATGTTTGTTCATCAGCTTTTGGAAAGCTGGGTCATCTTTCCACTCTTCTCCATCATGCTGTTTTAGTTTTAGAGTCAGATTAAACTTGGCTGGGAGCATGTCTTTTGGAAACATAGAAATCTTTACCTTCAAATATACAAAGTGCTGTAAAAACTGTGACACATTTGACAAGGTCTTAACATGACTGAATGTGGCACTTCATCCCTATGGAATTGTTTTCACCTATGTCATCACCTTATCTCACCCATCCTGTCTTAGTCTACCCTCTGCCCTTTATCACATCAGCAGCAGATTTGTGACCCCCAACCCTCCCCCACTTCACCTTACTGCACCCTTTATGCCCTTTCATCCATTTTATTACACGGGCAGAATAATGTTACATAAAACCACCCCAACATAACAGGGTTACAAGTTGCACTGGTGGATTAGGAAAATTCCTGCCTGATAGTCATCCCTCATCCATCTCTCCTGCCTCTCATCCCCATCTTTCTCCTCAGGATTATCTCCGGGAGAGGAATTTAGAGTGGCCTGTCTCCCCAAATAGACCCGAGGACATCTGATAGACAGCTGTGGAGGGTGATTGTGCTCTGGGGTGCCCAGCCTGGCTCAGGGATTTACCGCCAGTAACTCATGGATGCTTATGAGCCTCTGTGGTGCAGCCAAGTTGGCAGAGCAAAACAAAAAACAAAACAAAAAAAACCAAACAGCCAATGGTGCTTTGGAAAGTTCACGCCAGACTCATATTTAAGCTGCTTTGGCTCCAGATTTGATGTTTCAGTTTATGATCAGTTTTCTTTTTAATTATATTCAAATTCACTGAAAGAGGTAAAAAAAAAAATTACATGTAAAAACAAAGCTGCTAATTTTCCCTTTAAAATTCTAGCATTAATCGTACAATAATCTAAACAATCTGGATCTAAGTAACTCAGTCCTACACAAAAAAAACTTATTAACACACACCAAAGATGAGATTTTACACACACACACACACACATACAAAAATCTGAATAAATTCATATTTGTATCATTAATAAAAATATGAAGCGAATAAACATCAGACTGAGTATAGACGCTTACATTATCCCGAAATACTCTGATAGATCAAATGATGAGGGTCACTTACCAGCGCCAGTCACAAAGAGAGGTGCGACAACAGCAGAGGCAGGATGGACAGATCAGAGATGAGGGTCCCTCTATTTAACTGCACCTCCCATTGTCCAGTTCTGTCTTTCTCTTTTGTTAGTGGAGGCTATTATTAGGCTCCCTATCTCTCTTACTTCCTAAATTTCCTCTGTCTTTTTGTCTCCCACAGATTCACTATGTAATGCACACAAGCAGACCGAGCCTATGGATATGGCTTTAAAGAAAATTTATTTTAAAATGAAGACTTCTGTGAAGAAAGATAGAGGAAAAACTGAACAGGTGTTGAGGAATTTGTGGCACTATGGATAGAAAATCAAATATAAAATTATGAATGGTAGCTTTTCAGGAGGGGAGAGTAAAGTATGTATGGTGGATTTTAGGACAAATAAACTAAAAATACAACATATATACAGAGAGAGTATTAATATAAAGATCTACAGTCATGTGAATGGGCTTAAAACTCAGACACCTTGTCAAACCGTTGCATGAAAAAACGTCTTAACAGGAGAGAGACAGACCTCTAGTGGTTTGGCTCTAGCACATACAACCTCCATTTGGTGAACAATGAAAAACAAAGTATCTACAGCAAATTTTTTTTTTTTTTTTTAAATCTATGTCTACTGTTCCTACAACTATGTAAAAAAAAAAAAAGTTAAACTAAATAAAATATGCAAGTGTCATTAACTGGTAAATATTACATTGCATTAATTGCATTATATTAAGTAACTCAAACGAAAATAATTGACCTTATCCTGTAGGATTTGGTTGGTGATACATTGCTTTATTACATGAATGTTTAGATGGTTTTCACTCTCATTCTGTCATTTCTTAATATTCTGGTGGTTAAGTTCTTTGAGATGTCCTCAACTTCCACTGTCTCCGGTTGTGTTTGCTCATATTCTCCAGTGGAATGTGCTGTTCAAACATTATAACCTCCATTCTCATACATGCAATAATATCATGAGCCAAATCACACAGGCGGATGCAGAAAGGTTTATTTTAATTTATCCATTCATAAATAAAAAAATACTCAACTTTTACGTTTTGCTTTCAACATCCAAATACATATCATGGCATGAAATCCTGTGTAATTTTGGATAATCCTCCTGGTCCTACATATCAGACACACCACATACTGACACCTCTATAGAAATCTCCTTCACCTTCTGTGTAATGTGCGTTTACACCTCCCTATGTGCAGTTACACAAACAAACTGATCCCTCATTGTTGCCTTCTCTCCTCTTCCTGCGGTGCCAATGGTCCTTCGCTGACTCATGTGCTGTGGCTAGCTTTGGGGCTTTCCACAGTAACTAGAGAAGTTGCTACACAATCAGCTCTTTATTCCCTGACCTGCACAGAGCTCCCCATAACCACACGCTGCCTGCCATATCCTCAACACACATACACAAGTATGCTTGAGTGAACAACATACGTAAAAAGACCCACTAACAAAGGCCTGTTAATGCTGAGAAGTTGCTGTATTTCACGCTGGGTGTGTGCACAGCAGCTTCTGTAAGTGAATATGCGTGGGTGTATGGTTGTGTGTACATGCCCGGGGCTCATTGTGGTTCTCATTAGTGTTCTGCGCAGCTCCGAAATAAAAGGTGTCCTGACTTCAGTATACACGCAAGAAATGGAGAGCAATGACACAATGAGTGTGTGTTTGTGCGTCCAAGCTGGGTGTATTTTCCACAGGCTATAACAGCAAGGTTACGCCACAACTGGAAACAGATGAGCTTAGCAATTAATGGTCTGAACCTAAAATAAAATTGCAGCTGACTATTTAGCTCTATCTTCACTTGACTATTCCAGTGTATGTTTTATTATTAATTATGGAGAATGAAAATGCTGTTTCTGAAGAGATACAAAAAAAAAAAAAAAAAAAAAAAGATGAGGCAACTTTTCATTGTTACTAGTAAAAAAATTTTTTTTATTGTAATACTGTACAGGATATCAGAAGACAAACAACAAATACAATGTGCAGTAAATAAAAGACAATTTTTCATGTTAAATTTTCAGAACTGTTCAGTCATTGACAAAAAAAAAAGTATCAAAAGTAAGACAGAGGAAACTGAGACGTTCCTTTTTCAGCAACATTATTAACCCATAAAGACCCAAACACCCACTGGCAACCAAAAGTATTTGACTCACAGCTGTTGAGCCACTACTCCTATTAATACACGTAACTTATTGGTGTAAAATACGGTTTGTCATCTTTCATTGACATTCGGAGGCTCTGTAATAAATGTAGTAAAAAAAACAAACAGTAAAACCAACAGAGTATGATACTTTACCATGGTTGGAGATGTTTGATTTTTGTTCATTTATTGATCGATTTCCTGAAAATGTCACTTTCTCTCCACTTCTGTCTGTTTTGATATAAAAAAAAAAACTTTGAATTGACTTGTATAATTTAATTTCATGAACATCGACTAATGAAATATAGTGAAAAATACAAAATACTGACGATAATATTATCATAAATGGTGAGAAATCACTTAAGACAAATGAATTTGGGAACTGCCAGAAAAATACCACAGGTTCTTTATGGGTCAAAATGGTCTGTGTATCTAAGTAGAGATGAACATGAAGGCACAGGAGGTGGCTACAGTTTCTATCACCGTCGGGTGCCACCATTGGGTGCTACCGTCACCCAATGCAGAGGTCTCCACACTGACCTCTACCAGTGAGGTCAAGGTGGTACAGATTCCCATTTAAGATTCCTATTAACAGAACAAATAGGTACTTAAGATATCAATAGCATCTGCCACATTAATCATCATCTATTGATGGCTCCTCTGTCTCTTATGCATCCCATCATGCAGCGGGGCCACAGAATCAAGTCGATTTCATTCTGTGCCATTCTTCACTTTCACTCGTTTGCTCCAAGGACATAGTAATTCTGCACAGACAAAAACAGGACTATTATTTAATTACTACTTCATTGTGTATATTTAGCAGTGAAGCAGGTGTCTAACATGTAGATACTGCACCCGTAGTGAGTTAATGTTACCACAGCTACTAAGTTAATTTGGGCACATGACTACGGCATCTCTCTCTTAAGGATGCCTCGTCGTGGATTCCTGGACTGTGAGCTCATAGTTCAGGCTTACACTGTCTCTTCATGAACATTTGAGATTTCAGTGAGCAGTTTTCAGTAAATAGCACTGTTGTCACATGATGACATTAACTGGTGGCATTAAGCCAAAAACAAGGACTGAATTCAGCTTTTATTCACCTCAAATGCCCATTATTGTTAATATTGGATTTAAAAAATATACAGAAGAGAAGGTTGTATATGTGTGTGTGTGTGTGTGTGTGTGTGTGTGTGTGTGTGTGTGTGTGGCCATGTGTGCGTTTGTGGTGGTTAAAAATACTTGCCTGCCTGGTGAGGGAGAGGCAGGCAGATGTTATTTTGGAGGCTCACATTGCATCGTAATTATGTCCTCAAGTGAGAGAGGGTTTGTATCCTAAGAACACTACGGGTGCAGTATAAGGCAGACGACTGTAGTAAGGAAACTGAAATGCCGTTGACTTTCAACGTTGAAGTGGTACTTGTAAATAACAGCAGCTATGAGGCTTAAGTGCTTTTAAGTTATGTGCCACCTCATCCCCAAGAGCCTGGATGTTTTCATTCCATCCAATCACTGCAGAGCTTCTTTCAGCATTAGCAGCCCTTAAACCACATAAGAGACCATTAGCAGGGAAGTCAATTGAGACGCCTCTAATAAATTCTTGAATATTTGTCTGACATGAAGTTGAGTGAATGTGAATATAAACAAACAAATATTCATGGGATTTTGTAGCCAGTCATCAAACTAGTGTCACATTTTGTTATCCTATTAAATGAATGGACTAAGATATTTTTTTCAAGTTTTTGGGAAAACACAAAAATACTTTACCCAACCCAAAAAAGGACAATGTCCTATAAGGCATAAAGAGCAGCATCATTTTAGCTAAACATGTAAGTGATTTTTTTACCAGAGATAGCCAGCATTGTCAAGAGATGATTTAAACCAAAGACTTTGACTTTTTTTTTTGTGTGAAAAAAATGACTTTGGCCATTATTTTAATAGGGTGATGATAAGGGAAATGTGTTTTGGACAACAGTACTATACGTTAATGCATTCACATTTGGACACACAATAAAAAACCCCACTCAGATATAACATTTTGAAGTCAGCGTAATTACAATTATATATTATACCTATCTATGTATTGCACTTATAAGGGAGTCCATGATCATATAAGGACAAAAAGTTAGAACTCCAGTAGAACATAGAAGATCAAATGATCATATTAAACTTATTTACAATGAAACTAAAGCATAAAAGTTAATACTTCTATTATGATGTAAAGTGTCTCTATGACAAACGCTCCACTCCATGTTAACCCTTTCATGCATATTGGTTACGACTGTGGATAGTTATTTTACAGCTGTTCACTTCATGGGTTTTGTTGTTTTAGTTCCATATCAGCCCATACAGTTTACACTTATGCATCATTCCATCCACTGCATTTCATACCATTATTGTAAATTTCCTGTTCTTGATCAAGCTGATTTGCAGGAACATGTTTAAATTGCTTTTAAATTACAATTGCCAATTGTTATTAAGACTATAATTAACAGTTTTCTTGTCAAAAAGTGTATTTGTTTTGGGGGATATTACCTCCATGAAGGTCATTATAAATATAATTAGAGTATTTTAAAATGTTTAATACCGTTTAATAATAAAATGTGACAATATTTTTTTTTTTATTATTATTTAATAGTTTTCAGACAGTTTATCATTTTTCAGATGATGGGCTTTTCAGTACATGTTTCGTTGCTTCATACATTAAATTGGACCCCCCCCCCCCCTAACTTCATGAAAAATAGGTTCATGAAAAAAATTTCTCTATTGTTTTTTTTGTTTGTTTTTTTTCATGCCTAAAGAGAAATAAAAAAAAATACTAAAGGAAAACAATCTCGACTAAGTTTATCATGAAATGGTTCAAATCCATCCAAATACAACATGTACCTTTGGGTTCAGAGCTCCACATCCTCCCCGGTGCTGCCCAGGTGAGCTGAGGACAGGTGCCGGTTCCTCCCAATCTGCACAGCCTGGAGGTTCTTATAACGCACCAGAGCCAATGCGATCTCTGCGTTCCATGCCGTGCCGTCCTGTGGACACCGAAAGTCTATTTCCTTGCCTGTAGCCATAACCACAGTAAAATACACCAGCCCACGCTTGTACTCCACGCAGTCCACTGTGGCCATGCGTTCAAAGCGCAGCTCCTTAGCTCCTGAGCTCCACGCTGCGCACGGAGTATCACCTCCTCCTGCACCTCCTGCACCTCCACCTCCTCCACCTTTGCAGTTGTGCAGCCGCAGTCCATCCTCCGTCAGGACACAGCGTTTCTTCTTCCACAGCTGGAGGAGTCCACTACTGCGCTTCTCCAACAGCCCGTCCCTCATCACTTTAACCGGTAGAGACATGGCTCCACATACGCACACACACGCACGCACGCGCGCGCACACACACACACACACACGCGCCACTGATCTTCTACTACTGTATTTCTTCTGGATCACAGCTTTGGAGATGAATCACAATAACAGCCTCCACATCCCATTTCAGGTCAGGATCAGGTGTCAGCCAACAATAAGTAATCAATCAACAGTGATCAATAGTTTGGGATGGTCTTAACAGTAGGCTCTATTAACCCTGTTAAGTGGTTTGTATCTCCGGTGTGTGTGTAGGTCGTGGAGGTTTGTAGTCTGGTCTGCCTGGATATGTTAGAACATGCCCGGCTCCTCTTGGACCTTTTACCCCTTCAACTAGCACCCCGCCTCCTTCTGCTGACGGCACAAGGAGATCCAGGGCAGGCTGAGTGTGTGTGTGTGTGTGTGTGTGTGTGTGTGTGTGTGTGTGTGTGTGTGTGTGTGTGTGTGTGTGTGTGTGTGTGTGTGTGTGTGTGTGTGTGTGTTGGGCTTGGATTCACCTACAATAACTTCTGCTAAAACACAGTCATAACAAAAACAAACCCCAAGTCACATAAGCAACAATAGATTAAAAAAAAAAAAGTCAAATATGATAATGAACTATGGGAAACTATGATTAATTAATTAATTTCAATTTCCTGATACCCAGAAATGCATTTTGTCCTCTAGTGGACAAGAGTTTCACTACCTTACTTAAAAAAAAGGGAAAAAAATCCACTGAAAAGGACATTATATATATATTTTTTCAAAATTATAAAAATGTATCTGAAAAAGCTGTTGCATCATGCTGTTTTCAATTACGGCAATTATTATTTGATTACAATCTTGACTTTAATGTTTCTTCTTCTGAAGTAGACAAACTAGTTTATTTTTATCCCAACCTCCAAAGCCCTGCTGGTTGCTTTGAGGATTCACCTCACTGTCAGCTTAACCTTATTAGTGTAAATTCTTTAATGCAGCAACATTGTTTTGTCATTCCCCACATGCTTCTCAGTGAGACTTTGTGAAGGGAGTTTTGTGGGTGGAGCATTCTAAAGCTGAAGTTTCCACACTTTCCCAAGGTACGGGACTTATTGTCATATGTCACAGCTATGAATGGAATGGATACAATGAACATGTGTCATTTCTTGAAACTAACACACACTCACCCTTGCGTCTTTAACTTCCGTATTCTTAAGACACACAATACAAAGGAAGAGTTTCACCCATATGATGTCAGGAAATTCCTGTACAATTTAGGAAAAATACAGCAATTTCAAATTGTGCTCCCATATTTTATTGGGAACAAATACTGTTTGAGTTACATAGAATCTTAAATGTTGAGATTTTATTTGCAGGGAGATAAAATGACAGAATTAATTCATGCAAACAGTAAGGATTGTGCAAATGAAGCCCCTTTGGGTTATGTTTAATCATTAAAAGCCTAACCAACCACTGACAACTAAAAGCATCTAAATATATTTATACCTTTTGTACTATATATTAATCCTATCAATACATTTATATAATTCAGGCAAAATTATGTGTTCTTTCCAGATGTTCTCTAGGGCTCAGTGTTGAATGCGCAAATGATGTCATGTTTATTTTTAACACTGATTCCCCATAAAACCCATGTAGTTTGTTAAATTACAGTGTTGTTTAGATGCTTCTTTTTTACCTTGAGTTAATTATATTTTTCTGAGCAAATCATGTTTACTTCAATAATATTGGTCTACAAGGAAAGTGCCTCCAGAATAAAAGTAGTAAAACTTATCAAGTTTGAGTCACTAATGAATAAAAATGAAATCAGAAATGATGGTTGGCTGTAGT
Source organism: Siphamia tubifer (assembly GCA_020466265.1). Taxonomy (NCBI): domain Eukaryota; kingdom Metazoa; phylum Chordata; class Actinopteri; order Kurtiformes; family Apogonidae; genus Siphamia; species Siphamia tubifer. The sequence goes on from CM035789.1 coordinate 22,146,603, forward strand.
CTCTATGACACAGTGAAATTCTAACAATTAATGAGAGCATGGGTTTGACTCAAAAGTAATGTTTGTTTCAGAGCTATTAGACCTACTTCAAAACACTGTCTGCACATTACAATCCAGTCATTCTGCAGGTTCTATTAGTGGAAGACTTATAAATCTATTGCATAAATACATATAAAAACCAATATATATATATGTGCAACATCTACCTTGAAAACATCAGCAACCACCACTTTTGATTACTGGTTTCCAATTCATCTTATTAAAATATGTAACATTCAGTACATTCAACAACTCTAGAACAGTATAACCTCATAACATAATATAATCTGAGTCCCTCTTGGTATATACATAATAATTCTAATTTAATGCAGGAAAATACCTTATTTTCACTGAAAAATGCAGAAAATTAATATTACAGTAAACGTTATGAACGTTTAATTATAGAGAAAAAAAAATGTTGTAAATGCCACAACTATAGATCAAGGGTAAAATATTAAATGTTGATTATGTTTGAACATTTCGCATAAAACTACAGATGCATCCTGTTTGGCCTTAATAAGTCTACAGTGCTGTGACCTATCCCATATTATTGTAAATAAAGCAGCTCTCTGAAGCATGTGCATCAGCTGATTATACTGTATAATGGCATCAGTATGCCCCCTAGTGGGCAAAGGCAGGAGTGCAGTATTCTAGGAGTCCTCTGGGAGACCCGTGGCGCCAGTGGGTTTTATTCATCCGTGAGAGGCTTCTATTGGGTGTGGGCCAACGCACCGGCACCCTGTCCATATCCAAATCCTTTAGGACCAAAGTTTTTGGCATAACACCCTGGAAAGAAATAGGTAATGTAAAAAAAAAAAACCACTTATTTCTTCTTACATAGCATCTATATTGTCAATGATTTAATATATGGCACAGCCAGTGTTGACATCGGTCTTTTAAAATGTCAACAGCCTCACAAACATGATAAAACATTCACTATGAAACAGGTTTTTGTAAAAATTCTGTATGTCGTGCATTAGCTTAATGCTAACAGGCAGTAGCATCCGGCTGTAGCATTTGAAGCAAACATGCTAACGATGCTAATAATAGGATTACTTGGTGTCATGTATGAAAGTTTTACAGATATTTTATACAGGATAAGTATTGCTATGTAAATGTTGTCTATTTGACCCGCTCACAACACCAATAATCATTTCGTTAGTTTGCCTACATACATGTGCACGAGATTAGCTAAAAACTAAACCAACTATTTATTGGTATGGCAGCCGTAAGCTAGATATCGTTCGCTTTCGGTTAGGGTTTGGGGTTTAGGGTTAGGGTAGGAAGTTTTATGGTCGGAGCCGTACCTCTATCGCCTGGTTTTGGATTACGGGTGCTTCATCAATATCCTGCGCCAAAACTAAACGTTGGATGCAACATTTAGGTTTTGCATCCAATTGGACACAATGTAAAAAAAAAAAACTATACCGTGTCTCCTGCAGTTTGACTTTTACATAGTTTATCGTTTAGCAGATATTATGCCTGCCCCAAAAATGAATACATAAATAAAAATAGAAACAGGACCAAAACATCATCACGAAAACACATTTTTGGTGACTGCCAACTTGATCTTTAACCTACATTCACCGAAATGTATTGGGATCTATTCTGAACCACCTTGCAACTTTCCTGAAAATTTCATTCAAATTGGTTCAGTAGTTTTTGCATAAAGTTAGCAAAATCCATCCATAACTTTTTTAGTAATGTTGCTGACAAACAGACAAACAAACTCCAGTGAAAACATAACCTTCTTAGCACACCTCTCTTCATTCAGAGGGGGGAGGTCTGCCGTGGCAGGTTTGCACTCTCAGAGTGCTTTTCTGTGATCAATGTGTCTGGCTTATAAAAAAAAACCAAAATGAGCAAAATGCTGGTGTCCATTTTTTTTTTTCAAAGCTGGTCGGTATTTTGGCGGGCGATCGAGATATTTTGACAGCGCGATCGTCATTTCCGGTACGTGCGGACGAAGAGTGTTTCATTCGGAACTACACTGTTCGTTAAAATTCGTACATTATCCATGTAGTGTGTAGTGTATGAAATGAAGTGCACTACGGGGAGTGCGTGATTTGGAACACAGTGATGTTATTCCTCTTATAAAACGACATCCTCAAAATATGTGTTTGTATACGGAAAAGGAGGATGCACACTTCCGGTCTACAAGGCCTTTGACTGTTAGCGTTCCTTCCTTTCCTCGTACCTGTTGTTCGCTAGCACGGAACAATGCGAAATAAACAAAGTTTACTGAGGGTTTTCCAAACAATCAGGACAGCCAAATCCCAAAGAAGCTAAGCATGCAGAGGATAGCGGTGGCTATTTTTAGAGGACTTGTGCATATTTGTATTTGCTATTTTATCTGGGTACATCCCAGTCATTCACTGGCTTTAGTTATATTGTCTTGCTTGTTGTCTTTACAGCATTAAAAATATGAATTTGTACTCTGTCCCTATTTGTATTAGGTGTGACTAATGTGATTACAATAGGCCTACATTCCCAGTTTACACTCCCAGGTGTGGCGCACAGCTTCACCTTTTTTTTTTCTTGCACCGGAACCACTGCTCCTCTGTGCTCACACTTTACAAATTAAGCACTGGGGACAGGGGCAGAGGTGAGATGTAAGTATAAGTACTTCATTACAGTACTTAAATAGATTTTTAAGGTATCTGTAGTTGCATATTTTTTAAGCATAACTAGACTACTATGGTAGCAAATTAGATGTACTGTTGCTAGGGGTGTGTAGCATGGCTAGGCTACTAGTTATGCTCAATGTCGAATCACGGTGAAGTTTAGAGTCAGGGGGCAGGCGGAACAAAGTGACGCTGCGACGTTTCATAGAAAAACAACAGGAAACAATCATAGAAGAAGAACAACAGTGAAGATAGATTGCTGCCAACTGGGTGGTGATTTCCTTTTTATCAAAGATGACAGAATAATGTGAGAAAACGTCAACAATCTTTAAATAGTTTTTACAGAAGCGACAACAGTTGTTGAACTCTAACTATGTCATCCTATAGATTACGCTGATTTGTTGTAGTACTGTCTTATTGCATACAGTGGATTTGAAAGACAACCCTTTAGCCCCACCTCCCCTGGCTATGAAGCACAACTAGACCCATTACATGTAATGAACAGGTTTAGCGCTGCTAGGCTAACTCCCCTCCCCTCCAATGTAAGGAGCCAATGTTTGAACTTATGAGCACAACTATATGATCAAAGTCAATTATACTGTATAGAGTTAATTTAAATTTGGACTGTTGTAAACACAGTGTATCTGTTTGCTTTCATTCACCTTTGCAGTAGATTTCTCCATCTTTGTCAGCTAGCGTGGTTGACTCAAGGCCTTTCCCACAAGTAGCACAGCGGAAACATCCATTCTTATGCCATGACTGTGAATAAATAGAAATGACATCTTATGAAAGTGAATGCTTTGCAAGCTTGCATACGTGTTCAAGTGATGATATGAGATCAGTCTCACACTCCCAGCTCCAATCACTTTCTCAGCAGCATAGACAGATTTTCCACAGCGAGGGCACTTGTCTGCCCCCCCAAACTTCTGAGCCAACTTGGATGCATTCGGGTTAGTGGTGGGACGATGGGGGGGCTGTCTGTCAGGAAAAAAACAAAAGCACAGAACCATGGGTATAAACGCTTTTTAAAAAGGCTAAGAAATGTATATGTGTTTGTTTTACATACTCCTCATGCTTAATACCCAAGCCCTCTCCCTTGTCCATGCTGAGGGTGCCTGCTCCTTGGCCGTAACCGTAACCTTTTGGACCATATTTCTTTCCGTAGCATGCTTTGCAGTAGACTTCATCCATATGAACTGCCACAGTTGTGCTGTCCAAATTCTTCCGACACACCACTGCATAAACAGACAGAAATATGCATATCAGGATAATGTTTTTGAGAAGATAAAAGTGTTTTCATAGGCTCCTGAGTGTTTCCATTTATGGAGTAGTATTCAACTAGCATGCATGATCTCATTTAAATTCCATCAGAGGAATGTATGATTACATCGAAGGAATGCAAGAAGGCAGCAAAATTGTTCTTTCATGCAGAGATAAAGACATGTATTTATTTACTTAAAAATGAATTTGGATCAGATCAGGGAATGTTTATGTTTTCAAGTTGTGTCTTTATTTCAAGATTCATAAAAGAAATGTCTCAAATCATACAGGAAAGTATTGATCTTAAGGAATGCACACCATCCTAAATAGCCTTGTCATTTTTGCTGAGTAATGATGACTGTCAAAGGGTTGACGTTCTAGTTTAACAATCACAGGAAGCAGCATAGAGTTTACTCACTACACAGGAAGCAAGCCTTGTGGAAGCTCCGCCCATCGCACAACACCTCCTCTGCAAAGTACACCGTCTTCTGACAGCGGCCACATTTGTTTCCTCCTCCTAAAGGCATCCTGTGGTAGTGTATGCAACATAAAGTCAGTTGTTGAAAAAAATTATTAGACCACTCTTTAAAGGTACATTTCTTTGGATAAATATAATAATAACAATAAAAATAAATATGAAGCGTTTAATCTCATTGATGTAATTTGGTTATTATCAAGAAAACATGCAAAATGGATATCAGCTCTGAGATTAAACTCTTAATAGTTATTTTTATTGTTATTATTTTATAATCTATAGCACTGTACTGCCAAAACACTGCTTTTAGTCATTTCATGTTTTCTTTTCTTAAGTCACATGATACACACAGGAGTTAGCATTTAATTACATAACCATAACTTTTAATATTCTAATAATTTATTCATAACTACACTCACGACACCTTTTATACTGCACAACTTTTTTTTAATACTTTACACTATTTGTACAGTTTTGTGGAAAAAAAAGGTTTATAAATATATTTAACTAAAGAGAGTGAGACCAAAGGACAAACTGAAATGAAGTTAATTATTTGTGTATATAAACTTGACCAACAAAGGTGAATCTGATCCTGGTTACTATGGTGATGTTCGTTAAATAAAAAATATAGCCCCAAATTGAAACAGTTTTCACAGGGAAACGTCTCCCAATGAATTAATAAAAAAAAAAAGCAAGAAGAGTGACAGATTTTTGAAATGCAGAATCATTATTTAAAATGTATTTTTTGGACTTAATACACAGTTGTTAAGAGTCTCAACCAAACTCAAAGGTCTGTAATTTAATGTAGCAATGCACACATGAATAGGAAAAATACATGCATCACTGGCCTATTAAATTACTATTTCTAACCATCAGGGAAACACGTTTATGGCAGCTTTTGTTGTATGTTTAAAATGTCCATATTTGGTTGCTTTAGCTCAGTCATCTAGTTCCAGACCCTGTAATTTAAATACTGCCAGTTCTTTGTGGGTTCTTGAAAGACAAGACAAGCAAGAGCGGAAAACTGGAGGAAGGATTTATTTTTTATTATTCAGTTATGGTTTAATGTTCCATCTTGCTTTCTGTCTGTCTATGCAGAAACCAGAGAGTGCCGGTGTGGAAATCATGCGTCTCTAACATAAAACTTTCAGAGGAGGGATTTAATTTAAGGTTGGTGTGATGTGAAAGACCCTGGCGTGCTGCCTGTTTCTACCCAGTGTTTACCAGCATGACCCTCCCAGTCTAATCTTGCGTATCCACATCCACATTCCTGACAGTGTAACCCTCCCGTCTCACTGTCATTGACCCATAACATCTGCTCCCTGCTTTTATATCCAAAAGATGTTTCCAAACCAGATTATAGAGAGAAATTCTAAGAAAGGAAACTGCAGTCATATTCTTATTTGTGCTCATGAGGCTAGAACTGAGCCTTCACACCTAAATATGAATGTGTAAAGCATTTCCTATCACCGTTGGACACACTTCCTGTTTTTTTTTTTTTCAAGCATCTCAGAATATTCACTATATACTCGTTCCTTGGGAGGAAAGAATGGAAGAGGCGCATGAGAGGAAGAGGGCAAAATATGCAGATCTGGTTGCCGACTGCCGAAGGAATGGGTGGAGGGCCCGCTGCGAGCCTATTGAGGTGGGCTGCAGAGGCTTTGCAGGCAAGTCCTTACACCGGGTCTTGGGGCTCCTTGGAATTTGTGGACTGCACAGGCGGAGAGCAACCAGAACCATCTTAGAGGCAGCTGAAAGGGCTTCACGGTGGCTCTGGTTGAGGAGGGGGGAGGCGTGGCGTAGTGCGCTACCTGGACACAAGTTGGGGGATTGATCACCCCCAACTGGGTCGCCTGGGTGAGGGTGTCTGACCTAAGACCCGAAACACCTGATGATCCCAGGATGGTCACTGAAGATGTGTCCAGGTTGCACCATTAGGTGTATTACAGAACCAGTGAATACTTTTAGTGAACACACACACACACACACATTTATATACATACATATAGTCATATCTCTGACTTCTGAAACACCCCAGATTACACTTTTAGTGCTGCTGACACCACAACTTTGCTGAAGGTACACATAAGTTCACTGTAAAGTATCAAAACATAATTAAGAGGAAGGGCTTTTGTGTTTGGCTACTGTTAACTTTCTTTTACTGTTAAAAAATGAAGTGAAAGTTACATATATTTCTGTGGAATATTCCACCAAATCACAATATGCATGTAGCTAATGTTTAAATTTAGGTGTTTGTGTTAGCTGTGCATTGCTTCACATTAGCATCAGAAACGTGATTAATGTTAACCCTTTATCAGGCAAGTGACTATTTTTAGTTATAGCAGGATGGTCATTTACGCAAAACTTTAAATATAAGATCAATTCCCGTGCATCAGTGAGGTCAAGAGGCATGTTGGTTTTTAACCCTAACACTATACAGTGACTTTATAGTAATTTTGAAGTTGTAAATGTGAATATGAGGGTTTATTGTCCGTTTATGACCTTAAACCAAGCAGACATGTCCAAACTATTCCACAAAAGGCCAGTGTGGCTGCAGGGTTTTGTTAAAACCAACCAAAAGTACACAGTTCGACCAATCAACTCTGAAGACTGAGATCAGTTTATTAAATTGTGTGTTGCTGCTTGGTTGGAACAAGTGCAAGTGCAGCTCAGATGTTTTATAGGTAGAGGGACACTAAGACACTAAGTTTGAAATTCTGAAGGCCAGAGTATGAGTGACATATAAAGGGTTAATAGGCACTAGACAAGTGTCAGTGATGCTATATTGATAGATATGGGTACTTCTATGAAACTGATCCTGAAAACAGAACATGGGGCTAAACATTCAAACCAGATGTAGACTAATGTTATGAAGTAAACTCATTTTGGGTCTATTTTAAAAGTAAACATTTACATAGAATTTACCGTAAAACAAAAAAATCATTCTCTTGTCTTTTTCTGTTTACTATTCTTACCTGCCTTAGGACAACAGATGTAAAAAACAGATTGTTTTTTGCTAACTCTGGCATATTTACATTGATGCTTTCTGCTGACATGCTGATGAATATGCACTGTCCTAATTCAAATAAATAAATAAAATAAAAAAATAAAATTTAATTGAATCGATAAGAGAGACAACGTTTCAGATAAAACACATTTTTATATTATTTTACATTATATTTAATTCAAACATCTGCATGTACTAACACAGTCAAAAGGAAAGAACAATTACATGCTATATATATATATATATATATATATATATATATATATATATATATATATATATATTTTTAATATCTATTCTCAAAGGTACATTATAGGAATTGAACTAATCATGCAAGGCAGACAAAAATTTCTATGTTTAAATTGGTAGGTTCTGCATGGAACACAATAGGCTACATAAAATAACCTGGAATGAGAGTGAGATTTATGAATTAGAAAAACCATTTTATTTATTTTTATTTAAGACCATTTAAGCCATATTTCCCAGATCAAATACATTGACACCTAGTTAGCTTTTCATGTCCCAATTTTGGTCTTATTTTTGGCCCCAATATTTTATTAAACATTCATTAATTTTGGGATGTCTCAGAGAAAGAGTAAAGGTATTTTTGTATTTATCTAAGGTCATCATTAGATACATCCTGGTGGAAGCTGTGTCTAAATTCCTCTTTTATTATTGGGTCTAAATAGCTGCCAGGTACCAAAATGAACCCAGTTTTATTGAAGCACTCATATATATAGTTTGGATTTCCAGATGTAAAAGAAGAAAAAGAAAACTTGAGGTGGTAAGGGAGTTCCTAAATAATAATCCTTATAATATTTTCATGTTATTGTGCATTCATTTTAGGAGCAGAAGAAGGAGGAGGAGAGACTGTGACATGAACTGTGAGCATCACTGTGACAATGACTCCGCCCCTGGTCCGTCACTTTAAGACAAATTATGTAAGAAAAACGCAGATTAACATTACATCCAACCGAAAGACAGTATTTAATTTTTCAGGATTTTTCCAGATTTGTTGGTCTTGTCAGTTACACACACACACACACACACACACACACACACACACACACACACACACACACACACACACACACACACACACACACACACACACACACACACACACACACACAGAACTTCACACAGGAAAAAGCAAAGAGAGGTGAGAAAATGACATAAAGATTATACTTGTCTGACAACATTAGCAGAGCCAAAACTATTTTATTATAATGAAACCGATTTACTAGTTTTCCTCTCTGTATTGTTCAACACCAGTACTTAGCTTTCAACAGCTTACCCTTAATTATTCCTCATTTGAACAGCATTGTTGAAGTGAGTGTGTTGAAAACAGTCAGACATTGTGCAAGTTTAAACATGCGGGGACACAAACAGTACAGGAAGAATGAAAGGAGAGGTCACAACAAATCAGGAAGTCAGCTCATGAAATATCAGAGGTAGAGTAATACTGTAATAGTGTGATTGGACTGTTATCCTTTTGGCACCTTACTGAGCACTACATTAAGTTTTATTCTGCATTAATATTCTCCATTGTTCCCGCTTAAGGCGAACTACAGTACCACGTGATACCTCTGCAAACTAATGGTTTATACCTGTGCAAACAATGACGTCACCTCTGGTCTAACCGTCCTTATTCTAAATGATTTGAAACTGTTGCAGAGTGTTTTCCCATAATACCTCAGTAGACAGACTAAGAAGTTGTATGCAGACAGGAAAGCAGGAAACATAAGGCATTTTTTTAATACATAACATTAGCATGTCTTACCTGTAGGAAGGGTGTGTGTTTATTACTCAGTGGTAATCAGCTGAAGGTTGACTCCCAGATCTGAGTAGCACAAGAATGTGTTCAGGAAAACCGCAGTTCACAGTCACACACTTAAAGTCTGCAAAAGCAATGTATAGCTGGTCTTACTAGTCCAAATGTGTTATGTTATCTGTGTGTGTCCAGTGGTACAAAAGAATGTTGGTATGCGCCTCTCTAAATCTTTGCTATTCCAGATGTGCTGAAAGGGTGGAGCTACTGTGTTCGGCGTTTTATTCTGCTAACTTCTACAGGAACAGGGTAGTTTCTAACTGACTACTGAGAGAGAGAGAGAGAGAGAGAGAGAGAGGTGGATGGGGAGGGAACTTAGCCTGGAAGTCCTGTGTATTAGTTTTGTGCAGTAGAAGTACAGACGCAGAGGAATGTAATGTTCTGGCTGGTATTTAAAGGCGTAACTGTTCCCACTGTTTCTATTTGGCTTTAACCTTAATTGCGCATGAAGTCATTCAGATTCTTTGTGATATTTACAAGGCAGTAAAGAACAGGGTTTGTGTTGCCTTTAAAAACTGTTTCCAGTGGAACATAAGTCCATTCAATCACCAAATTTTAGGTCAACTTTAGTTTTTTGTAGTTTAAGGGTTGAAATAAGAGCCTATTTCTCATTCTTTCCTTTAGCTACAACAAGAAAATTAAGAAAATATGTGCACAGCCACATAATACACAGGGAAAAAAAAGGATTCTAAAGGTTAGACTTACTAGTTAGTGTGAGCTCTGATCCCATGACAAGAAGCAGTACAAACAAACATCTGACATATGTTAAGTGAAAACTGGTGTCAAACATCAGAAAATGAATGTGGTAAATGTCATAATGACTTAACAATGAGTTAAATAAATGTTAAGTACAAAACTAAATATTAACACTTTGGTTTATGGATGTAGTTTTTTCTCTTGAACTTTTGTTTTTAATGCTGTACTTATACATCTATAAATCCAGAGTCAGTCTTATTATAGAGACTAACAAATCCTTATATATGATTATTATAACTTTACAAAATGAATAAACCTTATGATGGCCTAGGAATCTTGCACAGTATGGTGTGTCAGACGATCTACAAAAATTATATTACATCTATCAACAAAATCATATTTACATATATGATCTAAACAAACATGTTTAATTGGTAATACTCCTTATATAGCCTATATTAAAGTGACTAGACCCTGAAAGTAAAGAGGCTAAAGTTATATTAGCATTACCTAGCAGATGACTGTATCATGATAATCTTAAATATTATATTTCAGATCACTGTTTTTCATTCCAAACATATACTTTTGTTTCTATCCTTGAGATATTATACTAATTCTCCAAAACTATCCTTCAGTTCCTGTTTAGAAGTTAACCTTTAACATTTAATCAATTTTGGGACACATGTGGTATATCATCGGGTAATGTCAGTGTTTGAATTTATCACCACATCCTTAAATGAGCATTAGGGACAAGCTTGTAAAGGTCAATCTAGTACTGTATGCTACATTGATGAGAAAATATTAATATGAATGGACAGTTTGGTGACATACAATTAATTCAATTGTTGCCCTCTGCTGCCATCATGTGGTCATTGTTGGTACTGACAGACTGCTGTACATGGATGGGCACAAAGAAATTCATGTGTTTTCACATAAACAGTATATTTTCAATTATTTGTTGTACAGTAAAACATAGATAATAACCCAGGGAGTAATGTGAGCTATCTGTACTACATTACACATACTGTGGCTAGGAGTGTGTATTGGCAAGAATCTGGTGATACAATACAAATTGCAATACTATGATCATGATAGCATACATCACAATGGTACTGTTCATAAATAATTTTTTTTGTGTGTATCATGTTTCTTTTATAGGCTTTTATATAATACACATTTTATGTTATATGACTATTTCTTGTAAAAATTGAATTACACCAGACATGTACACAAACACTAAACAAAATGTATTTGATCAGAATAGGATCTAATTCTCTATCAAAAAATATTCTTCTGTAAAAACCTAAATTATGTTTTACAGACATTACAGTTTAACCCTTTAACTCCTGATGTGTCTGCGATGACATGTTCTGAAAGAATGGTTTAGTGTCAATATTCAGAAAAAAATGACTGTTTTTTTACTGTGATTTTAATGAGTTTTGTTTATGGATCTGATATATGGAAATAAACAGGTGTCAAAAAGCAACTGATTTAGAAAAAAGAAAAAGCCAAAACTAAAACTACTGAAACCAAATTATTTATTTATTTATACATACATACATACTTAATTTTAGTTTATTTTAACTAAGTTGTGTTATTATTCTGTAAATATTTATTAAAAATTTTTTTTTTAAATTTTGTTCCTTATTTTGTTTTATATTTTTACATTTTATCATTTTTCTTCAGTTTTGTGCCATTTGTGTCTTATTTTGTTCATGTTACGTATTATTTTGTTGGTTTATTCAACATTTTTGGCTGTTATTGTCCATTTTGTTGCTTATTTTATTCATTTTTGACTGGAACTGTTAAAGCCTCAGGAGTTAAAGGGTTAACATGCTGCTCTAATGTCCATATTCTATTAATGATGGAACTAAAGCATTGTGGACAGTCCCTGAATGATTAAACATTATTTTTGTGCCATCCCCAGCCTCTTTCAGACAGTAGAGGCAGAAAACACTGTAAATAATAACAACAACAACAATAATAATAATAATAATAATAATAATAATAATAATAATAATAATACATTAAATATAGAGAAAAAGGAAAAACTAAACTAAAACAATCACCATTTGAATAAATAACAAAAACATATTGATACAGTACTTTATAATATCAATAGAGTATTGTGAAATTACATATTGTGATATATTGTGGAACCTATATTTTCTTATATCCCTGACTGTGTGGCTGTATTGTCTTGTAGTAAATCTTCAATCGTGCTGTTGAATTGATCACATACAAGATTTCACTAATAACATTGGTGAAATGTTTTACATGATTATATTTTGTGTTATGAATACTAAGTGTAGTATACAGTATATTTTATAGTAGTTTTACTCCATGACAATAGAGCTGTATCATATGCAACTAAAACAAACAACATTTCTACTGAATGAGTCGTCGAATATACAGTAGTTTATTATTTTTACACTGCAAATATAAATACAATGGTAATAGAAACATTCACACTGTGTTTAAAATGCAAAATAGTGAAAATCAGGCTGCTTTAGACATGACCAAATCCACTGTAATTGCTTGCAATGCAGGCACACAAATCTTGATGAAAGTTTTTCTAGGTTTTATAATGCCTCTGCAGTTTCAGGTTCTCAGAGCCTGTCAAAGCTGTGGGTACTGCGGCTTCGACTAATTCCATTTTCATTTCTGTGGCTGGTACTTCCCATCCTATCCAGAATTTTACGAGGCTCTTCAGCTCCACTGGTGATGCTGTGTTGAAATAGCAGCATCAGAGAACAGAGAACATGTTGACAGGAGTCCCAGTGAAAGTGAATTTAATACTCATACATACCCTTTTCAGTAAATGTCTTGAAGTAACTACACACTTGACACACATCCACAACATCTGACTCATCATCATGCTGATCTGTGTAGGTGTCCTTAATGATAGTTACTGACAATAGTCATGTGATGTAGTCCAGGATCATCTGAAACCACATGATGGAACAGCTGATGGCAGTGCAATCTGCAATATTCAGTATTAATGCAATTCATAAACAGCATGGAAAATCAAGGTTAATTACGACATTGTTAAGTAATATTTGGATTGAAATCAACTAATTACTTTCGTCATAATGAGTGAAAAGCACTTTGTGTTTAAATAATTCACAGTATATGGTCTTACTTTGATAAATTGCCTACCTGAATTGTCCTCAGCAGAATGTAGGAGGCTTTGTTGCCCATTAAAACAATACATAATCCTTTGTTTTTGTGGATTAGTGTCTCAACTATAATTCACAAATGACACATCTGTTGTTATGACAGCTGGTATGCATATCAACTGCATGGAGTTCATCCATATTTCTTGCATCTTGTTTTCTTGGTCTCTAATTGCCATGAAGCAAAATTAAATGTAGTACTGTAGTGTATTTTATAAAGTTAAGTCTAATACTGTCACCTATGAACTACTTTAGAGTTGGTATTTATTTGACCACAGGAGAGGATCATGATATGGGGTTGCTATTATTTGCAAATATGTACAGATAGATAGATAGATAGATAGATAGATAGATAGATAGATAGATAGATAGATAGATAGATAGGTAGGTAGGTAGATAGATAGATAGATAGATAGATAGATAGATAGATAGATAGATAGATAGATAGATAGATAGATAGATAGATAGATAGATAGATAGATAGATAGATAGGTAGATAGATAAACTATTGTTTGTAGGTGATAACACCACGAATTGTAGAAAGCTTCATTCCGCACCAATCTGGAAATTCTGTGACCCTCTATTCTTAAGTTATAACCTATAATGTGATTTTTGCCATTTTAGTTAATTGTGACCTTGACCTTTGACCTTTACTCAAATGGATCATTGCATCCGATGCACATTAGCTATATTTATATGACTATGTAATTTCATGGTGATAACTCAAGTTACTCACTGCTCTGAGATTAAAAATGTAAAATAAAGTCATTATTATTACTTCCTAAACATTTGTTCTGTTTGCTTCTGACATGCATTCACAGCTGACCAACCTGATCACAGTGCACACGTGGATCTTATTCACCTGTGAAGATACACTCACAGCACAGCGACTGGCAGCACTGACATCCGTGTGCACACTCGCAGGTGAACAGTCACAGAAGCAGGAGCAAATCTTTTACAGCTGCCTTAAACTCGCTGCAACAGTAATGTTTATTTATTAGATTTATACATTTGGAATGTTTTGTCCTTTGATCTGGGGATGTGGGGTGGATAGATTCGATGCAGGTCGTAGTGACTTTGGCTTTGCATGTTTGCTCTGCTCTGGTGAAAACTGGGGAGTTACATGACTATACCTGTGTAACATAGGAATATTTTTACTGATGTGACTCTATTTTCATTTAGGACACATGTTGAATGTCTATTTTTTTTTCTCATTTAAAAAAAAAAAATAGAGAAGGAGTGTTCACAGGCACACATGCACATTTCTTCACAATAAAAATCACAAATCAGTCATTTATGTTATTAAATAACTGCACAGCATGACATCGGCATTGTGATTAGATTAATTGTAGAGCATTATTTGATCACTAAGTGGACTACAGGTGTGTGAAAGCTAGAGCTGTCAAAATAAACACTTTAACGTGGAATAATCCATCATCATGATTCATCTGATGAATGTTAAAGCAATTAACCTATCTGTGAACATGTCTGGCAACACATTAGGGGCAGTTTGTCCAAGTAGAGTTAGTGTGGATGGAAGATGCTAAACACCATGTTGACCTCTGGATGGGAATATTAGGACAAACCCCCCCCCCCCAGAAGACAAAATAGTCAACCAGCAAAGTATGATAACACATTCTGTAGGAAGGAGTTTTCTTTAGGCTGAAGAGCTTCATGTTAAAATATCACATTAACGTGAAGGATATGTTAATTGAGTTTCTGCTAGCATTTCAGCTATTGCTTAAATAGATATATATTCTTTCTTTATTCTGTTTGCTAATCCAAAATGCATTTGTACATTGTAATGCACATGTATAAATAATAAAATGAGATGTAATATTGTTAAAACTGCTGTTAAATTTTTTTAAAAAGAAATTTTAGGTTATTCATGCTATTCACATTTTTTTAAAAGCATAGATTTTAGATGTAAACATTTTCTGAATGCAATTTTACTCTTTTCACTATTATTATTTTACTGGTCCAGCCCATTTTACATCATATTGGACTAAATTTAGCTCCTGAACTAAAATGCGTTTGACACCTCTCATGATGCTTAATGGTGTAAAATGTTGAACTCATTTTAAAGCCACAAAGAGGTAAAATGTCTAATTTATAGGTGATTTTACTCTAATGAAAGCATGATTTATGAATGTTATATTCCATTTCTAAAATTAGATTCTCCCAAATCCCTATAAATCTTACAAACTGGATCTTTAATGAGTCCCACGAGTCCCCTTTGAAATATTCTTCCATTCTTTCCTTGTTTGTACTTAGCGGCACTGGTTTGAATGAGATTATCTTGTATAGTTTTCAAGCTCTACTTGTCAACTGTGCCTTTCAGCTAAATTCAGTTTGTATAATCTAAAGGCCTCCATGACCCAGTTAATAAAATTAGCACAAATCAAGGAATGAAGAAATTAATGTCAGCTACTGTGCATTATCTTTCCATCAGGCTTCAAATTGAACAAGGGAATGTGCAAAAGGAGGGAAGCGCTCTCTTCTTACCAGGTATCAATGGCATGTATATTTTCATAGTGTGCATTACATGAAATCAGATGCCAGGCGGTTTATTTTTAGAACAGCTATATATTTTACACGTGATAACTCCTGGAATTACATAAAATTCTACTGTTTTGCATTTTAATATTTCTTTGAAGGTACATGGTGAACTTGTAAAAGTTGTGCAAATGCATTTATAGCACATTTGGAAACTGCGAGACTGCAATAAAAAATAATATGAGGCAATCTGATGGTGAAATAGCAATAACAATAGAATGGAATCAGAATCAGGAACACCAGTGATAAATGTGACTTTTTCATGCGGAGCGAAACTGTACAACTAAAACCCTCTATTGTCTTTATGTTTTGTTTTTCCTCTTTCCATTGTAGGGCTCCATCTTACTAAAACTGCATGTGTGAGGCCCTATGTTGCCGGCAATCAACATGTTATAGCCCCCTCCTCGGCCCTCATCCCTCCAGATGCTCCTCAGGGTGACAGTGGCACAAGTGTCCCATTGTCACAACAGCGTCTGTCAGGGTCTGTCTCAGGGGGGAGAACATGCCTTGGGGGACATCAGAAGATTAGTTATGACATTAACCTCCCCCCGGCCTCCAGACACCACATACGCACACTCCTACCCATAATCCCTCAGTTACAAGTCACTTCCCCTTATTTGAGCAGAGACAAAGCAACAGATCATGTGAGTGTGTTTTTGTGCCTGTAGCCATCTTTGGACTTTTACACTTTTTAATTCTCTAGAGAGACCTGAGAAAACAGAATGGAGGAATTGGCGTCAGTGTGAACATTTGGAGGTGAGATATGAAGGGATTATTGTCGACACTATTAGGGACATATGTGCATTAATGTAGAAAAAGAGGGGAGGGGGGTTTAAGTACAGTATGTGTACACCCAGTATGTATGGGGGAGGTGCTTTACTTTGTGGGCTGTACATTGCGTTCTAATTGCATCTGCCCATTCATCATGCTTGCTTGATTCATTGATGTATTATTTATATACTGAGCTTTAACTGGGTAGTTTCTGTTATTTATGTTCCTCTCCAGCAGAGACATGCAGACCAAGTCCAGTGTTAGCACAGCCAGTCAATGTCTGATCAATATATGATCATCCAGAGAGCTCTCAGGCTGTATTTACTGCAGGGTCAAGGCTGTAAGAAACTTTAGGGGCGGACTGATGAAACACATATAAAAGATAAATAAGTTCTCAGAAATAACCTTCATTAAAATGATCCTGGGCATATTGTGCATCAAATCATAGTCCTCATGAAATATTCAACATGGTCCCTTTTTGTCAAGAGTGTTGGACTGTAAGCAAGCACAGCAGAAATATGAGACAATAGACTAGAATGAGGGAAAAAAAAGAGAGAGAGAGAGTTTGAGTCAGAAGACAGAAGAGGGAGTGCAGTTTGTTGATGAAAAGAGACGGTTTGAAAAGCAAAAATATGTTTACAGTCACAGGCTGATGAAGATGGATTGACAGTCCGGTGAGGCTGAGTTCAAGGTCAGGTTTGGGATGTGCTGTCATTTCCATTTCTCAGCTGGACGAAAGATGAACGGAGGGGTTATACAGTACATGTCGATCCCTCCATCCTTGCTTTTCATGTTTAGACTCCTGCCCCTTTCTATCCCTTTTATTATCTACCAATTTCATTAGAGCAGAAGGATGCAAATAGTTAGAATGATGGATGGGCTGTTCCTCCTTCATGTATTCTTGTTCATTCAAGCGTGCTCATTGGAAATAACAAATATAGAGATTGAAAGATGGATGGATGTGATTGGTTTTGTGTTAATACTAATGGCATGAACATTTGGAATGTTTTTTAGCAGATCCAATATTAGCATAGTTTTTTCATAAGTACTAATTAGACTGTGAAAGCCACAGAAGAGGTTTGGGCTCCTCACTTATGTGGCTACATCTGCTTAATTATCACATATTACTCACACTGTACAAGTGGCATGTGTGAGTCTATATACACACACACACACACACACACATGCACACACACACAAAAGCATACACATTTTCATCCACCTAATGGACCAGCCTGTCTCTGCCTTAACTGGGTTTATATTTCACCTCAGAGAGGGAGCTTAGCCAACAGGTCCATTACTGGGAGAGAGAGAGAGAGAGAGAACTAGGGATTGCAATGAAAAGAGAGAGAGAGAGAGAGAGAGAGGCGGGGACACGGCTGCAGGCGTACTGCGGCAGCGACACAGCGGCATGACGTGATGGTGGAGTGGAGTGACAGAAACACACACACAGATACACATGCTCACAGCTCAGGCCTCACTGGCAAAAGTAGACAGAAGCAAATTGAGCAGGGATTCAGCCAGACGCACTCAGTAGCGTACAGATGGGACACCGACTCACTTGCTGCTTTATATCTTGATTCTTTCTAAGGGTGAGTACAGCCTTATGTTAGTTTTGGACATAGATAATTCAGTATTAGGCTGTTACTTTGGTTTTAGTTAATGCTTTCTGCTTTGTTACATGTTTGTGACTGCTACTATAGATGCTAGTTTGGCTTTCTGTTGATGAACCGTATCTCTCATGTGAGTAAAAGACAGCAGAAAGCAAGAGAGAAAAGCAGAGCTTAAGTGGGATGAAAAAAGAAAAGGGGATGAGAAGGGGGGGGGTATATCGTAACCAGAGGTGACATGATGTGATCCGCCTGAGTCAGCGTAACAGGCTGTATGACTCAGTGCAGCATGTAAAGCATACATCAAGTGTTTAGATCTGAGCGGTTGTTGAGTCGAGACTGTTTTTTGATTTGTGTAGTTGCACTGATTTTTGTAGTTGTGAATCAAAACAAGGGCACACATGGTAAGGGTTATATTGTACATACTCTGTTTACTCTGCCCTGCTACTATACTGAGTCAATATAGAGTTACTTTCTCTTAGTCATTCGTATATTTCTTCATTTGTGGGGGATCTGTGCTCCATGTCTGTAGAAATGATCAGGGACTTGACAACTGTGGCCCTCATTTGAAACCATTTCCACTGCATTTATGTCATTAGCCACAAAAAAAAAAAATGACATGTTGTTATTAGCCAGATCAGGGGATTATCAACACAATGTGGCAATGTTGCAAATATTTTAATCAATTCATGAGATGTTTGTGATGTGGATGCAGCTTTTTGCACGTTGCAAATGTGTGTTTCATAATTTTTGATGATGACAGAATATGTGTCACAGTAAGTCAGAACAGGCTACATTTCCATTTAGGTCACTGACTCATGATAACATAAACAGTCTTGGTTGTCTTATTCAAACAGATGTATTTTGCCTGTATGATAAATTATAGTTTTTTTGTTTTTTTTTTTACCAAAGGGTGAGAATCCTGATTTCAAAAGAAAAGTGACTTTGAAAATGAGTCACTTCAGTACAGGGCGTATGATTGGATGAAAATGCTGTTTCTGTTTGTCACAGCTTCCTGTCTTGGTGAATGGAGAGGCACTGTCAACCAATAGGAGGGAAGCCATGAGGATGCAACAGTGATCCAGGAAAAAACAGCCCATTGTTCGTAAGACGTCGGAGAAGTGTGACCTCCCTCCTGCCATCTCAGACTGCCCGGCCGAAGGATACCCTGAAGAACGCCAGACTCATTGATAGGCAAGTAAGATCCAGGACACTAATTCTGCTACTTTGGATGAATTTTTTTTAGCTGCACATGTGCTGTATTTTGAATTTGTCCTTCCTTGTTCTCTTTATGTAGTTCATTTCAAGAACTCTTAACTCTGCAGGGTTTTATCTATGGTGATTTATGACAAGACATTAACTCTCTTGTTTTAGTTTCTGCCATTATAGAGGTAATTGCACTCCTGTATTGTTGACTTTTCCCGCTAGGTGACACACACAACCACACAGACATTGCTAATGTCCTTCAGAATATCAGACAGAGGCCTCTGTTTCCACCTCACTTATTGATTTTGTGATGAGTCAGAGGGTGTACATTTCAAGGCTGGGAGCTGAGAGAGTGTGTGTGATTTTTTGAACAGACTAAACTCAGTTTGGTTTGAGTGTGTCATGGGACAGGAGAGCTAAAACCGTATAATGACATTATGAAGTTAGAGGCGATAATATTGGCTGGCTGTCACACTATTCTTCCACTCCTGGTTCAATAAACATACGTTTACACAACTGATGTTAAAAGGATATTTGTTGGTCATCTGATTTTAGTTCAACTTCTGGCTCAAAAGAAAATTTAACATTTGTGTCCTAGTGAAGGAATGTGCTGTCTCTGTTGTTGTTGCAGACGTTGCCCAGCAGATGTCAGTATCACCCAAAGGGAATGAATGAACGCTTCTGCATTGCTATTGATTAAGATGTTCTCTTGCACACAAAGACCAATCAGCCTGATTTGTCAACTGATTTTATCATCACAGAAACAGCATGTCGTAACTTTAGCTTACATGGTTAGACAACTGTCTTAATCATTCGTGCAAACAATGCAGCTTTTAACACGTTATTCCAAATGAAATATTTCATAAGCTATAAAAAAAAAGACAGATGGTAGTGTATATTCTCTTGCCGCTTTTTCATTAATGAAATTAATTCATTAAGACTAGGAAGCATTGGCTGACATATTACTCCTTAATAAACCCGTGTTTTTCATCACTGGGCTAGAAATCACTAATGTTTGTTTGACATAAGAAGAATTTATTGTTAGTACTGACTTTGCTTATGTACTTATCTATACTGTACTCTAGTCATTATATTAGCTTTGAAAGTTGCATACAGGTTTATTCACAGTACAAACATCACCAAAACCACAATTTATTTGTTATAAAGGAACAGTCTTATGGCTATATGGAGTCTGAGCACATTACATAGAGAGTCCACCTTGTATATTGTGCTTCTGGGGGAACTAGTGTTTGGATCGATTTCCTCACAGCCATTGGTAGTTGTTTTTCTCTGATTTCCTTTTTTTTTTAATAAAGACACAGACAACCCCACCAGCTGAGCCTCTGTATGTTTTTCTGTGGGCTGCTGTCGTACTACTCTGACCTCCTTGTATCCCCTGAGAACAGGTAATTTCCATACTGATAGGGAAAAGTGCCCATCCACACCTGTGCTCTTAGAACGAAGTGTATCTGAGAGACAGAAATACTGATGCTTATTAGTGAGTCAACCTCCCAAGAGAAGGACAGTAAGAAAATGGACAGAGAGAAATGGACATGGGGGATTATTGGAAGGAGGAGGGAAGGGGAATGGAGGATGGATGATCACATCTGTCTCTTGTTTACCTACGCTCCTGCTCATGCATGTCCACATTAGCACTGAGTCAACTATGACGGGACACTCGCCCTTTGCAGAACACCCAATTTCTAATTTTCTGTGTAAGTGTTTGATGATATAAGTAGGTGATCTCCTTGCTTAAATTAGATTTTTTTTATGTTGAGTTTTTGAGATGAAGTGGTCACATTTCCACTGCAGGGATCCTGTACATTTGCTTTTTGTTTTTGTTTTTTTAATTTCTGGGTCAATGTGTGATTGTTTGCAATGGTAGGATTAGATGTGCTGTCAAATAATCATAGATTTTCTCCTTGTGACTCAAAGGCTTAAATTGATATGTTGCTGCTCTACTAAAGACTCGGTAAGGTAAGGCTTTTGGAAGCTTGGTACAGTAGCATGAATTTCTGCTCTTCAAGAAAGGGCAAGCAGGGTTAAATATTAAATCTATGTGTTTTTGTGTATGTATATCGGTTTCTGAGGAATCATTCTAATATAAAATAAATATATTTAGAGTTTTATTTAATAATGACAGACACCAGTGACATGATTTTCCCACTTTACTGAAGGTGATTTGTAATTTTTATGTTTTATGTTGAGTCTTATGATAATCTTATGAATGTTCTGAGTCTGATTGACTGTCCCCTCCCTTTTTAAGTTCCTCTTCTCTTCCTCATTGATTTCTTACAGTTTCTGAAAAAAAAATATTAGATCACCCTCGTGTTCTTCAATTTCTTGTTTCCCGGGTTAAAAGAACAAAACAAAAACAGCTCATAAGAGTTTAATTTCAGAGCTGACATCTATCCATTTTCTATGGTTTTCTTGATAATAACCACCATCATTTCAGTTCTTACGCCAATATCTATATCATTGCACTGGCAAAAACAGTGCTTTTAGGGATTCCATGTTTTAGTCACATGATACACACAGTAGTTAGTACATGATAACATAACCATTGTTACTGATGATGTTTGATGGGCAAATCATTTTTTTCTGTGACTGTATGCACTCCAATCTAAACATCCCTCTTTATCATCTGCAAAGCAACATATTGTTCTTAAATACTGTCTAGAAATGCTTCACTTAATCATCTTTATTACAGTAAAAACTGGAGTAACATAACTTTTAATAGTTTTTGAGCTGGACTTCCTGGGAATTAAAACCGGTGTCAAAATTGATCAGTAATGTGTGCTCTGATAAAACCTTTGAATCTTCTCCATTATATCATAAGCCAATGTGTCTGTGTACTGGCTTTAGTCTGGTGGAGTCCATGTGAATGTTTCCTCTAATTCATTATATGGTGGAAATCAGTTATTTGAGAACATAACGCTCTTAGAGTAGCGACCAGACATTGCTCTGAGCATGTTCTTATGTCAGAGACCTTTTTGTTTTTTCAGCTCTCGGCAGGCAAATCTGATTGCACAGACACTCCATGTCTTTCTGAAAATAAGCTCAACTCGTGGTTTACCATGCCTCAGTTTGTCATATGTACTGGATTCACATGCTTAAATACCAAGGAGGATTTTGTGGCTGCACAGCAGTGTCTATTTTACCTCATGACGTTAATATCACGATCGATGATGTCAAAACATTTATATATTGAACAGTACAGTATTTAACTTATTGAATTGATATCATAATTATTCAGAGAGTATCTGGAGTTTATTTACCTCAACTGCAAAAAAGTATCAGGTGAAATTAGTAAATTAGTTAGTTTGTGTTTGTGTGTCCAAACATCACTAAATGATCTGCAAGGGTCATAGAAACAACATAGTTGTGAGTAACGACATAGCTTTGCATCATTTTCAGCTGTGTCCGTATAGAAGACAACTTTTTTTTACTTAGCTAGTGCCTGGTTGGGAAGTGTTATTGTCCATGTTTTGCTCCATAGCATTTTGAATTCTGTTTAGCACTACTTTAACTGTGGATTTCAAATCAATGTTGTGTGTTGCATTGCTGGTACACTGTAAACCCCAACGTTTAGAATAATTAAATATATTCAATTGTGAATACTCAAAGTTTCAGAAATAGTACTACTAACTCAAATGTATTAAGTTGCTGTAACATGTTCCTCTTTTTAAGTACTTCCAACTAATATATTTTTATTAAGGGGAACTATTGTGGATATAAGTGAACATAATTTAAAAACATAGATGAGGTCAAACTTAGTGGAATTAAGTCATTAAATGCCGAGAATGATATTGTACGGTTGTTTTAAATAAGGATGATTGAAAAAAAATAAACGTAACTAATGTAGTAGATGCTGAAATACAAATTCAAATCACTCCAAATAACCACCAATATCTATCACACCAAAAAAATTACCATCACAAATTTTATTCAGGGGTGGCTATGGTTCAGTTGGTAGAGCGGGTCGTCCAATCAAAGGTTCACGTCCTGGCTCTGGTTGTCCACATGTCCAAGTGTCCTTAGAAGTTAATAAGTAATGTTTTAATTTATACTTTAAGAAGCATATAAATTTTAAGTTATGGAAACTTCTATTTTTTAAGTTTCATCAACTTAAAATAATTGAGGCAATCGATTGCCTTAAATTTTGTGAGTTCTGCTAACTTATTAGGGTTTACAATGTAACACAAAAGAGAGTTTACTATATGGGCAGACATGGTGTCTGAGTTGAGACATATAATCGCAGAAAAAAATATCATACCACCCTTGTTTTCTTACATTTCTTGTTCATTTTAATGTCTGATATAACTAGAGGTACATTTCTTTGGACAAATGTAATGGCCACAACAAAAATAAATATAAAGAAATTAATTTCTAACATCTAGATGGTTTCCACTGTTTTTTGATAATCATATAATAGCTCGACATTATTCTGACAAAAACAGTCCTTTTAGGCATTTCATGTGTTATTTTCTGTCTGTTTTAGTCACATTATACACACGAGTTAGTACTTGATAGCATCACCATTGTATTTGATGGCTTTTGATAGTCTAATAATTTGATTCACAAATGTATTTATTGATATCTGATTCAAATGGCATGTCACACCATGTCAAATGTGGTTTTGATGGTATTTAGGGGAAAAAAAACTGATGTCATATGTTACTGGAGATGCCAAACAAAAATATTTTATTGAGCAAAGCCAGAGAAGCAAGTATATTCCTATTTTGCTTTGTTTAATTTTTAGTGTCATTAATCAGATGCTTGTGTGAGGCCTCGTTTTTATTTGTCCCCATTTACCCTGTTGTATAACATGTACAGGCATATCATGTGTAATAAAAGGCAGGCGGAAATAAAGGGCGACAAAGCATAGTGGATCAGAATGAATAAATAAAGCACCACTGTGTTAGTTTGAAGTCAGGAGTTTATGCGCACATGGTTTTCTCCAGTTGTTATTTTGGTACCAGTCATAATCATGAACATAGCTCTTAATATTTTTTTGCTTGAGAAAAATTTTCATAAATAAATAAATAGTTCCCAGGGCCTTTTTACTCCTGTGCTGTTATGGTGGATTATACTGTTCAACCTTTTCCTCACAAGCTTGTCTTTCTCTGTTTCTTCATTTAGTTCAATGATGAGTGGGGGAGTCAATGTGAAGGCGGCCCCTCGGGCTTCATCCTCATCAGGAATTCCCCTCCCTCACAGCCTGTTGCCCACATCTCCCAGAGCAGATCCCCGGCGCCGGATGAGTGAGCTGCCCAGGCCATCTACGCAGACCCCCAAACACACGCCCACACACACCCCCATCCACTCTCCCTCACCTTGCCCACGGAGCTCTATTGCCGGATCATTCTCCAGGGACCTGCTGAAAAGTCAGCTCTTGCAGCGGACAGGAACGCTACCTGTTCCCCAGGCGTCACGGTCCGCTTACAGCAGCCCGATAACCCAACGCCGGATACCACAACCACACTCTAAAGACACTCTGGACTTGGGAAAAGCCACGACTCACACCCAAATACAGTTTCTACAAGACAGAAATTGCAACAGAAATGCATTTACTAATAAAAACCAAGCACTGGGGGCCAGTAACCTGCGTCCACAGCTCCAGTTCAGAAGGGGGTTAAACTCCAACACTGTGTCACACTTACGAAATGAGGACAAATCAGTTAGACTAAAAAAGCATCGAGTGAAGCCTCCAGATCAGGCCTTCATGTTAAGCGATGGTAACCAACGCCATTGTCATGGTCAGACCCTGCCCACCACCCGAGGTCGCAGTGACTCGATGAGCCAATCAGATGAGGAGATGGGGACTCCTGAGGACAGTAGTCCAGCCTCATCTCCTCCACCACTGCCACTGCCACCGGTCACCTTCGTCATGCCAACTTCATCCAAGATGGCTGTCAATACACTGGCTGAACACCAACAGAAGGACGCTGCTACCACAGACACACACACATTCAGAGTCAACATGGCCACAGTCGCTCCCTTCAGTTACAGGTAAATGGTCAAGAGCATCCCCCTACCCACCCTCAAGTGCATAATAATACACATTTCTTCCCAAAGTGCCCAGATCTTAGCTGAAGAACTCAAGTCCCAGGAAATAAAATGTTCCGAGTACTGGTTGTCTGCATTTCCACTTAAATTTAAAGACCCATAAATAATAGGCAAATTAATCCCCTGACGTGTGAAATAGTGTCAGCAGTTTTTCCACATCATTTTTTAGACATGGATATACAACTGCAGTTCATCTGTTACATGTGTTCTCATGTAAGTTGTGTGTCGAATCATAATGAAAAATTATATACAACTGCTCTTTGTTTTAGATTGAACCTTGAATAAAATGATATGCTTAAAGTCCTACCCCCGTTGTAATAGAGATCAAGAAAGGACTTAAAAAAAATAAAGTGCTTGAATTTAAATATGTGGAGAGTGCGTTAAACCTTTATACTTCCTGTGGAAAGTTCTTATAGGAATAGTGGAAATGTGGCGAAAATACAAACCTTACATCTGACATGAACCCCATTCAAACTTATTTGCACATTTACTTCATTCTCACTTTGCTCCTTCCACATTCTCCCTCTACCCACATATATATATATATATATATATATATATATATATATATATATATATATATATATATATATATATATATATATATATATATATATATATATATATATATATATATATATATATATATATATATATATATATATATATATATAGTGTGTGTGTGTATGTATAAACACACATTGGTGTTTTTTGGAGCAGATCTGCCTCTGGGCTGAGTCACTGCTGCAATGTTGTTTTCCCTCAGACTCATGTTGTCAGTCATGATGTGGTGGGATAAAATAAGAAGTGTGATTCTAATTTGTAAGTAAAATGTAGTGCAACAGTGTATGGTGTGCAGTGTTAAGTGGTTTGAAGTGTTAAATAAATCAACAACAAAGTCAAAATAATTTTTAAGGAATGCATGAAATGTAGCATGAGGAAAAGTTAAAAGCACTAGAATTTTGTCTTCATTTTAATTTTGCATATTTATTTAATTCACTCTGGTTTCTGCCTTACCAGTGACTTTCAGTATGATTACCATAATTGGATTTCATAGAAATGATGACACAGCAGGACAAATCATCCCTGTTTTAATGTTTTCCATAAGAGTTTGTGTTTGATCATGAAAATCACTGTTGTGCTGATTCACTTCCATGTGATGATGGTATGTGGTGGGTTTGTGTGTTGACAGGCTGCAAGTGCAGGAGAAGGATTTGTCCATAGATGAACTGAGTGACTGCTCATCTGGATCCATAGAAGTGTGCTGTGATGACTTGATGCCAGGTTAGACACACATGCATCTAAAGAATTATATTCCAGTTGAAAATCTTTCTTTGTAAATCTTTTTTTTTTTTTCTATATTTAGTCACTTTTCAAATTATATTTCAGTGTCTTGTCCAATGAAAATGTATTATGTCACTTGAATATTTGTGATAAGCTGAGGGATGTTTATGTTTTTATTTTAATTGAGTTTGAAGTTCTCCCCCTCTTCAAGCAAAATAAGTTGTTGATAAATCAAGCTGCTTAACGGGGTCATATTTGACTAAACCCACTTTGCCATTTTCCTAAACCCACTTGTTTCGACCTTAATAGTTCAAACACTTTGAATTTGAACCCTCCAGATGTTGCAAAGCTGTCTTTGTATTAATTTTGTAAAAAATCAAGTGGACTTCTAAAGTCCATTTTAATTAATGTTTCATTACCACACCCCGCAAATTTACACAAAAACTAATGGACCAATTTCCATGACATTTTCTGGAAAGGTGCACGGTCATCCAGAATAGATGCCACTAAATTTTTGTGAATGTAGGTCAAATGTCACTGTTTTTTTTAATGTTAAGAGATGTGGCAAATCAGGTAAAAAGTGTGTGGGTGTGTGTGTGTATGGGGGGGTGGAAGGAACGGGGCCATGTTTACCATTAATGCATCCTCTCTTCATATTCTAATGGTGAACCAAACTTGGAGTCTAGTTCTGTCTGTCCAGTTCAGATCAGGGCACCAACATGCAAACAGACCTTTTGGCGAGTACAGATGTCTGATTTGTAGCAGCCAGACGCATTTACTTAGATGGAGTCATTAATGGCGTCAGTATTGCATGCCAGCAACCGACCAACATTTTGGGTCTCATTGTGGACTCTGTGTCCAGAGGTATGTGTGTCATGCTCCTACCCATCAGGCCTCAGGAGTCGTATCTGAATGAAGGTGGTGTAACTTATGTCTGCGTCTTTGTGTGTGTGTGTGTGTGTGTGTGTTTGTCAGCCTGGGGCTTTTCTGTGCACCGTGGTTCTGGGAAGGCAAAAAGAGATGGTCTGAGGATGTTAAGAAGACGGAAGATGACAGGGGAGATGTGGGTCAGTAATGGGTTGTAGTGGGACACATCCCTCTAACTCACTTTGCTCCCAGCTAGTATTATGTGCGCATTGATTTCAGCTTTGTCCAAGCGCTGTCATGGAGTTTAAACCTTTCTCTTCATCACGCTTTTCTTTCTGTGTCTGTCTTTCCTAGTCCCTTATTGACCTAAAAAAAGCAGTCCCAGCATGACCTTTTCACTCTCCCACTCACACTTCCACGCCTTTTGAGTAATGGTTTTCACTGAATCCACAGCCGTAGTCATACAGTGCTGTGGTCAGCCCGACTGTAAGGATGTGGAAGCGCTTCAGAGATGCGACTTACTGACTCATTTTTATTTTTTTATTTTTTTCATGTGGTGTCGATGGGGTAGGAAATAATGGTCTGTAAAGTATGCAGTCAGGAGTTGGTGTGTCGAAAGCTTAAACAGCCGAAAATATCCTCTCCTCACCTGTGAAAAAAATTTAAAATCACAGCGGTCAGAAGCTACTGAGGCAGTGGTGTGTTTTTCATTGTTAAGGAGTGAGCTGATCCTGTGTATTAAATTTAGA
This sequence comes from Siphamia tubifer, assembly GCA_020466265.1. Taxonomy (NCBI): domain Eukaryota; kingdom Metazoa; phylum Chordata; class Actinopteri; order Kurtiformes; family Apogonidae; genus Siphamia; species Siphamia tubifer. Next base: position 22,174,823 of record CM035789.1, read on the forward strand.
ATGAGGTGATGACCACAAGGTTAGGGTTATTTTCTCCTGAGTCCAGTCGTGTTATAAGACACAATAAATAGAGATTTATGAAGACATGCTAAAAATAAAAACTAAAATTACATTTTCCTTCTTCATTTAAAAAAAAATCCACCATTCTGCAGTTTCTAAATATTCAGTTCTTTTCTGAAGAATTACTGCTGAACTCAAATGTTTTTTCCACTGAATTTGTAGTGACACCTAGTATTTCCACATTGCATGCTATAGATCACAGTTGTTGTTTTTTTAAAGATATTTTATTGTGCACATACTTTTTTAATTCTATACAGTTAAGTGAGACTTGGATGGTTGCGTTTATATTGTTTGAATTCATGTGAGAAGGAGTACGGTAAATCAGGCCAGAAATTGGTTATAGGGAGAGGGGCCAGGAAGTCACCAAACATGTGCTGACGTCTGTAGATATTAAACTTCAGAAAGACAAATCCTGAATATGTTGACTTTTTGAATGATATATTTTCTGACCTTAAACTGGACGACAGTGTATAGAATGAATAAGACAGTATTTGTCAACCTTGGGGTCAGGATCCTAGGTCACTGAGGTCGCCTGAAATTTCTACCAATTGATAAAAATAATTTTAACGCCCCCCAAACTTACTTGTAAATATGAGTTGAAAAATGACTTGGAAAAAGCCAATCAGAATAAATAAGACATGTCAAAGTGTGAGGCTGAAACAGAAGCACTGTAATACTGTTAATCTGTCAAATGTTCATTGTGGTCAGTTTAAGATGCTGCAGCTCTTTCATGATCCATAGTTTGAGTTATTGTTTGTTCAGTATTAAAAGCTGAACTGAACTGAAGGAAAGTAAAATTGTCACTTTTTGCAGAAATCTACGCCTGGATTTGCTGCCTCTGTCAGTAATAATATACATTATATTGACTAAATGTTGTCTAAAATGAACCTTTACTTGCAGTATAGTAGAGCACACTATTACACGATCAAAAATTCATTTATTTTAGTGAAAAAAAGTTTCCGTTTTGAATGTCTGGGTTCACTAGGTTTGTGATGTTAAAAGAGGATCATGAACAAAAAAGGGTTGGGAACCACTGATATAAGATTCTCATTTCCTCTACTGACATAACCATGTCATTTCATTTCAGATCGCTGTATAAAAATGTATTAATTTCCTGCATCTGTGTGTCATAATGACACGCATTAGCAGCTGTGAAGTGAAAAAACTTTAGTCACCAAACTGAACTGTTTGGCTGTTTGCAAATAAAATCTTTTAAAAGCTTTCGGAGGTTTCAACCAGCTGGTTGTGGAAAGGGGGTGGGGGCTCGTAGTGGGCCAGTCCCAGTCTTTAAAGGCCTTTAGCTGTCTTGGGTCTGTGGTTGTGGCATTGTAATTGGTCCCAAGCAGGCGTTAGGAACTGATCTAAAGTGTGTTAGACTCTTCTGAAGCTGCATTTACACAGAGGGTGGGATGGCACTGTAATAACTGTAATTTAGCGAGCGGATGAAGGGAGGGGAACAGGGAAGGCAAAGAAAAGAAAAAGGGTCAAGAGGGTTGAGAGATTAAAAGGGGAGACCAAGTAAGGTCACTTGGTTCACGTATTTCATTAAGGAGGGGAAACAGTTGTGAGGAGGCCGAGATTAAAAGCCAGGTTAAATATTTGACAGTGTGTAACAACAGGACACAATGTAATTTGATTATAACTGTCTTTAACACACACACACACACACACACACACACACACACACACACACACATACACACAAGATTTCCTTTGAGTGAATGTTTTCTCTGTGGTTACGTTCACTGAGATTCAGTCATGTGTAACCTGATCAGCTCTTACATCTTCTCAGGAGGCTCTAATGAAGACCTGAACATTTAATGTGACTGTAGCACCATGTGGTCTTTCAATTAGACCACAGACCCCTTGACCTTGTCGCTCTCTGGAGAGGTGTATTTGAGCTTGCATTTGCGTCTCTGTAGCAAGCGTGTAGACGTGTGTGTGTGTGTGTGCGTGTGTGTGTGTGTGTGTGACAGTACGCAGGTGGTGTTTGAGAGATAAATGTGATGTGGACTGTGGATCACTTTTCGTCCTCCAGTATGGTTATTGCCCGATATTCCCAACGGACACTCTCAAAGTCTGTCAGTGCTCTCTGTAACACACACACACACACACACACACTCGTACAGTGCAGACATATATAAACATAAAGGAGTTTATGCTTTACATCTGGTTGTAGAGCTCTGTTGACAGAATCACACACCCATCATTAAAAAAAAAATCACCAAACAATAAAATACAAGTGTACAGTACTTTCTAGGATTTAATGGACAGCTGTTCCTGTTTAAAAAGAAGGACATTTACTGAAGCTGAAATGGGTCTAACAGTCAACATTAGGAGAACACTTGGAGTGTGTTTTAAACAGCCTTTTTTCCCCATTTTCTGCATTTTTTATTTATTTATTTATTTATTATTTATTTGATTTATTTCATTCCGATTTTGTTTTTAGTAGAACACATATGTGCACTTAACAAAAGGCTGTAGATGCAATCCTGTAAAGCTTATATAATTTATGTATCAACATATAAATAAAAGGTAGAGCCTTTTCTTTGTTTGTCAAAAAAAGAATATAAAGTTCAAAAATATTTACAACATCTGTTTTATTATGAACATGGATCTGTAGTAAAGTTGGAAGATATGTGCTTCTTTGCTGTGAATTAAACTATTAAATGAGAATTTAAGGACAAAATGGAGTGTATCATGTTAAATATCACATTCATGGGTTAATGCAGGTTTATTGTTTTCATTTTATTTCAGCCCCACCACTTGAAATGACTTTTTCCAAAATGAATGGGGTGTATTTCATAAACAACAATGTTCTGATTGTTTGGTTTCATTTAATTTCGTCTTACGTTTAGCATATAAATATAAAGTATTTAACAATGTATTTGCATTTGATAGATTGTTGTTATCATTATCTCATATAGGTTTTACATTCACATATACCCTGACCTTCTGAAATCAAACATTTACCTGTAAAACTGGTAAAAATAAAAAAAAAAGCAAGGTAAACACTCAAATTTGAAAAGAAAATGTATTTTAGTTAGTTACTTTAAAGAACTTTTCAAATCATACTTTAAATAACAATAATTTCCAAATTAGTAATTGTTTTGTATGTGCATAGATGTATTTAATTATATGTGCATAGATGTATTTAATCTTTTTTTAATAGTAATAAAAAAATTCAGCATCACACTGTTGATCCTTACAGATGAAAAATGATTCACAGCAACATTCAATAGGAAAACATGCGGTGAAAAACAATTAAGAATTTGTAGTCGTGCTATGATCTTATAATCCTATGATGCTATACATATATACATAGAATATGTGTTAAAATGTAGACATAACTGTAAATGCATTCATTTATTAAGGATGAAACCTCATTAAAATCTTCTAGAAAACAGGAAACTAAAACTGTTATAAAATACCCACCAGACCATTATTATCCTGTTGTATTTTTATCCTTATTGCACAAATTCAAACCTACAATAAAGGTAAATGTTTTGCAATAAAAATATGATATGATATCACTTTGTATTCTGTGTTACATCCCTTACCACCTGTTTAATGCAGTTGGATGGTGCAGTGAATGGGTTGTGATAACCTCTGCTGCATCTACTCTTGGATAGTTTGTAATCCTCTTTTGCCAATCTAATCAGACACACATATGCCGAGCTGGGCTTGGACAGTGATGAGTGGTTTAGTAGCTTTGAAGAGATGATCAGACATAAGCATGGACTGGATTATGTTCTCACTCAACATCATGAGTGTAGCAGTAATCACTATTTAAGAATTAAAATCAAACTTTACTCAAACTTTGATGTGTCAGGAGTTAGTGTGTGTAAATCCAACAACACTGGTGCAATCAGTGCTATAACTACTTTCTACAAATGACTAATACATTTAGAATTATAGAAGTTTAAAGGGGTTTGACGATACTTTTTTTCAGTCTACGTCACTGTGCAAAAATGTTAGGCATTTAGCTTTATTGTTTCTGGGTTGTTGTTTTTTTGTTTATCTCATTTTCTTTTTTTTCAGATAGAAGAAAATGAGCACAGCTTTAAAGACACAGAAAACATAACTAAATGGGTTCTAAAGGTTAAAGTCCGTATTAATGTGACCCCTGACCCTTGACCCCATGACAAGAAAAAGCACAAACCATTAGAAACGTCTGACATTTTGAATGAATGATCAGAAAATGAATTAAATAAATCTCATATTATCAGAACAAAAGGGTTAAATGCAAAGGGAAATCACAATTAATTCAAGCACTTTGGTTTATAGAAGATGTTTATTCTCCTGGAACTTTTTTTTTTTTTTTTTTTATACTGCCTTTCATACTTCATATACTGTATATCCAGATTGGAACTTAACCATTAAAGACCCCCAAATCCCCCTTTAACATAAACCATCTACTGATCTAAATGGTTTAATCCACTAATCTTATCAATCCATGTTAATAATTGGTGTAAAATGCAGTTATTAATCTTTTCATGGTCATTAGATAATGACGTTCAGAAGCTTCAGAGTTACTGTGGAAACACCGTCATCTTCTACAACATTAATTCACCACTAAAACCCAATGACAGTGAAACACTGGGTTTATTTTCAGTTAATGAGAGATTGGACTGAGAAACACACTTTTGCTTCAGTTTTCTCTATTTTTTTATATAATGACTAATTTTACTGAACTTTTATGGACATCTAGATGATCAATTAATTAAATAAAACAACCCTCCCCCCAGAAAATACTGAATAAATGGAGATAACCCACTTAAGGATGGTTAAATATAGAGGAAAAATTCCTTTGGGAATGGCCACAAATGTCACATTCCTTATGGGTTAATAGGATGAAAAATGCATGTATATGAACTTCATTAAACCAATGAATGTTTGTTTAGGACTATTTTACAGTACCATACATCAGCTACATAGTTGTGACCTATAAAATCGTTGTCAAAAAGCTTCCTTTTTCCTGCAGTGTTTTTATACTTATTGACAGAACTCATAAAACTGTGATGCCTCTGTCTATCAGTCAAGGTTCTAGCTCTTGTGTATGACTGTGGTAAAAGTGCTTCTTTTCGATTTCACTCCCAACAGATGGGTCTGTTTTGTGTGCACACAACAGATTCACCTGTGTTGTGGTGCTTTTGTGTATGCAGTTGATTGATGCATGTGCGAGTGGACCTTAGCTGTGTGTTTTATTTCACACTCGCAGCGTCACATTCCATTCTTGGATGTTGAATTTGTTCACAGTATGTGTATTGAGCGTGAGTGCAGTTAACCTCTTCACATGTAAAATCATGCAATTTGCTTGTGAGTGTGTTTTCTTTTTCTTGAACTTTGATAGAAGGCTAATGCCCTGAGGGTTCCATTTTTCACTACATTTTTTCTTTACCATTGAAATGGATATTAAAATATAAAGTTAACTAATTACTTTTATATGCAGTAAAATGGAAAGGAAGAATGGAAGAAACTTTATTGATCCCATACAGTAGGCATGTCCAAACTACTCCACAAAGGGCCGGTGTGGATGCAGGTTTTTGTTCCAATAGCAGCAGCACACCAGAATGGACTCAATTAATGAACTGATCTCAGTCTTCAGAGAGTTAATTGGTCAAACTGTGAGCTCTTGGTTGGTTGGAACAAAAACCTGCAGCCACACCAGCCCTTTGTGGAATAGTTTGGACATGTCTGCCTTCCAGGAAATTCATTTGTTACAACCGAAAAGAATAGTTGCAGTAACAGGCTGCCCCACAAACATTACCTTTGACTAATTAACTGTAACAAATGACACTGGATAGTGTGTGAAGGAGAGTGAGCATCTCAAGTTTTATATCAAGCACATGGAAGGCTACACACTCCATACCTCTGCACCAGTGAAGTGAGCGAGTCATCTGCAGTTACGGGTTATTAAAAAAATATTTTTAATGATATTTGGGTTGCGATCGGTCAGGTCGTTTGAGATTCATTCAAATAACCTGGTATATATGCTTCATTAACTGAATGTCTGTGAAGGTGACCTACAACGTCAGAAGTATCCTACGGTATGGAGGTAGCAAGAGAGAAAGTCAAGTTAGGAGAGTGGAAGCTCCAGAAAAAAACATACAATCAAAAAAATGTACGGTTTGGGACACATTCACTAAGATTTGAAAAGATGATGAGCAGCTCCCTGTGTTTTCTTTTCAGTGAAAACTGGGTTCAAATGTCTCTTTGGATGTTACAGGTTGCCGACCCCAATGACATCAGATTTTAACAGGGAAATATATCCAGGTATGTGAGTAAGGTAGTTTGATGTTCATAAAAACTATTGATTACATTTTTAAAATGCGGGTTGAGAAGCGGATCGGGTCTGTTCTTTTCAAATATATTTGTTGCGGTCCGAGCTGCGGGTGGTTTAGTTAAAAAAGCGGTCGGTTGCGTGTCGCGCATCACTACTGTGTACACACATGCAGGTACATGAGTAGAAACACACTCATTCACTCAAACACACATAGGAAATCCTTACTTTTTAATTAGTGCAACACACTGAGCCATCCAGCCTTAGTATGGAGATATATTAAGACAAAGCTGCCACATCTCCTCCCCTCTCTTCCTTCCTCACCCCCGGGTCATTTCCTTACAATGTAGAGACACTCAGTAATAGCTGCATTAGACTGAACAAGAGATAAGGAAAGAGAAAGGAGGGAGAAGGGTGAATTGAGGGATGGGTGAATGAGTGCACACACTCAAGATCCTTTTTGACCTCTGGGATGACTCTATACCCAGGGAGTTGAGTTATGGAGTCAATCATGTGTGTAACCTCTCTGTGTCTCAGCGGGACCACACACACTCCCCCCACTCAAACAGGACTGGAGTCACAAAGACATCTATAACCCACAGAGGATCAACTACACATTCACATGCCAGAATACTGAAGGCATACTTCAGATATGTAGATTTGTGATGTTGGCGATCAATGCAAAACCTGTTTTTCTAATGATATATTTTTCATTTTCAAGTCGCTTCTGTCTCACTGTAAGTGTTTTAATGTAGTTTTATTTCACAGACACAACATCATTTACTCAAACAGAAAGCTGTGATATCTGCTTTATGCACACCACGCTGTAACTAAGCAACCAGCCTCTGCAGCACAGAATTGTGGGATACCCCTGGGAAGTGTGCTGAGAATGTCAACATTGAGCTGTGAGGGAGCGTCCGCAAAGAGCAATACCGTTTAAAATGCACCCACAGACAAAAAAAAATAAAATAAAATATATATATATATATATATATATATATATATATATATATATATATATATATTTTACCAGCCTCTGAGGATCATAGTTGTTTGTGTTTTTTTTTTTTTTTCCTCAGCTGTGTATGATTCATGTATGACATTCGTTCTGGGAGAGAATGATGTTTTTGTTGGATTAACATTTCTGCCTCCGGATTCAGGAGTTGGCTGACACACTCACAGTATTGTCATGGATAGCCTTTAAATGTCTGAATCGCCTAAATGCTTTAGCCAGTGACTCATGCTATGCCTCATCAGCACTGACTGGGACTAGTCAGTGAGAAAAGAGTCACTCATTCACACAAACTGTGCATTTCTGACTCACACTGGACTTGTGTGCATTAGTATGCTGTATCTGTATTTTGTCAGTAAACAGGACATCCATTGCCATGTTATTGTGCTGGTGTGTTCTTGAGCCTTCCCTTGTGTATGTGTGTGTCATGGTCTGGTATTCTTCCCTGTGTCCTGTGGACCCAATGTGTTAACCTGTTAGCGCACATAAGCCTAAGTATGAGGACTGTTGAGGCGGCGAGGCAGGATATCCCTCCTCTGTCTTACAGACTTCCTCTGCTCCTCAGCACATACAGAGATCCTTCCTCGCCCTCTTCTCCTCCTCCTCCTCCTCTTTTTACTTTCCTCACATCATTTCTTCTTTTTCAAGACCAGCATACTCGACTTGGCTTCCTCTGCAGCGTCTGTGTTGATCTTGAGCCTCTTCCTGTATTCTCTGTAGTCGCGCTTGCCCCTACTCGTCTTCGTCTCACTTGTCCACCCCGTTCACACTCATCTCATCCTTCAAACAACTTTTGTTTATTGTATTTACCCACAGAGAAGGAGATAAAAAAGGAAAACCAACAGGGAGTGGGTGACAGTGGGGAGTGGGTGATGGTGACAATGCACGCCATCTGCTTAGCTAACTGGAAACCATTACTCTGGAAGTCTGAGACACGCTGATATAATTAGTTAATTCTCTCTCCCGTATCAATACTTTCCATTTTAAATAGATACGCCTTATGCAACACTGCAATAAATAATAATTATGTATATGTAACGGTTTAATTACTCAATACCATTAGATTATTTAATTATTCTTCATCCCTGAGTGAGTCTCGAGTCATATTTCTGATTTTTGAATGATTGTGAAAAGGAAAACATGAGCATGAGTGAGCATTTTACAGTTATTTGCATCCAAAATAGCAACGGTTCTCACTCCTCCAGCAGTAATTTTCCTTTCAAAGTGAAAAACCTTGAGCAACCTTGTCAACATGCATATCATGAACCATGGAGTGTGTGTGTGTGTGTGTGTGTGTGTGTGTGTGTGTGTGTGTTTGTTTGTTTGTGTGTGTTTGTGTCTTCACATGACTTCTGTACGAATATAGTGGTTAATCTGTTCTAAACTGTTTAGAGATGCTAGGGCAAATATACTCATGTAAAGTACAGGGACAGTCTGACTGTATGCTGCTCTGTCTGTCTGTCTGTCTGTCTGCCCTGTCTCTGGCTCTTTTTCACTCTGTTTTCAATCTGTCCATTCATCCCTGTATCTCCATCTACCTGTCTGTCGTACCTTTAATTGAAGGTGCCTTTATATATGCGTGTGTGTGTGTGTGTGTGTGTGTGTGTGTGTGTGTAAAACTATTTGCCCATCATGATTGCAAATTTCCCAAGTCTCCAGCCAGTGTGGTCAGCCCTCAAACACCTTCACCCACACACGGACACACAAACAACATACCCAGTCGGCTACGTGCTGAATGCGTAGGGTAACACCGAGAACTGGCACTCATCACAGTCCTGCCTCTCTGATGTCAGTCCAGATTGCTCAGGTCAGTCAGAAAGCATAGTGTGTGTGTGTGTGTGTGTGTGTGTGTGTGTGTGAGAGAGTGTGAGAGGTGAGTAGCTACAAAGTGGGAGACTGAGCAGAAAGAGAGTGAGAAAATATATGTTTACATCAGCCATATATTAAAGTGATTAGACTGTGGTGCCAGAGAGACGAGCACTGGAACAAACAGGTAGTTGTGCGCCGCCAACACACACTTGACTTATGTGTGTATGTGCTTTCAGGAGCATTGACGCGTGTCTTTTCACCACATGCATCTGTGCACCACACAGGCTTGCCTTGTGCACGGTCACCCTCCTTTGACTAACTCCAATGCCTCATCAGGGAGGTATAAGAGCTGACGTACAACACCTATTAGCCTTAAATTACATCTCTTACCCCCCTACTGGCCTGCTACCAGCCCCAGAGCCCCCATAACTGTCACCACACAGCCATGGCCTCGGTGTGGCATACCACCTCAACATTGGGTCTTTATTAAAGCGAGCTGCTTCTAATTAATGGCTTTGACCATTAGACAATAAAACACCCATTGTATGTGTGTATTTTTGTCCGCTGCTGAGCTCCTGTATCACATACACTACCAGAAAGCTGCATGTGGAGCTTTGTGTGTGTCATTTTTTTTAGGTTCAACTGGCGCCAGTTTAGGTACTGTTGAAAAATGAGCAGTTATTAAAGTGCAGCTCTAATATTGAGAGTGGAATGTGACCAAACAGGACGTTGCTTGTTCTAGGTCTGGTTTAGTGTCAACCGATTTATGCAAATGTAACAGAAAATGGGCACTTGCTTGTTTGAATTTGAGTCTCGGTCATGTTAACATCACTGCTACTGACATAGTAGACAGTAAAGTGCACTAATGGTTATACGCTACACCACTTAAGACCTGTATGCATAGAAAGGGCATTTATATTTAAAACAAATCCAATTAGAATCACTTATATTGATTTTTAATGAGCTGTAATGGCTTAGAAGTTCATGTTATGCATTGTCACTGCGAGTGTATCTAATGGAAATAAAGACAGATGAGAAATCATACCATGATGCTATTTATTCTTCTGTGTGCTTGTTTCCCACTCCTTGTCTCAGCAGGAGTGGGAAACTGAAAAAAATAGAATTTTAGTTCCTTTCAATACAATTTTGACATGACTTAAATTGGACTGTGAAGTTACTTTCAGAAAGTGTCACAAACTTCAATTTTCTTAGTGTTTTGTTAATTGATCTAAATTTCCTATAGATGTGAAAGTGAGTGGGTTTTTTTCCCCCTCTACATATGTAATTTATAAAAGTAAGACAGGATCTGCTCAGACTCCCTCATAACCCACCAGACAAGCAATAATAGAAAATAAAGGAATGAAAGATCATGTTGAAAATAAACTACTGTCAGATGCTTAGACCAACCTGACGCAGAACCCAATATGTAAATACAAATTTATGAGCAAATAAACCGATTCCTTTCCTCAAAACAACACTGAAGCAAGAAGCAATGTGCTAAAATACTTTCATTTAATTATATTACAAGTATAAATGTGGCTTGATGAAACAACTGGGTAGAGATGTGACTTTTTTTCCTTCATGTGTATAATGTATTTATTTAAAAGGTGTTCATCCAAAATGATTACTGTAAACTAGTAGGTTATAGTAGGTTTAATTAAAAGATTATTTCTAAAGGCATGGAAGCTGATTCAATAACAATTTGAATGTGAACTAAACAAAATATATCTGCTGGTAAGTCTGCTTTTATTTACCCAAACACTTGCACAAATATTTATTTTTACTACTATGAGTTGTGACATACAAGCTTAAAATAACAGCACAATCTTTTTAAAATAAATTATAGATATGGCACACAAATCAAACAAAATATATATAATGTATATATCTGTGTATAAAACATCCAAAACTAAAATAAAATATAATGAACTTAGATCTTGAAATTTAACCCATAAAGAGCCACTGTTGACCAAAAATATCAATTCATCTAAACTATTGATCCAGTAATCTTATCAATCCTATAAATCATTGGTGTAAAATACAGTTTGTCACATTTTAATGGTCATCAGATATTACCCATTTGGATGTCACCAGTAAAACCAATGTAATTGGATCAATGATAGTGGATGGTACACACTGGGTTTATGTTAAGTTAATGAGAGATTTGACTGAAAAAGTCACTATTTCTTCAGGTTTTTTTTTCCTTTTTAAAAAAAACTATAATAACCTTTGACATTTCTCTGAACTTTTCTGAATGTCTAAATCATCAGTCATGTTAACATAGAAAAATACACAATTTCAGAAATTTCACAAAATTCAGAGGAATAGTGTGTCTGTGTGTGTGTGTATAAATATAAAATGTGGTAACTGCCACACAAATTACACTGGGTTCTTATGGGTTTAACATAAACTGAAGCTTACAAATTGAAAATATGGACATGTACATTTCCTCTTCTTGTTGTTCATCTAAAATAAAATAGATTTTACAGTCTAAATAAAGATTAAAAACTCATGGAAATTTCAACATTGGTTAAAATCCTTTCCCTCACATCAGATTGCCCCATTGTCTCATCGGTTAAATCCAACTGGAATAGATTTAGTAGGAATCTGAAGGATCCGCCGGGAACTGATGACTGTGTGATACAACGGCACAATAAGAGAGTCAAGTCATGGCTTCATTAAGATTGACTGATGTGCAGTAGTCAAACGTACCAGAGCTACCCAGGACCCATGATAGGAGCTTTGGTATCTCTGGGCCTGTCTCATCAATGTGACACACTCAGAGACACACCAACCCACACACACACACACACACACACATACGAGCAGATACAGTCATATAGAAAAGGGAGAATAAAAGCCAATTTAGACTGCTCAGCATTGCTCATTCCCAAACCCACACACACTGTGGAAAACACACTGCCATGCTGTGGAATTGATGAAAGTGTGATGAATCTGTACTCTACAAACCTAATGGCATGTGCCTGTTATTAACTGGAAGGGGGAGGGGTGACATACTGTAAATTTGAAGGAAGAAAGAAAGGAAGGAAAGGAAGAGAAGAGAAGAATTTAGTAGATTAGAGGTGCAGGTCAAAGGGGTGGGTGCTGGTGATGGTCATTGGTTTTTAATTGAAACATAAGTGACTGGTTTATCGTGTTGTGTTAGAAGGACTGGTAAATGCGTGTCCTGTCCTAAGCCGATCCCATGGTCACGGCTGTTTTTCTGATAATGTGAATCAGCTTTATCATGGGTGGGCCTCAAGTGATTAGCACACACAAGAAAATTTAAATGTGAATGGATGAATAGATAGAGCAGCTAATGTCATTATGAATGAGTGTATGTGTATGTGTGTATGTGCAGGGGGTCTTTAATCTGGCTGCAATATTTGGCATCCAGGATAATTTGATAATTTGAGGCACACACAGCTGAGCTCATAATAAAGATTCCTTTTTTTTCCTGTCTGTCTTTCTTAAAAGAAAAAAAAAAATATGAAGAGAAGACAGAACAAGAACAAAAGAATCCGGAGAACATCGGTGGATAAAAGGAAAACTCTTTTTTTTTTTTTTTTTTAAGGATACAGGGAACACTGAGCTGTTGTCGAGACAGGAACAGGAAAGATTTTAGTGTATAACATGGTGACAGTAATTTATTGCCAAGCCCTTATGTTCACACTCGCTGGTGTGCAGCATAACACAGCATCTGTGGCGTGGGTGTGCGAGTGAATCAGCCAGTGGGAGGAGAGAGAGAAAGAGACAACAAGAAAGAAGGAGGGAAGGATAGAGGAAGGAGAAGGAGAGGGAGGGGGAATGAGCCCAACGGGGGTAGAGTGAGCAAAACCAGCGAGTGAAGGAGAGGTAGAGGGGAGGAGAGACAGCGGAGGGGGTGGTGTTGCTGTTGCTGCGACTGTTTCTCCTGTCAGTCGGCTGCTGCTTGCCTGGCAGGCAGGAGGGAAGACAGAGAAGAGAGAGGAGGCTGGTGGAGGCAGTGCTGTGTTTTATTTTAGCAGCACTATCGTCAGAGGGGAGCCGCAGACACACGCAGAGCGAGTGGATTTAAGCACTGGACTCAGATCTGTATATTCATGGATTACCATCAGTGAGTAAGGGTGACTGCGACTGCTACCCTACTAACCCACTCGTCATTTTCAACAGAGGGGTGAAGCCACAGTCACACAGTGGGGAGTCTGGCTCAGTCTGGTTCCACTGCAGACAGGGAGCGCAAACCAGACAGAATATTTATGTTTTATATTCATTTCTCCCCTTAACTCCTCTGCTTCTTTCAGTCCTTCTTGTGTGAGTATGAACAGCGTGTCACTGATGCTGTTGCTTGGCTTTCTGCAGGAGGGATGCTGGAGGCTAATGTGGCTAACATTAGCATGACGGCTAAGCCTAGAGAGCTGGACCTCAGGTCTACTGCTGTCTCCAGCCAGGATACTTCAACCCAGGCCATGGCCTCAAGGAAGCCCATGGCCAAGCCCTCTGGTCTCCCCCAGGGACCTTCACCGTGCTGCCGGGTCAGAGCTTAAGGTCTACAAACCCACCTCTGGATCTATCCCCATCCCTATCCCCAATCCATCCAGACTCCGCAAGCAGCGATCACTCGGCAACTTATCTGTACTAAACCTGATGCTGAGAAGAAGCTGCACTTGTACCAGTCGCCCCGCTGGAACTGATGATACAACCCGGGCTGGCACCGGGACCAACAAAGTGGGTGAGACTAAGTCAGGTCAGGCTGGAGGAGGGAGACCACCACTTTCACGGACTCTCTCAAAGGTCAGAACAGTCTCTATTCCAGGGGAAACCCAAGCCGTTCAGCTCCCCAGCTGTGACTTCAAACATAGGCAAGCCAAGCAGGGATCCCTGCCCCTGGTAAACCACGGGGACCTTTTGCTGAGGTCAAGCCCATCAGCAAGGCCTCTGAGGACTGGCCAGAGTAAAGACCCAGACCCTTCAGACCACACAACTAAGTCTAGCTCTAATGGAGCAGGTGGTTCTGGAAATAATGGCAAGAAACCAGGCGATAAGGGGAGATCTGCGTCAGTGTCAGCAGAGGAGAAGAAGGAGAAGAAGGGGATGGAGGGAGAAGACGACAAGGCTTTTTTGAAAGGTGGATCCTGAGTTAGTTGTGACGGTTCTGGGGGATTTAGAGCAGCTACTCTTCAGTCAAATGCTCGGGTGATTCACTATTTCAAATCCTGGTTTGCATTAAAACATACAGGTTCAAGCAGTGAGAGCTATTCACTAACGATGGCTTATTGGGTTTTAAAGTCATTGAATAGGTATCAGACAGGCAAACCTGTAACTCTACTGTAACTTGACCTCCTCGTCCCTCCTCTCCTCTCCTCTCCTTCTCTCCTCTCTCCTCTCCCTCTCCTCTCCTCTCCTCTCTCTCCTCTCCTCTCCCTCCTCCTCTCTCCTCTGTTACTCCTCTATACTCCTCTCTTCTCTTCTCTCTCTCTCTTCTCTTCTCTTCTCTTCTCTTCTCTTCTCTTCTCTTCTCTTCTCTTCTCTTCTCTTCTCTCTTCTCTTCTCTTCTCTTCTCTTCTCTTTCTCTTCTCTTCTCTTCTCTTCTCTTCTCCTCTCCTCTCCTCTATACTATTCTCCTCTCATCTCATCTATACTCCTCTCCACACCCATACCATTCTCTCCTGCTCTGACTCTTGCTCTCGTATCAGCAGTGAATTTTAAATGAGTCCCTGTCTGTATTGCAGCAGTGTGCATAATGTTAGTATGTTTTTCTGAGTGCTGTTCACGCTCTGTGGGTTGCAAAAACCCCCCTTGTTTACAATAGTGCAGCGGTGTAGTGTGCTCCGTTTGTACAGTAGGTGTGAAAAGGATTTGCATGTATGTGCTCAGATGTATGCATGTGTTTCTGTACTTCCTTAGCCTGTGTGCATTTATGAATCAGCTGATGTAAGCAGTTCCAGAGGACTGACAGTGTTTTGTTGTTGATTCATTACGTTGTGAAATCGGTTGTCCTAATCTCATCTGACCCACTGCCTTTAGTGAGCTACATATTCTACACTTAATATCTGCGTTTTAATATTTAAAGCAAACCGTGTGTTTCAATGTGCGGTGATTAAAAGTCAAAAACAGCATGTTTGCTGTCAGTACTGCAGGCTCAGCAGCTCCTGGCTCGCACCAAAATCAACCAATCGTTATTAAAGGCCGTGTGAGTGGGACTAGTGGGGAGCATATTTTTTGCCCATAAATAAAATGGCTGCATATTGAGTCAGGCTCCGGTCACAGTGGGCCACATATTTAGCCTCACACCAATCCCCCCACCCCCCCACTCCCCCTCCATTCTGAGATCCATTGATCTCTAGGTCACTGACAGATGGTCACTATCCACCCCCTCCACCCCCACTTCTCTCTCTCTGTTACCGGGGGCAACGTGTGGGAGAAGAGTGGGGAATCTGAGGGGGGTGGTGGCACGGGCAGGTAGTTAGTGTGTCATCATGCACATAGAAAACCATGCTAGCAAACGTACTCACTTAGAACAATGAGGATCTGGTAATCATTGTTCATACCAATACTAATATCTCTCACTATATCAATATATCTGATAAAGCTGTGAGTACGAGGGATGTCCTCCATGATGAAGAAAATACTGAAGAAAATACTGTTCATTGTAGTCTTGTGTTCCCAGACCTTTTTCCATTCTTCTGTTAGCGCTGTGTCAATGCTGCCAATAGGTTTATTCACCCTCCTCTATCATTCTGGAAATGGGGATAAAAGTTCTCTGGATTGTTTGGCTAGTTCTTTGGCGGCGATGCTCACAGGATGCAGCCATAGTTCATTTACAAAATAATGAGGGCAGTAAAATTTCTTTGTTGAATCTGTCAGAGGAGGAAGTACAACATGGTATTAAGATGACAAAATCTAAAAAAAAAAAAAAAAAAAAGAAGAGCGTCTTTGTCAAAACTTGCCATTTTCATGGTTTTGGTGAAAGCTGGATGTCCATTGGTCTTTCATGTAACAAGGGGGACTTTCAGAGTGACAATAATCAGATAGTGGGAGGAAGGAGAAGAATAGCCTTGCTACTGTGAGAATATTTACCCATTCCACCAGACGACGTCCACTGAACATAAAGGGGTTGCCGGCGTCCACACACTCCCATATATGTACCACTATGTTTCAGCTGTATTTTCTTTTTTTTTTTCCTCTTTTTATAGCTAGTGGTGTCTTGGTATGTTTTGAGTGTGAGATAAATTTCCATTTAACCAAAAAGCTCCAAACCGACAACAAACACTGGGTCTAATGAGGGACTTCTACATTGCATCTTCAGTAAATATTACACACTGAATCACACTCAGCATGTACGTATTTTCATACCTTTAGTTTTATATCAGATGTAGGTCTATGTTGTTAAACAGAGTAAAGTAATAAAAAAAATATATAATTTAGCCTTACAGTGATGCATATTTTAGAGGTGCAGCTGAATGTACCATGAAGTCCCCATCTCTGTAAGTGTAGTTTTGTGTTTTATTACTCTACATCTTTACGGTGCAGCTGAATGTACCATGAAGTCCCCATCTCTGTAAGTGTAGTTTTGTGTTTTATTACTCTACATCTTTACATTTACTCCAAAACGCATCAGATAATCTTAGCATAATTCTTCTTAAAGAGCTCTTTCAGCATGAAAATGCATCCACCAGTGTTTCAGGTAACCTTCTAAGATAACCTAAGATTCATTCACCACATAAACATAGCTACAAGTTTCAAACCAGGGTCTCAGTCTGTACCTATTATTTATTATTCATTTACACACCCACTCCTCTGACTCTCTCTGTGTGTGTTGCTCACTCTCTTTTTATACCTCCCTCGCAGCAGGAGCAGATAGCATCAGAGCATTAGGAAGATGGGGAAAGAATAGCATTGTGTTTGATATGGGAAAAATCATTCTCCACACCAGACCTCCGCTCAGCTTCTGCAGCAGAGACCCAAATCACAGTTTGTATGACCTTGCCCTGCAGTCCAATGTGTGTGCTGCTGCATGTAGTGTGTGTCTGCGTGACCTTGTTTTCATCCTTGTGATGTTGCTAGCCACACCTATGTCAGGCAGCCAGGTAGAGATGAGGCTGAAATAAAGCAGAGATTAATGGAGGAGAGTAAAAGACCAGGGAGATAAATGAGACAGAGGCATTCAGAGAGGAAGGCACTGGAGTAAAATAATGGTAATACCCAATGACCTAAATTTCTATCTTGTATCCCTAGTGATTGAGTGTAGCTTTGGGTCATTATAATGTACCACAACCTGCTAGAGGTTTTATTACAGAAGCCAGGTAGGTATGTGGATATTCTATGTGGATACATCCTTGTGTGTTTGTGTGTGCGTTTAATGAAAGGTTAATTGTAATTTGCCCTGTAGCTTGTGGCCGCAGGCACATCCTTTATCGTATCTGCTCTCCATTTCCGATGGGATGCGAAGCTAATTGGTTTCTGCTCCATGTGCTCTGTCATAGGAAGATAGATTATGGATGTTCAATGGATCATTCCCAGTGATCCATTCCTTTTCTTCCTATTTAACAGCACAACCAGCTTCTCATCTTCTTGCTATGTACATGACAGCAATTTGTCACCATATTGTACAGTATTCTATCATGATAAATTGACCATAAATCAGTCATTGCATGTTATCCTTGTTATGAAGGCTGCAGTATGTATTAGCTGTTAGGTACAGGGTGTAACGTATGTGCCGGTTTACATGTGATTGTGTATGATAAGAAGGTGGAAGTGAATGATGCAACACTATACTTTTGAGTTTAGTTTTTAGTTAAAGTCATTATTTTAACTCTTGCAGAAATTCTTTAACAATATGATTTTGATATTTTATTCCAATTCCACAAAAGCAAAAAGTCAAACATATCAAACAAAGGTTTTATAGAGCAATCATTCAACCTGGTTTGTCTCATAATGATGAACATATAGTCATGGGAAAAATTATTAGACCATCAAAAAGTCATCAAAAACAATGGTTATGCAATCAAGTACTAATTCCTGCGTGTATAAAATGGACAGAAAAGAACACAGTTTTTGTCAGTACACTGCCATAACTAGTGATGCAAGTTTGTTTTCTCCCTTGTTTTCTTCATTTTGTTGAATATTTTTCGTTCTTTCAGGGTATCCCTTATCTTTTTCACTGTTATCATTTCAATGGCACAGTGTTTGTGTAGCAGTGTGTTCTGATAACACAACAAACTAGTACAAGTTGAACTCTGATAAACATAAACTGACACAGGGAAATTTTAACTCAGATAAAGTAATGCGCGATGTGGCTCAAGAAAAATCATATTTAACAAATAGTAATTTCATTGATGAACAATACATTCCCATCCTTTGTTTTTATTCTTATTATTATTCTTATTATTATTATTATTATTATTATTATTCCTCCGAAAATACTTGATGTCTTACAGAATGAAGTGTTGATGAATTTATCAATCATGTATTTTTCTGTTGATTATTTGCTAATTTAATAGTTATTTCTTAAGTAAAATGTAACTTTGCCTCAGCAACAGTTCATATTCATATTTTTTCTAGAATTAATTATCCAGAGAACATATATAGTATCTTGACTGTCCATGGAATAGACATTAGACAAAATATCTAAACTAATTTGGAAAATATTTGCCGATTCATTTCTTTTTGCCACTAATCAATTAATTGACTGGACTTTGTAATCAAATGAAGTAATGGTTTTGAGCTCTAGGTTTAGGATTAGAGTTGGTATTATGTGTTTATCTGGTATAAATGTTGAACCACTGAGTGATGAAGAGCTTTTGTGGATTGGATTTAAGGACTTATTTGACTTATGTATCCTCCTCAGTGCTGGACTTTCAGTGGCAATTTCCCCAAAATCATCAGAAGATGTACCTCATGAATACAAATTCTGAGATCTAGAGACAGACTGATGAATTTCAGTGTAAATTTAGCCAATAAAATGAGCTGTCCTGAACATCACAGGAGCAATCTAATGCAGTGAACCTCAGATGTCTGCCACTAATGACACCTTCAGGTCCCATCCAACAACCGTAATGAGGTGTGTGAGGGAGAGGGTAAGCTCCCTAAAGCAGTGGCCTTTCCCAGCATGGGGTAGGCACAGTTTAGAGAGGATCCAGTCAGATACCACCAAGCATCCGGATTAGTCCCTGCATAAAGATAATGAGAAGATTCAGTCCCCACTCCTCTAATCATAGATCTATTTCCACTGGAAAAGGCAAGCCATTTTAACTGAGACAAAATGAATTACAGATTAAACCCTAAAGGACATCTGTTTGGATAGAGATTTAGGGAGTTTTACTTTATGAAGGCTCAGATAAAGTATATAGACTTAAGACAGAAGATTGGAGATGTTGTGATTTGGTGTTGGCTCCGCTGCTGGTACAACTGAGGGTACTGTGTCGTCCACGTGATCATTTCATTCGGAAGGTTCGACTGAATGGAACTCTGCAAAACAGAGTGACACTGAGGTACAAAAATGTGCAGATACGCTTGTCATTTTAGCGTGAAATTGCGTGCAGCCGTGTTTTTCGTGGTCGACAGTTACTTTTGCATCTTCCTCAGCTGTCTGCGGAACAATGAACCTCACCAAGGCACTGACAAAGAAAAAGGAAGGCACACACACACACACACACACACACGGGTACACACATATGCACGAAGCCACAAAGCCTGTTCAAGAGAACTTAACAGCGCTGCAGGAAATAACAACAAAGCAGTGCAGCGTTAAGCTCACACACTCGCACACACTCACTTCCAGAGTGTACCACATTCAGTCTTTTCTCTACGTTCATCGAGTATTTCCAAACTCTACACCCCACCCCCCAAGCCCCACCCCCCCCTCTCTAATGTGATGCGGGTGCAGTTGGAGCTTTCACCCTCTGGCTCTGTTGAGTGAAGGATTCAGGGCAGTCGTCCTCTCATTGAGGAAGGTGGTGACAAGTCAAATAAACACGGATGCCCAAGGAAATTGAGGAATAAAGCATCCCTTCAATTCTGTTATCTCTCTCTCTCTCTCTCTCTCTCTCTCTCTCTCTCTCTCTCTCTCTCTCTCTCTCTCTCTCTCTCTCTCCCTGCATTGGTCGTCCTCTCTTTCAACTCTGATGTGGGCTGACAGGTAGCAGTGTTCTGTCACCAGTCAGATGGCAGAAAGGATATTTCTGGTACGAGTGTTTCAGGAGTAGGACAGAGGACATCTTTTAAGTGTGACAGGGATTTTGTCACCAGGAGTTTTATTTATGACAAAGAGAAAGTGTGTGTATTCAGACATAAGGATGCATGTATAATTATGCTTTTTTTTTTTTCCTACTTTGTTTTGCATGTGTGTTTTCAGCTTTGTGGTCAGTCTCTAAAGACTTAATGCAGGAGCCACTGCATTAGTGCTGTCTGCTTCCTGCCATCTTCCTCCTAAATCATATTAGTACGCCCTGTGTTTTTGTTTCATCAGCTCTGACGAAACACACACACATGATGGTCATCGTTTGAACAACAAGGGAGTTGATCTATCTTTTTGATCTGTAACGCATTATCCTGTTATATTGTGCTTGTCATATAGCTAGAAAAGTTGCAGTAAGAGGGTTGTATTCTTAACCGTTTAACATCCCCAGTAGATTGTAGCTTGATAGATAATGATGGAAGACCAAAGTAGACGCAGTGGATTTCTATGCTGAAAGGGACATTTTCTACTTTCTATGATTAGCATGTCGCTAAAACATGTAGCTCAAATGTTTCTTTAATCCTTAAATAAATTGTATGCTGGAGGTTAAAAGGCTGAGTTTTGAATACTTTTTAGTCTTACTATGACTTTTATCCATCTGTAATGTGTCTTAATGTCCCTAAATGCACTTAAGTATATGACAATTTAACTTACAATTAACATTGGACAATGATCAATTAATCAAACTTTATTCATATAAAATTAAAAAGAATAGAATAAATAAATAATAATGGTAATAAAATAAAAGTAAAGACATAAAGTAGCAGAGTAAAATAGTGTTAAGAGTAAAATTTACCTAAAAGCTAAGTTAAAAAGGTAGGTTTTCAGTTTACCCTTAAAAATATGAACACTCGCAGTGGACCTCAGATCCTCAGGTAGACTGTTCCATACATAGTTTGGGGCCATAAAAACTGAATGAGGCCTCACCATGTGTTTCCGTGTGAAATCTAGGGACAATTAAAAGCTTACTACCTGAGGACCTGAGGCCTTGTATGTTAAAATCAGATCTGACAAATAAACAGGGTTACAACCATTAATACTATTATAAACCAATAAAAACACTTTAAAATCAATCCTGTTGATGACACTATGACACATGTCATAGTGAGGAATACATAATCAATATTCATCTTTTTCTGTGTCTATTTGTTTCTATTTTCTATTTTTCTTATGCATTTTTCTAAAGTGTGTCTTCATGTACACACACAAACTACAGACATGTATTGTGACAGTATCATAACTAGGCACTGTGGACAGTGTAGGATTAGGCCTAACCAATAAAAACAAGGAATAAACAAAGATGTAACCTAGAAACAGCTTGTCATAACACTTCCTCTTATCGTATTACTGAAATCTTCATATATAATAAGGTTAATCAGATGTCAGTGTCACAGATGTTCCTCTTTTTATTTGGTTTCATTGTGTTCTATATTGTCTGTTATGCTTAAGAGATGTGACCTCCTGTCCTGTACATGATTAAACATTTTAATCCAAACCCACGTTACATTTCAAACACAACTATTATTAATAGTCACTGTGTGTACAGTGTTTGGAAATAATCTGCCTTGATAAGATGAATTTGGACAAAAATAACACTACTGGTGTAGTAATACATTATTCCATACAGTACATACATAAGTTTATGTCACTGAGTTGTAAATCTCACATTAGAAAGAATAAGAAAGGTGAATGCATTTTAATGTAGAAATGTCATCTCAGAGACTTTTTTTTTCTCCATATTTTGACCCTATGCTGTATCAACTAGCTTTTCTTACTTATTTTTTTCTTTATTGATTATCGTTTTGGAATTATTGTCAAATTATAGGCTAAATTCTGTTAATTCTGAAAGCATATTTCATGTAGAGCAGGGATATTTGTCTGAATGTATTGTCTTTGCACATGACATCTTTTAAGGAGCTCAGTCAGTCACTTTTCGTGGGTAATAATCAGAATCTGTCTTTCTATGACTGGCACTGAAAAACAATGTTCAATATAATTTTTATCTTTTATTGTATCATGAAATCTGTGGCCAACAAGTACTTTTGACTTAGTTTTTTATTATTAATGACACAAATTTGGAACAACAATGGTTTTATCATGCTTTTGAAACTGAGGAAATGACTTTAATGTGTGTATGATCAAGCCTATTGATTCAGGAGATGCTGAATTTACTATATGAAGTATATATATATATATATATATATATATATATATATATATATATATATATATATATATATATATATATATATATATATATATATAAAAAGTATAGATACATAATATATATGTATATATAGTATTATAAAGTACAGAATTTAAACTCTAGTTTAATGTTGTACTATTGCCATTTAGTCTTTTACTGAAATACTTGGAAATTCACAATTTAAACTTTAGTATATTAGACCATCATCATCTTCCTTATCTTGTCTTAAAACATTTAAGCAGCACTTGCTAAAAAGTAAACACATGGAATACAATTAATATATGGTCATAAACTACTAAAATCATTGTTATTCACTATTTACAGCTTCAAAATGTCTATATCATTTCTCTGAATCATTATACAGCATAATGTTATGAAAAAAAAACATGCCTCTGGACTTCACTGACACATGGGATTGGCCCCATATTTAATATTTGAGTAAATGACCAAAAATAGTCACTTGCCAATAAAGACTCAATTACTGGCATGTTTAATATTTCTTTCTGTTAATTTTGAAACCTGTTGATTTTGGATTACATTCCCAAAACCATGTTCTCCTTTTAAACCTACAAACCTGTGTTTTATTGTTTGCAGTGTATGTCATTTTAGTAGAAATACTTGCTACTTGCTGTCATTAGATTTACCCAGCACCTTATTAACAGTGCAGACACAGCACACAGGGTGCAGGCTGTCTGTCAGACATGTGAGAGCAGAGTTACAGCTGCGTTTAAGCACATCGTAAAATACAGTTCCACAGGAAACAACTCTTGAACGAAAATACACCCAAACATTGCCACACAGTTTGGTTTGCTTTAGCTCGACGCTGCAGCTCATTTAATGTGTAGCTATGTGCTTATAGCAATATCTGTACATTTCAGCCTGTATTTAAATTGGATCACATTTAGATTGAACTTTTCAAGCACAAAAGGGGCTGCTAAAAGATATTTCCCATCTCATAATACCACACACATACATCTTACTTATTCTGTTCTTCCAGGTGATTCTTTTAGCCTCATCTGAAAACCATGTGTGCTTTTTGGATTGTACATCTCTTTATCTTCTTCAAAGAATCTAACATCCACATTGAATCTCACACAGTGAAACTCAGCACAGAGGAACTCACACACACATCACTCATTGTGGTGTGAAACACAATTGGGAAGGTGAGGTGAAGTCAGGTGTTTCGGCGTTACCTTTATGACGTCTGAACATTATCTGAGACAGTAATGTCCTCTGAGGTCGCTTCAAGCATCCTCATCTTCTTCACTAAGCACATAGGGCTGTGCTTAAGGAGATATTGTGAGTGTGTGTGTGTGTGTGTTCATTTGTGTTTGAGTCTAGATTCTGCGCCAGGTTTTCGGGTGATGAGAACTAAAATGAGGGGATAAGAGAGAGAGATGGGTTTTTGCTCAGGAAATGCTGGATCTGGGTATGTATCCAAGCATGTGTGGATCACTACGTCCACGTGTGCTTCTAAGTAGTTGCAGTGTTTATTGTCAGAGTTGATGTAAATGTATTGCATAGATTTTTTATTATTTTTCCAGCAAACCGTGTGTGATCCTGACGTTAAAGGTGTCATTCCACTGAAAACCACTTTTCCACACTCTTTTTGGAATATGATGAGTCACCCCCGAGTTACCAACACATGCTACATGCTGCTGTATTTACCATTCATAGAAAACGAGCCACTCAGAAAAGACTGTCCACATCGACATCACCCACGTGGGGTTAAGCTCGTCCTTCATTGCAGTGAATCTGAAGTAGCATTAGCATTAGCACCTACAAGAGAAGACAACATTATAGTAGCTGCTGCACAAACTTGAAAAAAATTAAATAAAATTGGGGATCAAACTGGTTCATGTGCTCTCTGTGGAAATAAAGCGTAGGTTTTTTTCCCTGCACGTTTTCAAAACAAGCAACGGCACGAAACCTAGCTGGATGCTATTCTGAGAAGGTAAACACACACAGAGCAAGAGAGGAGGAGGGGGGGGTCCTTCACGCATTCTGAGCCAATCAGAGACACCTCATCACCGCGTCGTGGACATGTATACGGAAGTACCGTAAACTCTCCTGTTCAACCTCAAGTCATTTTCCTACCCTCCAAAAACAGCTTGAAACAAAGCAATCCGGACATTTTTTGTAAGTAGAACCAACACACAATGCATTCAATAACAATGGAGAATACAGTAATATTAATGAAATAACCATAGAATGACTCCTTTAACCAGCCAAGTGAGCATTGCACCTGTGATTCATTAATCAGGGCATTTTTGCCCTATGTTATACACCCTTTAGTTCAATTTGATGTAGTCATATTCCCCTGACTTACTCTTGGTATCCTCTTTTTCACACATATCCACTGAGACACTGCACACTCTCATGAAAAGAATCCGGCATTATTTTTGTGATTTTAACCAACATCTATCATCTCCGTTAAGTAAACACACACACATAGCATTGAGCTCTTACATGCTGATTAATCTCAATGGATCTGACATCCTGTTGTGACATCCTGGTGAAGCACTTGTTTGTGTGTCTTGTATTAATGTGTGCACACTTGCAAATGGGTGCATTTGCGTGCTTATTCACTCTGTCCAGATGTGCAGGAATAGTTGTATGTTGTAATGCTTCCTGTTTTGCAAACTGTCTGAGGTCAGTAGGGGGGATGTGATGCTGGCTGAGGGCAGAAAGATGGCCAAACAAAATAAAAGCTGCAAAATTATCTTAGTAATGAACTGTTTCACCACATAACAATATGTGGGTTATCATATCATGTTTGTCTTTGCAGGTTTTATACAGATTCTGTAACAATAGTCATAAGAGAAGTTTTACTAGCATCCTGTTTGTGAGACTTGTATGTCACCTGTCAGGAATTCCCTAATGATTGTCTGTGCAGGAGACAAACAACTACTTTATAGTTTATAGTTGGACTCATTTTATAAGTCATATTTTTTCAGGACATAGTCAGTGATGCAAAATGTGTTAGGAGAGTAAAGTTCTGCAGGTAAAAAAATCTGACTTAGAACAGTGGTTCTCAAACTTTTTCCAGTGGAGTTCCCCTGAAATATACTTTTACTATCCCAAGTACTCCTTAGCTCTTGCTTCAGCTTTTTTGATTGAAAAAGTGAGGCAAAATTGGTTTGTGTACCAGAAGTGTTGTTTCGAAACTTTGTAAAAAGACAACAGCGTATATTTAACTATAATATATTAAAAACTAAACATTTTTATCAGTACATTTTGTGTGCAAAGTATAAACTGAAAATTCTCTACTTTCATTGATAGGAAAAATAAATTGGTTGATCATTAATTAATCAATTAACTTTTCATTCATTCATTCATTCATTCAAGCAGCTTTATCCTCACTAGGGTTGCAGGGGGTGCTGGAACTTATCCCCTACCCCGCTACTGTAGGTGAAGGGGGCGAACACCCTCCATGAGTCATTGCAGGACCAACAATATACAGTTGTGGAAAAAATTATTAGATCATCAACAGTCATCAAAACAAATGGTTATATAATCAAATACTAACTCCTGTGTGTATTAGAAAAGAAAACATGGAACGCCTAAAAGCATTGTTTTTGTCAGTACAATGTCAAACATATATACATGAGAACTGTAGTGATCTGGGTTATTATCAAGAAAATCATGGACAATTTCTAAATATCAGCTCTGAAATTAAATTATTATGAGTTATTTTTGTTATCATTATATTTATCCAAATGTACCTTTAGTTGTACCAGGCATTAAAATGAACAAGAGAAAAAAAAAAAGAAAAAAAAAGGCAAAGGTGGTGTAAGTTTATGGCACCTGAAGAGATGGACTACCAATCACTCTCACATTCTCACCTATGCACAATTCAGATTAACCAGTTAACCTATCTGTGCATGTCTTTGGATGATGGGAGGACGCAGAGAGAACCCGTGCAAACAGGTAAAAACCACACTGAAAATTCCCTGTTGGAATTGAACCAGGACCTTAAACTTTCATCAATTAAAAAAAAAATAAAAAATACTCAATTATTTAAATAAATTCATCTAAAATAATATAAAATAGAAATGGTCTTAATTGGCTTAAATAACATAGTTAAGATTATTTTATTACATGAATGTATTTATTGCGTTTTATATTTCAACATTCATTCTCATTATTTATTCTGTATTCAATATGTGATGACTTATTTAATATATTTCTCCCAAAAAAGGTTCAAGTACCCCAAGGGGTACTGTACATGTAGCCACATTTGAGACAGACTGGCTTTGACAATTATGCTATGGGGTTATCATTTAGACTTTTTATTTTTAAAGATCTACTCATATATTATTGAAAATATGGAAATATATGGTACCAATGATGCTCAACCACACCCATTTATAATGTAATAATCATATTATAGCCAGAGGAGGGGTACAGTGACACTAACATATATGCACACACGTGGACAGGACAGAGACAAATGAACTCCGGAGGGAAGGAAGGAAAGAATAGAAACAAGAGCCATTACTCAAAGCTTCATTCACATTCTGCTGAACTGACATTCTCAGTGTGCAGGGAGATGCCTGAACACACATTTACAGTCACTACACAGAACCACTCTGTCAAAGAAGGATGTGACGGTACTACACAAATACTTTAAACACACGCATGCACGATGCAAGGACAGAACCATTAGTGCATCTTGGGGGAGTTTCTTTCTTTCTAATGGAGTGAAATCAAGTGACCCAGGAGACCCTAGCAGACAGCTCTTTTTATGTTTTCACTGCCTTTGCTTGTTAGACTTTGAGCTTTATCAACAGTTCACCACAGTCTTATTACTTTCTCTCATTTTAAAGACTACAGAGATTCTGTATTTTTGTACAGAAAAAAAAACAAATGCCCTTAAACTGATAATAAATAATGGATGTTCAGCCAAAAGATGATATACTGTTGTCATGAAGTTGTCAGTATTGTTATAGCAACCAACAAATATTCCATTTCTATGACTAACATTTGTTTGAGCTAGTTTTGTTTTATTATATTCTTTCATAGCCAACAACAATCTAACTAGTCTAAACTATTTATGACCATTTACACTTAGATTCTGTACAAATTGTCTCATGGTTACACACAGTACAGTACAGAGAGACAACGTTTTGTTCATGTTTTATTGTCAAAAACTCAGCTTTCATCACATTAGATAATATGGATTGGTATTTAGAGCAATGGGGGAATTTATTTTGCACATCTCAACATTAGTACTGACAAAGGATGACAATTGATAAGATTTTATTGGATAACATTTCCATTATCGATTCTGCTCATCTGTCTGATGTGTTATTGATTCCTGATCAATTGTCTCTGTGGGGATAACTAGGAAAAGAGGGGAAACACACATTGCATTTTGTAATTAAAGGATCAGTTTTCTTTTTGCAATTACACCATTGATTCCTTTCTGTAATAACTCATTGAAATTACACCATATTTCAAGTAGCATAGATGTATGAGTTTGATATTTTGCAATGTGAAACTTGTCAGAAAGGCATCGATTTTAACATTTTTCTTGATGTAATTATGTTCAACTATCTTCAAATTTAAATATCTGCTCAGATGATGTTGCTGCTAATGGAAAGGCTAATAGATTTTATATTAAACTAGGCTTACACCGTTAGAAGCTACGGTTAGGGGTATATATCCCCAAATGCCCCCAATCCTTAATGATGTCCTGACATGAAGCATCCCCAGGTCATGACCTTTAATTTGTGCTTGATTTGAAGTCAATCAGACAAATAGAGATACAAACAAAAAAGTGTTTAGTGATTTTAAACTTTTGAGTGCCCCCTTGTGGGCAATCTAGAAACTGTAAATCACCCCAAATCAAATCAGTTTCTCTTCTCCATGACATTCATTGATATGGAAAACATTTTTAAAAAATTTCAACTGAATATTTTTCAAGTTATTGCGTTCACACGAAGGATATGAGTGGTCGGAACAAAACCATAATATCCCCGAAACTCCATTCGGGGATATAATTAAGAATATCAAATATCTTTAGGGGCCTTTAAAGTCTTTGTCTCTTCTCTTTAGTTCTTTTGTCTGTTTCCGCTCATTATAGCAGACTTGCATTTGGATGCAATGCTTGTCCTGTGCTTCCAATAACTCTTTCTCCATAAGTTGTGACTCTTATTTCAGGCATCTGAGTGGTCCATTATCAAAGACTCTCCTGCTTGTTTCACAGCCTCTTCACAACTGGAGTGTGTTCTTGAGTGTACTGAGGAGTGGCAGGTGGACCATACCATCCAAACATGTACACATTCACACGCATACTTACACACACACACACACACACACACACACACACACACACACACACACACACACACACACACACACCCTGAGAGATACACACTCAGTTTAAACCAGATCAGTGTAATTCATCTGTGTCCCTGGGGAGCTGCCAGGGTTGACAGGGATATTTGCATCCCTAATTCCCCAACCACTACCACAAACCCCCACCCACCCCACCACCCCATGCCAGCTGGGACCACCGGAGCCAGAGCAGAGGCGGGACAGGAAGTCTTTTAAGGCACACACACACACACACATATAGTAAACAGTTGCACATGCACGATCACGCAGACCGTATCTAATCAATTTGACGCCAATGTTAAACAAAGCTCGCGTTTAGGGTAATTAAAATCGCCCAATTAAAGACTGCCTTTGTGGGTGTGTGTCTGCCTCGGTGTGTCAGACTTTGCCTGCATTTGAGTCTTTGTTCTTGTTGCACCTTTGTATGAATGCTAATTCAGAATCCAAATTTTTACATTGTTCATTGCTAACTTTTGTATAAATACTTCCTGGAATACTTTGAAGCATTTTGGAAATGTCTGTTTTTGTTATTTTCATGCTTTGATGTTATTAGGACTACAATCGACATATTATATTTATGTCTTTATGTGGGTTGGTAGCAGAAGACTGCGTCACAATGAGTTCATCATCTCTCCATTCAGCAGTCAGTCCCATGGGTTAGATAATCAATTGTCTGTGTGGCCATTCTCTTTGGGAGAAATCAATCCAGCTTTGTAAAACGGGTCTAGTGTAAGTGTTTCTTAGTGTGTTTGAGTGTGTGACCCACCATTTAAAAACACACTATGTGGGGCTCAGAGTATAGTCTGCAGCTGTTGCAGAGATTGACACCGCTAGCAGCTCATGATTTATCCTCCCTGCTCATTAGAAGGGCCTGGCCTCACTAACCAGCTGGACTGGTTTAGGAGGGTGTGTGTGTGTGTATATATGTATATATATGCGTGCACATGTTGAATAGTTAAGGCCATAAGTCTTTCTATCAGTATTTCTTCATTTTATGTAACATGTTATAATACAATCTAACATTAATATAGTAAACGGTAAGTATTTCTTTGTCAGTTTTTTGAATGAACAAAAATGTATTATCAAAAAAAAGTGCAGAATGAGACTCTCATGGCTTCTCTTTGTAAACGTAGAACACACTAAAATCAAAAATCTCTAAAACAACTCAGAAATTAATTTAAAAAGTAGCACCATTAACAGTCTTCTTAAAGCTACTTGTAACAGAATAAAAACATAACGTACTGCACACTTTTAATGGACCTCGATCAAATATAGTGTCAGATTATGTTGAAAGTTACTGCCCTATAGTTTAGATTAGATTGTCTTTATCTAAAACTTATAACAAACATGATTAGATTTGAAAGTACTCAGATATTATAACTGCAAAAGGCTATTTGGGCTTGAAAAAGTTGGCCAAGGCCACCTATTTTCAATAGGATTTTCCTTCATGCCAAGATACATCCACAGTATACATTTAGTGGAGATATCTCAATGCATTCTTCAGATAATGCGATTATATCATTGAATGGATGGACAAAACAATGACAATTATTATCATACCCCTCAGCCAAGGGGTAAAAACAATAATGTAATCTTCTGTGGTAGATGCCAGTTTATCTGTGGTGGAAGTAGGGCAAGCCAAGCAACAGCTTCAGGGTAGGAGCTATATCTTTTTTTTTAAATTATTATTATTATTATTATTATTGCTCTTGAACCTTCTACCTGATGATAGACGTTGGAACGTGGATTGACTGGGGTCTGTGCTTTGTCTGAGGCTTTATTTTGTACTTTGTGCATGAAATAATGTCTACATGTGGGATCGCCATCATGACAAAGCACTAATACTGAAACAGAACATTCTAGTAAAGATAACTTTTCTTAATTTTAGTTGTCTTAAGCCTAAAATAACAGACTGTCACTGAGTGAATCTATGTGCTTATTTGGGAGTCAGCTGGTCAGTTCTAATGGTCTATTGAACTGAATCATAGAGTATATCCATTGCCTTTTATCTCAGTGCTATAACTCTTTTTATCCCTCCCCCATTACACATAAAATCACACAGTTGATGAGAGTGCAAGGATCAAGGTCACGCAGGATGCTCTAGGCGTCCTGATGAGCTTATTGTGTACACGATCGTTTGCTTTTTTTGTCATCATTTGACAACATCTGAACTGCTGAAGATGTTTCTCATTTCATTTATAGTGAAAGTGATAGCAGAACTAAGAACTAAAGCTGGACACAATTGAATGATTGTCTGAACGATTACAAATGAGTCGTGATATGATGCTGATCAGCCTGTTCCCGATTCTGTCTATTTTTTAATGTCACAGAAAACAATCGACCATTATCACTTGTAAGGACACCACATTATCTCAGGTGTCATTATGAAGATCAACAGCTTCTCCTTAAGAACCTTATGTTTATGTTCTCCATCCAAGTTCTTACACTCACTCTGTGCTTTACCCAGTCTTTTTTGGTTTGTGTTCAATTTATTTTCAGCTCAAACTGCACTAAAACATGTGTCGTTAGCTGACATTTATATTTGTTTTAGTACTGCAAGATTGCTGACCAAGAGTTACTACTAGATTTAGTTTTGTTTGTTCCAGACCAGTCGTTAAATCTACTGTATAGTGGACCAGCTCATGAGGTCAACAAGATTGTCCTTTAAAAGATAAAAATCTACACCAATCTATGAGGAAGTCATTGTGTGGGCTGTGCAGTGTCCTTGTCTGAAGACATGGACCCAACAACTGATTGTTAAGACGACACAAACGCCCACATTACATAATTTTAACTGTGACACAGAATGAACCCGAGTAGCGTGGTAGTGTTCCAATTTTTTTTCTCATTTCAGCCACTGAAAAAGGGTTCCCATCTTCAATAGCCGAACATTTTTGGTGCTGTGGTAATTCAAGTGTTTCAAGTCGATTTAGGCAATCCTGTTGTCTTTCATTGCATTCAATCTTCCAGCTTTGGGAGAGGGGGGGGTCTGAAGACACACATGTGCACAGATGCAAACGCACACACACATGAAAATACTGTCTGACTGGATAGCCCAGCATGGGTCTACACAGCCCACTCTGAGCAGATTAGAGTTTTAGGAAGGGGTGAAACAAATGCCAATGCGTCCCCTGATGAGAGGCACATTTGGTTTATTCTGCCGTCGTGCATGCTGGGGTCAAAGGGCACAGTGCAACACGCGGGCACGGTAGCATTGTGACTGAGCGCGGATTGAGACGAACAGAGATCGGACAGACAGGGGGATGTGGTTGTGTATAACTGTACGGGTGAAGAGGTCTGTGTGTTGTTTAGTCTGTCTGGCTCTTGGAGTATCATATTAAATTTATGTCGCACAACTGCCATTTGAAAAAAATCAAAACAAAAAAACAACTCTGCTCACACTAACATCTGTCACAGATTGCAGATTCTCTAGTGTGATCGTTTTAGCCTGTTTTTGTTTCAGGCTTTGTTTTGATAATTATTTCACACAAGGTTTTAGAACAAGAACATTATTATTATTAAGATTAGAATAAGAACCTGTGAGTGTAGCCAATAATGAAACACTTCCTGATCATTGTTTATTGATTGCCTTAAATCTGTGTTTATTGTCTGTCTGTTAGCAAGATAACTCAAAACGTTATCGACGGATCTTGATGAAAATGTCACGTTGTGTTGGGGATGTCACAAGGAACAAATGATTAGATTTTGGTGATGATTCGGAAGACATCCTGGATTCTGGATTACTTCTCCATTTACCGCAATGTAAAATTTCAAAGTGATCCAGAATCCAGGATCTCTTCCGAATCATCACCAAATTCCTTGTGGGGGCGGCACGGTGGTGCAGTGGTTAGCACTCGTGCCTCACAGCAAGAAGGACCCTGGTTCGAATCCCACACCAGACCTTTCTGTGTGGAGTTTGCATGTCCTCCCCGTGTCCGCGTGAGTTTTCGCCGGGCACTCCGGTTTCCTCCCACCATCCAAAGACATGCACTGATAGGTTAATTGGTTAATCTAAAAATTGGCCATAGGTGTGAATGTGAGAGTGATTGTTTGTCTATGTATGTCAGCCCTGCGATGACCTGGCGTCTCATACAGGGTGTACCCTGCCTTCGCCCATTGTAGCTGGATTAGGCCCCCAGTGACCCCAGTGACCCCCGCGACCCTAGTGAGGATAAAGCGGGTTCAGATAATGAATGAATGAATGTTCCTTGTGACACCACCAACACATCACAAAATTTTCATCAAGATCCGTCCGTAACATTTTGAGTTATCTTGCTAACTAACAGACAGAAAAACAGACAAACAATCTCTGACAAAAACATAACCTCCTTGTCGTACCTCTCTTCATTCTGGTCTGCCTTGGTGGAGGTTTGTGTTCTCAGTGCTTTTCTAGTTATTGATATTTTCATTACATTACATTACAGTATTTGTCGGTCTGTCATGGTGATTGTGTAAAATCTACCAAGTACACGTTAAGTACATGTTTTCAAAGGGTAAAGCGAAAAGGACTCACTATATTTCTAAGCAAAAACAGTTGAACACTAAATATGCTTATGTGTAAAAGTATGCTCTCCATATGCTCTTCTGGTTAGATCTGTGTTTATTTGGCATTTTATATGCCTGGTGCTACACTAATTAACTTTTTTTTTCTTTTAATGATATGACATAAATCTTGTTCCTGTTTTGTATGTGCAGATCCAGAGTCCCAAAGGAAGAGAACTGTGCAAAATGTTCTGGACCTTCGACAAAACCTTGAGGAAACCATGACCAGCCTTAGAGGAGTGCAGCTCAACCACAGGTCAGTCACACACACACACACACACACACACACAGACACACACAGAGCACAACGAAGACAAAAGAAAACAAGTTCATAATGAAACAGCCGTTGAGATGGGCCGACTCTTATTGACATTGCTAACAGTGTGTTGGGGTGTGGTGGGAAACTGCCTGTGGGCTCTCAGATCGATATCACTATTCCTGACAGACCAGTAGCTGTTAGCCCGTCATTTTCCGCCTGCTCTGCTCTCTCTTTGCGTCCGTTAATTCGGAGCTGAAGCAGGATTAGCTCAAAGCTCACTTCAAAGCCAGCCCTCCCAATGCACATGCACGACTCGCATTCATACAGACAAAAAGACATGCAATAACACTGTGATTAAGTGCATGTGAGTATGTGTGTGTGTGTGTGTGTGTCCTCTCCCTTCCTCTGCTTCCTGTCTTTCACTGAATGGCTTTTGGTGGCTTTCAGCATCTCCTCAGGTTCATGTCCTTGAGAGTTTCCCCTCTGTCTGCCTGTCCGTGTGTCTCGTGCCATGTATCCTCTTGTCCTTCAGTAGGAGCTCCCTACATGAAGAGTAAATCAGCAGATGGTTCCCTGCTGGAATACGTTTCCTTGCCATTCATACTTTAGTATAGCATAATAACCTTGAATCACTCTCTAGTGTCCCCAAAGACATGTTCTGCTTTGAGGTCCACCGCCCGTCCGCAGAAGTTTCCTGTCAAACAAGATGTCATATTTCTTCCCAAAAATGAGTGTTTATTGTGGGAGATTTCCATGAATTAAACAAATGAATCGGTGAGCTTGCAAACTCTTGTATCCTCACATATTTCCCCTGATGTATATTCAGAACAGACACAAAGCTTGTGAAAATCCACTCAAATAAGACGAGTATCCTCACTCTCATCCCCACTCTACTTCCTTTCTGTCTGTTTTGTGTTAGCCCTCCAGCATTTCATCTGTGAATGTCTCTATTGATGGTTCTTGTGGGGATGAGTCTGTATCCTGAAGACAAGGCTAATTTTAACATACAAGGCCAAAGCATATTCTGTCACACAGTTTGAGCCCCAGTTGCTTTTAATATGCTAATGCTTATCATTGCAGCCTGGGTTCTAAGCAGTGAGTCGCTGTGCTGCTTTAGCATAGGGACTACATGAGGTTGCGATATCAGTGATGCTGATTTTTGTTGGATCACACAAATGTGTGGTGGCACAAAGCCAGTGCGCTGTGCAGTTTGAATCTTAAAGTACAAAAATACACGAAAGTTTGTGGCAGAAAATAAAAGAACATAGAGAGAGATATATACAGGCGAGCATGTGTGCAAAAAAGATAACTACAGGGTGGACGAAAAATAACGAGGCATTAGAGATTACTTTTTATTTTTAGTATCACTGAAGTCATGATGAAAATATTTTTAAAGAGATGAGGCTTTCTTATTTTTTTATTGTCTTATCTTGTATTTATTATACAGTTGTTCATTCCATCCTTGGCCATTTGAGGAAACTGGTTGATGCCACTGGTGTTTATGTTGAACTATGAACATTTACTTAAATTTCCCCATGTAATAAAAAATGTGTATATTGAATATTGATCTTATTACCAACTTCTAATGCCTACTTACTTTTCACCCACGCTATATAATGAACTATACACATAGATAAAAAACTGAAAACCCGTCAAACCCCGAGCCATTTCTAATTTAAAAAATTCAAATTTAGTCTTTATGTAATGATGTCCAACAAAAGAGATGGAATATTAGCACAGGAAGAGCAACAGCTGGGTGGAGGAAGAATGCACTAACTTTAGAAGCATAAACTTTTCCTCTCTTTTGTTCCATAGTTGTGTGGAGGGAACCATGTGCTACGACAGTGATGAAGCTGCTGCCTTCTCTATTTCCAGTCTGTCAAATCGCTCCTCTCCATTGTCGTGGCGCCAGGGCCAAGCCAGCCCTCGTCTACAGGCCGGTGATGCCCCGTCCACTGGTAACACCCAGTCAGATATTCCCCTCCGGATAAGCCACTCCTCCAGAATCCACCTCATTGAGACTCTGGATGACTCAGATCCAGCTCTGTTGAAGGGAGATTACCTCAGCGACAGTGACCTTGGTGGGAAGAGTCCGAACGAGGATGATGAGGATGATGATGATGATGATGATGATGATGATGATGATGATATTGATGATCTGGGGAATGGGTGAGTTAAATTTTTTTTTCTTTACAAACTTTTAATTGGTCATTTTTTTGATCGCACCAACATCAATCATATTTCATAGGTACACAGCTGTGAGTAACTAGGACACATGATGATCTTAGCATTGCTTGTTTGGAATATCCTGCCACCTGTCAACTGTTAAAGCCCTATAGCAACAGTCAGGCCAGCGTTTAGTGGTTTAGCAGCGTAACAAAGCCTTAATCAGGCCCTGGGTAATGCATCACATGCCCCCTCCCAGTTTGTGCCTTGACACTGGCAGCTGTAGCCCCCCTGGTGCAGTTGGCTCCTCCATAGTACGAAAACAACCCTCCGGTAGAGTCCAGGAATGATGTCACCATCATCAAGCCCCCACACAGCGATGATCCTGTCATATTCAGCTGCAAGCCTATCAGCCTCGCCAGCAGGTTTCCATGTGGAGGACCCCTGGCAGCGTTGGCTCAGCAGAGCCCCCTGTCAGGGAATGTAGATGTCTTTGAAAAACTGGTAACTCACTCTGCCAAGCCTGTGCTGGATCAGTGAGAGCTGTCAAGGTCAGAGTGAAGTTTATTTTAACCAAGCCAGTGAGTTTCTTTGATCAAATGATTAAGGTTACCATCACACAAGAAAAGAAAGAGAGCTGTTTCAGTTCACAATATCACAAATGTTCTCTGTGGTGGGTACTGGTGGTAATCCAGATGGTGGACACACTGGAGACAGTCCCATAATATACAGCAACTGTTTCATGCTGTAATATATAGTCTCAGTCATTATACAAAAACGTTTTCTGTTCACTTCACAAGTAACAGCTGACTGTCTACATGTGTGTCTGACAGTCAAGATGTGTTACTATACAAAAAGAGGGTTGTGGTCTCTGATATTGTTTCCTTATCCCCCGCAGAATGAACAATATATCAATAAACTGAATTATGCTAATATTGCTATGAACACATTTTGATGCCAGTGTTGGTGTTATTCTCTAATGAGAAGACAAAAAAGTGTTAATTGACATTTTATTGAGAACTTATTTTCAAGGTGGTCCTTAACGCACATATAAAGAAAATACACAGACAACAGCAAAATAAATAAATCACACAAATACAGGCAAAAATGTGATCCTGGGCTTATCAGCATGCACACTCACTGATTCTCCTGAATAAAGTTAATACTCATGTGAATGAATGTTATGCATTTTAAATGAACAAGACAGAGCACATATTTGTACATGCAGCTTTTTGGTATTTTAGAGTGCTGTTTGTCTATTTTGATCTGGTGTAAGAAACTACACTATCCAGCAAATTAAGAAAGAAATGTGAGAAGATCCAATGAAGAATGACTTTAGTTTAAGTCCCAGATCTCTGTTTTTTGGAGAACTTTCAGCCAATGTCCCAACAATGTTATATGACAAGTTGCACAAAAAGCCTTATGTTCCACCGACCAACTCTGAGTACGGCAAATATAAACACATTATCTCATCGTGAACTACAGTTGCACTAGTTTGTGTATCTGTGTACGTGCGGAACTCAGCCAACCGACAATCCAAAAAAATCCCTGCGCTGGCCACAGCTTGACTGTCTCCATAGTAACCACAAAAATGCACCCCAGTCATCAGGAAATCAATTGCAACACAGTCCGTATCCCTGAAGTGTTGGTGTGTATCTGGTCCTGGCCTCAAGTTAATGGTTTACATTGTTTTGTGCAGCGAGGCTAAGAAAAAGCCAACAGTTGCTGACAAGACATTGAGAAAGACAAACAAGGGAGAGGCAAACATGAGACAGGCGGGCAAACAACAAAATCAACCCAAATGCCTGCAGTCAAACCAACAAAAAGGCAGCAGTTTTTTTCTACTCTAACTGTAAATAAATTAATTAGACAGTAACATGCATATGGCTTCATTATGTCTTAATGATTTTTCCCTCAAGCAAACCAGGAGTACATGTATCCCAGGAGCCCCTTTACATTTGCCAGGGGCAAATGACATTTAGTTAAGTATATAATATATATCTACATGTATTTAAGAAGGGAAAAACAAGCAAATAAGATCTGTAACCACTTTCATGGAGAAATACAATAATCTTATTAAACGAGGCATCAATATGAAATAAAAACCAGATTAACACCCCATGTCACAGTTCATAAAAACATAATATTTGGTACATGAAAGTACAATAAAACTAGCCAGCTAAGCACAGAAATAGAAATGGGTGATAAAATCCTAAAATATATATATAAGTGAAAGCTAATAATAAATTGGTTAAACTATGAAAATATTATGCAAGCTAAAATAAATATTCCTATAATTATCTTAAGCAAAGAATAATAATAGGCTAAATATGATTATTTATTGTTATTATTATTATTTATTAGGCTATTAAAATATGAGGCAAATATTAGGAAACGTTTGTAGCCATAGTGTTGCAACATAATTACTTTATAAATGCCAATTTTGTCAGATCTTACAATAATTGCACTTATCTGCTTATGATCTGAGGGTGAACAGCCCAAAAAGTTTTGGACCGTCTGCTATCAAGGGTTAAAATCATGTGACGGGCCATTTCAGCAGAACTCAGTGGATTTTGGTGGACCCTTCAATTACATTTTTTTTACCACTAGAGGGCACACTAGGGCTGCCAGTCTCCCTTTCCTCTCTGCTTTCATCACCTTGTCATTTTATTTTACACCCATTCTGGATTAGTCTGCCTTATCTCATAATTTATTCCACATTGTCATCTATTATGCATACAGACACTACTCCAGTTGTACAGAGGTCACTCTACACTCCCATATCCCTGCCCAGCATATATAATGCATTGGATTTCCCCAAATATATTATGTATCACAAACGCACATTTTTTTTCTGTTTAAGTTGTGGAGCCTTTGTCACTTTTTCCTATAGAACACACCATCTCACACAGCTAGTACAGGTATAAAAACATATAGATGAGTCACTTTGACTCATTGAAGGTCTCGCTGTGACTCAGTTAAGTTATACGAGGCATGACTCACTTTTTATTTTACCTCTTAACAAATTTAAGTTTACTGTGACTGTGCCGTGACCTGCCGAACACACATATCATATGCACTGAATCAGGACCTTTACGCCAGTTCTCCATTTCCTGTGCTTTCTAACTCGGGCCTCTGCTTACGTGATGACATCTGGAAGCAGACCCCTCCCAGTATCCCCCACACTCTCACTCACACACACGTCATTCTCAGCGGGAAATAGCAGGAAGGGGACCATAAGGAGGTCATTCCCATATGTGTGTATACTTTAGACTATTATCTGTACCACTTCCACTCCAAAATATCTCCAAGTAACAAAGTCTATGTATGATACTTTATTGAGCTGTCCTCAGATATTATACCAGACATTACCCAGACCTTTCAAATGCAGAGAAAGCTATAATTTTATTCAGTGTAACAGCCTTTTTCAAGTATCAAAAGCATCATAACATTCCTTGTGGCTGAAAAATCCCAAAAATCAAATGAGATAATGTGGCTATAATTGACTGAATGCAATGTGAATAAGAGTTATTTACATGATTGCCTTGTTTTCTGAACCACTTATCACCATCCTATCATTAAACATATTTACTTGACGCTCTCCCCACAGTCAAATCTAGACCCTCAACTTACCTTTTCAGAGTAGCCTACCCATGCTTCATTCTACATCTTTGTTTTATATAATGTAATTAGTGTTTTATCTATTTGTTTGCTTATTTGTATTTTATGCATTGCCTGTTTTATCTTGATGTATAGTGTCCTTGGGGGTCTTGAAAGTTGGTTATTATTATTATTATTATATATTTTTTTTTATGTATTCATTTATTTATCTATATTTCTTATGAGAGAGACCTATGTTCCAAAACTGTACACTGTGATTTTGTACTTCTTTCTGCTCTTTGTGAATATATAGCTTCTACTGAAACACAATTATCAGGTTTATGTAGCACATACAAATTGTACTTAATATTGAGTATTGATTTCTATGGCTTTGTTGTGATGGTGATAATGGACTCTTGGGCACACGTGTCGATGATTGGACGAGTGTGTGGCTTGTTTTCTGCCCTGCTGGGCGCAGGCGCTTTTGTTTCTGGATGGAAGAGCTCCCATCCTCAGCGACCTCTCATTAGTAAACCCAACGTTTCCATGGTGATGCTGCTAGACAAGCCGGTTGACTGCACTAACCGACTGAATTATGAAAACATTTGTTTGGAGCAGGACAAACACACGCGCACTCAGCAGCCCCCTGAAGCTTTTCAGACTCTACTGCATTTAGCTGTTTTGATTTAGTGGAGTTGGCTTACTAGAAAAGCAGAAGTGAGCTAGTAACACTTATAAATAAATCCAGACAAGAACTGGGAAGTGAAACAAGGTAGGGGAACATTTAAATAGAGAAGTAATGTATTTTGAGCTTAAATGAAGCTTGGGAAATGGTTTGGTGTCATTGGTGTCATGGCCTATAAGAGGCTGGGGGTCATTATCTGACCTTTATCTGATGGTTATCGGACTGTTTCAATGGTAAATAGTTTCTAATTAGGTGTAACTCAATAGACCTTGACATTACTCCAAACCTTATCTCCACTGGGAGAGGGTGGTAGAGGGCATTACTGAAGACCACACTCTTGTGCCTGCGTGCGTGCGTGTGTGCGTGCGTGTGTTTTTTTTGGCACAGAACGTTGCTGTACTCTGACCCCATCTACTGGCCAAATCTTAAAATCTCTCACATAAACACACACACACACACACACATACACACAGACACACACACACAGGTATGAAAACACACACAGAATATAATTCAGCCTGACACATCTGATTAATGAATTCCTCTTCCTACATCTGGGTCTGGTTTAAGCTACAGGTGACGGATCCTCTCATTCATTTGATCCCTCACTCTTTTCTCTTTCTGTTTCTGTCTCTCTCACACACACCTCCTGATGTGAACTTCAGTGGACACACCCTGGGCTTCCCTCTTACTAAAAGCCAGAACTCATAGTATGACTCATACTATGGTCCGGTTACATACAGGCCCCCCTCCCAAAAAAACAGCCTTGTGCTCACAGTAACATGTGATCAGAATGGACCATTATAAAATACACTGGATTAAAAACAAGCAGAGAAAACTGCATTTGACCTCAGTATCCACGTGAGGAGGCTTTTCCAGGCATGAAATGCATAACATACTGCTGACTGTATTTGTCGCTTGCTAATGAGTAAAGTAGTGTTGAGTGGAAAAGTAATAATATGGCAGCAACAAAAGCTTCTACAATGATGGGGTTTGCACTTATAGCCTTAATCATAGACCATTATAAAGTAAAAGTGCATATATACATGTTATAAAGCTGTTATTACATTGTCACAATAATGTCTGAAATGGACTTTAACTCTGGTACACAATTCATACCTATATTTTAAAATTTGTGTCACCTTTTTTCCTATCTTATACCACATTTATAGGTAGCATGAGAAGCAAATGAGGATGCAATTAATGACTCTTTTAAGTAGTGATTCATCTGTTACTTATTTTCCTGATTAATCAAGAAACGCTGCAGCATTTAATGTTTGGTTTTTTTTAGCAACATTCAATAGTTACCATTCATCATATTGTCATTCAAGTGGTCAAGGAGGACATGAGACTTCTGCATCTAATGTTTCCTTATGGTATGAAGGTAGCTAGACAGGTTTGGGGGAGTTAAATACATGATTGACAGCTGTTAATACCAATTGGTAATCACCCTCCATCAGATATGACCTGGACTTGACTCTGCTGCTTTACTCAGTGTGTTGACACAAGCTAGGAAAAGTGGCTTTACTCTTCTATAATGTCATGGAACATCATCACGTCAAAGTTATTTAGACTACAGGTGAAAGATTCCAGTCTTGCTCATTTCTTAAACCTGTGGCTAAATAGCTTACGCTTCAATCATGTGAATTGCTGAGTCAATAAGATCATATCAATAACATTACTGAGCACTATATTCACTTTTACAACAGGTATTATTTAGATTTTGTTGAATGGATTGGTTTGTTGTAAAGTGCAAGAACAGTGGAATATTTTTGACTTGTAGTTGTTTTTTTATCTATACATTTGCATTTAGTCCATGGTTTGGTTCCATACATATGGTAAAGCTCAAAGTGTCACTTCCCATAATTTTTGGTCCAATCAAGTGGTGCTGTACATTGAAAATCTATGGAAGACATATTAAAAACCATCACAGAGCTCATCCCATTATGGAATAGTACTCTATATCATAGATTTTTTTGTCAAAACAGTCGTGTTCATAAGTTTACGTACTCTGGCTGAATGCACATGAAATGTTTTTGAATGTTCAAATATGACAGTGACCCAGAACATAAAGCAAAGTCAACCTGTCATTGGCTACAGCAGGAAAAAGTGAAGGTGTGTTCATTTCAGTCTGACCTCAATATCATTGAACAGGTGTCGAACATGCAATTCATGCAAGAAAACCCAAAATCTTTAAGGAACTGAAGGTATTTTGCCAAGAAGAATGGAGAGCGTTACCATTTGAGAAAGTAAAATGTCTAATCCACAACTACCACAAAAGACTAATATCTGTCATTGATGTTAAAGGAGCCAATGAAGGACTAGTGTATGTACACTTTGGAACAGGGTCATTTGGATAGTTTCTGTTGTCAGTATGATTTAAAAAGAGCAAACACATTTGTTTAATAATAAATGGCTTTGCCAAACCACTAGCTGTGGGTGTAATAAAAGTTTTTGTGTTGTTATTCATATTCATTGAAAAATGGCCAATGAATCACAAATTCTGTTAGGCTATGTAAACTTATGAGCACAGCTTTATTTGCTGTATAATATATCTCCTGTTACTTTGTATTATACATGAATGGAGCAACTGTAAACCCCAATAATACCCCCTGGGGATGAATAAAGTATTTTGATTCTGTAGGGTTGTGAAGTGTTTACTGGTGATGTGTTGGAATGTTGCCTTGGCCAAGTCACCTGTAGTTATATTTATTCTTTAGATTTGGGCTGAACTGCAAATGGAAGTTGTATATTCCCCCTTTGATTTTTTTTCCCCCTCCTGCACCTTTAAGTATTTGTATATAAGAGGGCTAGATGAATGTTTCCCAGAGCCCATGATGTGGTCTTTAGATGTCTTGTGTAATTCACTGCTCAATGATTATTGACAATTCGCTACAGAAAAAAGCCAGTAAATCTGATTTAACGTTATCAGTGCTTAAATGTCTGTATAATTAACCACAATTAGCTTTAATTAAAAGAAAAAATCAGCTCTTCACATCAGTGAATTCAACCCTTATCATGTAAGATACAGTTTGTCACAGAGGACAACCCTTGTTGGATATTTAGTTAATGCAAAGTTCAAGAATCAATGTTGTTTTCTTCTTTCTGTGCATATTGCTGTGAGTCACAGACAGTGCGCTAGATTCTCATGAAAACTTGATGAGCTTCAGACTGAGGCTCATGAGGTCGATGGGCCGTGTGTTGCTCTTGTCATCCCCTACCTGCTCTTCTCTGGGCCTCTGTGCTGTGCTTCCTTGGCTCTGTCTGTTCAGTGTAGTGTGTAATCAATTACTTTTTCTGTCATCATAGAGGGAACTTGACTGTGTGGAGGCGTGCACAGTTTTCTTTGTCTTCCAGCATGTGCAGGCAAAATATTAGAGAAGAACATCCAGAGGCAATATTAAATATGAGAATTTCTTGATTAATCAAAGCCATTTGCAATGATGTGTGTGCATCTACTCATGTAGATTACTGGAACAGTGTACAGTATTATGGTCTTTACATACTTTTGCAGCTTTTCATTTTCAGTTTGTGTGAACAAAGCATGAAAACCCACATTGTTCTCCTCATTTGTAGCTGAATTAATCTTTTTTATTATTTATTTATTATATATTGTATACAGCTCCGCTTCTTGGCTGCCTATACTATTATTCCCAGGAATGATGTAACAGACTCCAGCTGTAACAGCAGGATGGTGCTGACAAACAATACTGACATTAATCTGGTTGTCTGCTAAAGTGGCACAGACCCACACCCACCCACCTCCTCGTGTGGTCATACACACATATGCAGGAATACACACACAATTACACAAACACATTAAAAGATTTAACAGAGAGTAACATATGGGGCTTGTGGAGGGATTTGCAGTCCTAGAAAGCCCCTGACACCTCCCCTTTCAGTGAGAACAATGTACTTATGAAGCTGTTTTATTCCTTTGTTTAATGCGGCTGTTTCTGCCACATGGTTCCATTCTAAACTTTCCCTTTGCATTGTCATTATGCTAAACAAATAAGGTAGAACCTGTTAATGAGTAAGTTACAGAATCATTTTTTCCCATGACTTTCACTTGTCTCCTTTTGTTATTTGTCCTTATGTTTTTTTGTCCCTTGGTCTGTCGTCCTTACACTCACATGTGTGTACACATACACACTGGCAATAATATCCAAGCTGTCTGTTGTTACAGGAATGCTTGACTCCTGTCGGCCTCTGTGGTTATGTTTAGTTTGACTATGTGCCATTTCATTATTGTGAAACATACTGATGTTGAGCAACAAACACATGTTCTGGATCAAAAATCTTGGGAACTACACTTGCATCTTTTCAATAGATT
Source organism: Siphamia tubifer (assembly GCA_020466265.1). Lineage (NCBI taxonomy): Eukaryota > Metazoa > Chordata > Actinopteri > Kurtiformes > Apogonidae > Siphamia > Siphamia tubifer. The sequence continues at coordinate 22,219,338 of CM035789.1, forward strand.
TTCCCACATTCTGCTTTGGAAGCAGTGAAACGTTTCCAAACTCCACAACTACTTGATGAATAACATATTCTGTGTAATCACTGTATCAGAAAATGACCACATCCACAATTCATTCTCTGTTCCTTGTGTTGTTGCCATGATTTTCTTAAATGTTTGCAGCAGTTAGCTACTTTTCTAGGGTAGGATTAAGTGTAAACCACAATAAAATAATATTGCAGCAATTCAAACAGTATATTATGAAGTTTGTGTAACTGAATGAGGGAAAAAAATGTTGGTAAATGTGCAAAAAGCAGCAATTATGTAGTAGCTGAATATACTGAAGGGTCAGTTTCACAGGTGCAAATACATGAAATGACAAACAGGTCCATAAATCTTCTTTTAAAGTAGTGAGCATGGCTAAGGAAGGTTGTTGTTTTTGAAAAAATAAAATAAATAAAAAATATTTAGCATCAGTATGATACTATATATCATATATATTGTAGAGTAGATTATATAAATGATTCAGTATTATGTCCCACCCATTCTCTTCAGTTACTCACTACATTTTATCTTTGTTGGGCCATACTATTCTGCTTCCTGTCTCTTCCTGTCTCTCTCAGCATCCTGCCAAACGCCAAAACCGGTGTCACAGTTCTTGTTGCCCGGACTCCCCCCTGCAGAGTTCTGGTAAATCTCTATGGAGACGCTATGGCATAATCCCTGCTAATCCCTGGCTTCCTCTTATGGCAGCGTTGGGAAAGAATAGGGCAACTCAGGGACTTGGCCAGAACTCTGCAAGGACAAGGGGGCAGAGGGTGGAGGGATATAATGTGTGTGTCTATGCAGGACCCCCACATAGTTCAGAGGGATCTGTTACCATGTCAACAATATGAGCGTGCAATGGAAATAAACGGAGTGTGTGCACGAGTGTCGGTCCATATGAGTGAACTCAGCTTCTTAATTTACAGAGGTCAAAATGTCACGACTCTGGCCTTGTGGCCCTTTTTTACTTCACTTCTTTTAAGGGAAAAGAAGTACCGCACTTCCTGGAAATGTTTAGTGAACTCACTTTCTTTTATTTTCTCATAATATAAGCACACCTGACCTGTAGAGGAGATGAAAAGGGGGAGATGACCTGAGAACAACAACTGATAATGAACATGATACTGGACCAACAATCTGAGATAAGAACCATATAGACTGACATCATTCTGTCAACAGCCCATTTCCTGTGCAGACATCAGAGAAAGTTTTCAGTTTAACAGGTTAATAAAGAGATTAACAAAGACCAATACGAAAATAATATTTATAATGGATAATGTTTATAAGTACTGTATATGTACGTATTGTATTAGTTTCCAAACAAGTGTACAACTCAAGGAAAAAAACCAGACCTATCCAGACTTGAAGGCTATTGAAAACCTCTGGAATGTGATCAACACCAAGATGGATGGTCACAAACCATCAAACAAAGCCGAGCTGCTGGTTTTTTTTTTTTTGCGCCAAGAGTGAACTAAGGTTCCCAATAACAATGTGAAAGACTTGAGGAGAGCAAGTCAAAACACGTGCATGTAAAAGTGTCAGCTGAAAATCAGTGTTAATCTAACAAATATTGATTTGTAAACTCTTTTTAAGTGGAAAACATTAGTATTAATTAAAAAAGCATTTTTGTTACTTTGACTTTTTTTTTTTTTTAAATCTACAAATAAATGGAATAAATGACAGTCTTTAATTCTAATTTAGGTGAAATATTTAGTTTCTTTGATTTAAAAAAATATATAATAAATGTTGATTTCTTAAACACATCCCTAGAAATAGTAAAACCGGTGCAGTGTCTCTCTTTTTCCAGTGCTGCAAACTATTGAGTAATACAACAAACCTTTCTATAAGAATACTAATCTATAGAATAAATATGCTGTATGAAAAAAAAAATACACCAACGTGCATAATTTGCTTACAACTTAATACATTTTGGGTTAAATCACTATTTATATATAAGGTCAGCAATAAATGTTCTTGGTCAACATCTCATTAGTGGATCTAAAAACCTCATTGTGTGCCTTTAACAGCAAGTGAGGAGATTTGACCCGTCTTATGTCATTAAAAGTTAGAGGAAATGATCAACTAATTCTGCACAAGACTGGTTCCCACAGAAGATAAGCACACACACACACACACACACACACACACACACACACTGAATAACCATGCTCTCACTCATTCATTCTCTCCAACTACATCTATACTACCTTTAAAGTACATGCTTAGTCCCTCTATAGGGGGTAAATGAAATTGCATGGTTTAGGGCAAGCTTTTTGGGAGCTCTTAGTGGAAGCTGTCTCAAACCTATACGAATACACACACACACACACACACACACACACACACACACGCACACACGCACACACACCTGCAATATGCACACTGGAGCTGAGCCTTAGAACTTTAACAGTGGGGTGTGACGGGGGTTTGTAATGCGCATAAGAATTAACCTTCCTTCCCTCCCATTGACTCCTACCGTGTTATTCTCTTGAGTTGTTTCGATGTTAGTCACACACTTTTCTCTTTGCCCCCCCAGCTGTCATTCACCCTTCCTGTTCTTCTCATTATGCCATTTCTTAATCTTATCCTCCCCTGTATGCTTCAATGCTCCCAACATTGAAAATATGCTCATTATATTTCCTTAGCGGACACACTCTTGAATTGGCAGCACAGACCTGTTGATCTATGTTTGATGTTTTGTATGATGTTGCTCTACTTTTTCTGGTCTTTTCTTTTGCTTCTCTTAGGGGGAAGGAAAAAAAAGTATCTTTCAAGTCAAGTTTTTAAGCATTTCCATTTGGTATTGTCCTCTACAGACTGCACCCTTCAGAATGGCAGCCTAATTAGATGCATTTGGTGGTCCACCCATACAGGGTCCCCCAATTTACCAGAAGAGCACCTTTCCACGACTTTGTCATTCACTTTGATGTTCAACCCTGAGTGCATTGGTGTGAGGTCATGCTTTCACAATTTGTGTTTGTTAATACCTTGTCCTGTTCTTGTGAGGAACCAGACTGAGCATGCAGGGTGGTATAAAAACAACAGTTTGACTGCTCCTGGGGGGGAGATGGCTGCTTGCCAACATACCAGATATATGTGTTTGTCTACTGACAGATAATTCACATAGATACAGAATAAAGACAGGTTCACAACCTGCCATAATAACTCCCCTCTTACACTCCTTCAAGTCTCATGAAGCTGGGAAGTTGGTATTTTTTCATACCTAAGGTTTGACGCATCCCACATGGGATTAAAAGACAGTTTATACTAAACACCTAGTACATAGTAACATATTCTATGGTAACACAAAACCAGAAGAACATCAGTCATAACCTTGTATAAACACACTGAATTCAGAATAACTGTTGTTTGTTATTATTTTGGTCCTTTTTTTTTAAACAATTGACTGATATTATAAGTACTCTCATGTATCCTAGAGTAAATAAAATGTTATGTTCATTACCTAAAACTGTCTGAATGTTTGAGTGCAGACAGGAATAACTGTTGTACAAAGGTGTCAGTTTAAACTGGAAGTACACACCTTAGATAATTAATAATAGTAATGGAGATACCCCTGTGTGTGTGATAATGCAGAGGAGTATTCAGATGTGATAAATATGTGCAAGGGGGTGTTTTATGTTTGTTTATGTAGTGTGTGGAGTGTTGGATCTGTGTGTGTTCCTGGTCTGATAAGAGGGATGAACTTTCCCAGGTCGCTTGTCTCTTTCATCAGTAGAGGAGTGGCAGGTTCCCAGGGTCGTATGGATGACCCTGCCTGTATACTGTCATTACACAGTTACATCACCACCTAATTATACTGCTTTAACACACCAACATACAAACACTGTAGTCTTTAGATGCTAATAGAACAGGAGCAGTGAAAAAGAGACAGTCTTTGAGGAAAGGAGGGTGGGAGGGAGGGGGGTGGGTGGGTAAATAAAACTGAGAGAGATTGGGAGGGCGGAGGGGGCATGTCTGGACATGACTCAGTGGTCACGGTAAAAGCTGGCCTCTTCTTCTCCGTCTACTCTTTCCAAAAACTCAGATGAGAGTTGACATGAATACACTCTAAAGCAGACCTAAGGAGGACTGGAAGTGTGTGAATATGGGAGTGTGGAGTGTGAACACTTATGGTCATAGAAACTGTTTTTTCTTCATCTTTATTAACAACACCAAGCAACAACGATGGCTGCGAGTCCGTGCACCTGCAGTTGGCCATGCCAGTGTGCCAATCACAACGCCTCACACATACACAAACTGTGTACTACCCACCTGGCCCGGCATGGTACGGCTGAGCAGTGCCCTGAAGAATCCATCCTTTGTCCCCTCTGCACTTAAAAAGAGCCTTTTAATGATCTCTTCTTTCCCTCTACTCTGTGGGTGTGTTTTCTAATCATTCCATTTCTATCTCTTTGTTTCTCTGCCACTCCTCACATCGTTTCTTTTCTACTATCTTAACTGAAAGGACACTGTTAATTATCTCCATCTACCCCCTTTCCCTGCTCTGTCTCTTTCTCACCCTTCTTTCATTTATTGAACAGACTCAACAGACAGACAGATCTATTCACTGGGGTCCATTTAGTGCTTTAAGTGTCTAAACACCACTGGATGTTACGGGGGGGCAGACCAGGGGGGAGTGGATACATGATACCCAGTCTATTCCACTGCAAGTCTCCAATAACCAATACACAGTCTGTAACAATAGAAACACTGGAGTCATTTACCCTCCCTGGTTCATTACAAGCTGATTGAGGCGTATTTATGCTACCGCCGCTTTGGCTATTAGCCATGTCTTCTGGATAGTAGCTGATTGTTGAAGGATGCTTGGACTTAGATTATTGCCATTTGGTCCAACTGTGTATTCTGTGTGTTTTCTTTTCTTTGTTCTTTATTATTTAGCCCCACAATAGCCCACACTGAGGTAGTAACTATTCTCCTTTGGGTCCAAATAGATCAAAGCACAGCATATAAAACACTAACACTAGCAAAACAATGTCAAAAGGAGCATGTACAGAGTAAAAATGTTGTAAAATTGAAGAAAACTTTACACTATTTCGTTAACATTTGATTCCTCTTTGAGAAGTTACTGTTACTCCAAACTCAATGCAGAGTTAAATGTACTCCTTTTTGAGGAAAGTACTTTTGACTTTGGGAAAAAATGCTCAGTAATTATTCCTGTGTACAAGACAAGTATAAAAGAGACATTGCAGAGAACTCAATTCATATTGGGGGTTATTGTTAAAATATTGCTGTAGTAGTGTTTAGAACATGTGTTACTAGATCACAGTTGGACCCGTTCTCCACATTGTATGAACTCTATCTGCACATTACAACTGTTTCTGGTTTAGATAATTCCATTTCATGAGAAAATATTGGACTTTTTAACACAACTGTCTTATTCTTTAACTGATGGCACTTGTTGCTTTGCTTTGCATTAAATAGAAGTAGAAATAATGATCACCTCCACAAGCCAATATGAAATAATTGTGTTGCTTTAGATCAAATGGGCAAGTGTAAATGTTTCAAATAGACCATTTCATTTACCGGTGCTGATTAAATACTTTATAAACTATTATGTAGTATCAATTTATCTCATCTCCAGTGGCTGTTGGTGGCTTATATTAGGGTTGTCAACTGAAAAACAATTAATGCCAAGTGATAAGCAACATTTAGTGTGGGTTTTCATTGATTACTGTAATTTGTACATTGATTTATTTATTGATTATTTCATTTGTGTAGGCCTTCCTTAGTTTGACTGAGATGTTCAGAACATTTCTATAATCCACATGTCAGCCTCCAGTTTATGAGGTGGAAATGGTCTGAATTCTGCTCTCCTCTTAAATCCACTACACGGGTCTATAGTTTTATAGAAATAATCAGATTCAGATATTAAATGCACTAAATCTTACATACTTTAATAAGGTGAATTGGAAAAAGAAATGACAAATGTGCTCATTTCCTGATGTTTTCACATACATTAATAATTGTGTAAATATTATTCAAGAAAGAACCTGAAAAGTGACAATATTTTAATGAAACAAATATTCCTTTTGAATAAAACCCATTCTCTCCTTATTTCTCACATCTTCATATTTTTACCCAAGACTGCATTTTAGAAATTACAGCCAACCAACAATTTTTTTAACTTATTTTTTCTTTATTAGTGACTTAAACATGGTGCTTTTTTTTTTTTTTTAATTCTGGAGGCATTTTTCATATCATCTAGTGTTCATAGAGTAATTATTAGCTCCTAATTCCCCAAATCCCTTAAGAGCGTAAACCCCACCGAAGGCATTTTCCAACACTGTATGAAAAATGATTTGATGATGACTTATTAATATGAAGATTTATTTACTGGTAGTAAGACTAATGGCCATAAAACACTAACAAAGCAGGTTAGATTACAGTTAGACCAAACACAGATAACTGTAGATACACATTTTAGTGTAAAAACACTGAAATTGCAAACAGTGTATTTTTTTTTGCTGATGTTGTACTAATGCTCGGCAGCAGCATCTAATCAGAGGTTTTACCAAGTGGAGACAGTGGGTTGTGTGTTGTGAAAATATCCTTGACATGTCGCTTGTAGAATGTGATGAGTGTGTGTGTGCGCTTATCTTGCGGCTGTGTGCGCGTGAAAGCCTTTATGCGCTTTTTAAGAAGAGCCACAGCTGGTCGCGATCAGTGAAACGGGGGCTGGAGGAGGAGGAATTTGGGGTGTTGCCGTTTTATCCTTGCCTCCTCCGCTTCTTCATCGCCTTCCTCCCTCACACTCCCTCCTCCCACCCCGCGTGCTAGTGTGTGTGTGTGTGTGTGAGAGAGAGAGAGAGAGAGAGAGTGTGTGTGTCAGAGTGGAGGCACTGCGGGAGTGGGTCAGTCAGTGAAGGCTGCTGACTTTTACAGGCGGTTCCCCGTTTTATCCACACCGGTGTCTTTTCACTCTTGTGTGTCTGCGTGGGTTTACTTCACAGTCCTAGTGTTTTGGATATGCCAAACGGGAACAAAGCTGCGTGAAACCTTGGACGGTTGTAGAATGAGCGGGCGCGTGCTGAACGGGAAAATGCTGCAGCTCCCGGCTCCGCAGCGCGCGGGGAGGACAATGCACTTTCTGTCAAGGTAATGGATGACACCAAAAGCTTTACATGTGACTGAGAATTCCGGATGTTCAGCTAATTAGCACATTGATGACAAGGCTTTTGATTGTAGAAACGTGCTGGTGAATGGGTTGTAGACGCCTGCGCCGGGGTCGGTGCGTAAAAAGCAGCAGCATGTCTCATTGATAAAACTCCAACAGCTGCATGGTAGGAAGGCTGTGTTATACTGTACTGTAGCTGCTCAGATCTGGTCACTATAGGATATTATATCTCCGTCTAGACGTCTGTAGGTGGGCATAGAGCATATAGATGGAGGTATAGCCCATGCAGTCTATAGGCACAGACTCCAATGCGCAAATCCATACGTTGAATCAGCACTGTCTGCCACTGTGCAGACTATTGCACAGGCTGATGTCTGCATTAGAGGTTATTCTTGCTAATCACGGGGTGACAGTCAGTGATTGTGAATGATGCATGTGTGGATGTGTACGTGCTGGAAGCGCGTGCGTGCCTGGTGTGTCTCCGCGCTTTACGCTCGGTTGGCATAGCCATTGTTAGAAGCTATATGTGAGTGAGTGAGAGTGGGTAGGTGGGTGTGTTCCGCATTGATCCGCTGCGGGACCGGACCGCATTCAACTGAACGGATGACCTACATTCCCAACGACACCTTCTACCGGTATATCTGCTGTGATTGGATGAGAAGCAGCAAGCCTTCTCCATATACCACCTTTATGCCCACGCCATGTGGGGATTAAATAACTATATGTCTCATGTGATCTGATGCAGGCAAATAGGAAGGAGATTTAAGGGAAACATCCTGAGCAGAATCAATTACATTCAAGAGCAATATTGATATTTTCAGACATCTTTTTGCACTGACATCTTTCTAAATGCCACACAACAGAGATGGCCTTGGATTATTGATTCATTGTGTTTTCCTGAGGGCCTGCTCTTGCTCTTTTGGTTGACTGACCCTTTGCATCCATCAAAACCTTTTATGTAAACCCAGTGGCCTGATATCAGGGCGTTTGACTCAAATACTCACTGTTCAGCCCAATGACACATACACACATACAGTACATGCATACACACATACACTGTCAGTCAGAGATTAAAGAAGTATTCAGGTCTTTTTCCTTGTGCTTAGCCAATAAAGATCCACCAGCGACCACAACTATCTACTGAACTAAACTGTTTAATACCTGTTGATCCATTAATGTTATCAGTGCATTTGCATAATTGGTGTAAAACATAGTTTGTCATCTTTTCATGGTCATCAGATATGACCCATTTGGATGTGCAGAGGCTCTGTAGTGAATGTGGAAACACTGTCATCTTCTACAACATCGATTCACCAGTAAAACCAATGGGGTTTAACCAGTGACACTAGATGGACATACTTGTTTTTAGGTTCAGTTAGTGATGTATTTTGTTGAAACAGTCACTAATTCCAAATGTTTCTTTATTTTCATATAATAACTTTGGAATTTACACTGATCTTTAATGAACAGCTCTGTGATCAGTAAATTAAATATCGAGGAAAATACATTATTTTCGCTGGAAAATGCCAAATACAGAACGATTTGCCCCACGGGGATAATAAAAGATTCTTTGATCCTTGATCCTTGACAGAAGATAATAGAATAAATGGTGAAACAGGCACTTAAAGGTTGGAAACTGCCATAAAAGCAGCACTGGGTTAAATATTGAAGTAAAAGTAAACACAATGAGCTCAAAATAGTACTAAACCACTCATTAACCACAACATCCCCCTTCAAAGTGTGATTAATGCAGAATACCACAAACAGATCCATGAATGTGGAGCCAGTTTTTGCTACTTTCACACTAGTGAGTAGAATTAAAAGTATTATAGGTTTGTCCATCATGTCATATAAGCACAAATGTAAAAAAGATTTAGTGGGATGATATCAACTATAAAGTAAAGGAGCATTAGGTGTAAAATAGCAGAACGTGCAAGTCTGAACCCTAAAAACTATTTATTGTGGTAATTTACTGATTAATTTTAATTGTTTTTAATTTTTCACTTATTGTCTTATGTTGTTCATTGCAGATGTTAATAAAAGCTTCGAGTCAGTTCAAAGGATAACAGAAAATAATTTGTCATTAGTGTTACTGGTGAATTAATAGATGATGATAGTGTTTCCATGTTCACTACAGAGTCACTGAACACATATCTGATATCCATGAAAAGTTAATTTCAAATACTATCAAACATTTAACCTCAGTAAATACGTTTGGTTGGTGGTGCCAGTTTATGTTTTGAAAAGTTAACTAAAATACGAGTATGTCACTTTTGAACTTAATTCTATTACTTGAGTTCATGTTTTGACAGACAGTGTGTTTGAGTTGGACATGTGCTTAAACAGTTAAATACACAGAATGTGACAAACATACACATACACACATACTTTAGGCAACCAGTCCTAACTTGCAATTGAAGCCTGAGGTTCTATCAGTCTTTGTATGTGTCAGGGAGGGTGTGAGTAATCCAACATTAAACATGCATCATTAGGTAATTGGTTTCACCCATCACAAAGATTTGATCAAGTCTATTAGTCATAGTGAAAGTGGTCCAACATGAACTCAGGTTTGTGTTTGTGTGTGTGTTTGTTGTCATCGGAGCACTATACAAATAGCCTGCTCAGCATGACCTTCCCCTATCTACATCCACCCCTGGTTAGCAACACAATCTCATCCAAATAGCAGATTTGCAAGTGTGTGACTTCACCCATTACACCCAAATGTTATTTTTTTAATTAAATAAAAATAGAGAGTAAACCCCTGTGATATAGAGCAGGCTCATGTTATATCTGAGGCCCTGGCATTTAGTCGTACATGGAAAATGCAGGTCAGTATTAGTGCAGCAGCCCTGGTTGGATGAAGGATTTAATAACTTCTTGAGAGGAGCTGCTTCAACAGCGACACAGCGAAGTAATTAAAGCTGAAATCTGTAATCTTTTAGATTAATATATCATGACCGTATCCATCTGTCTGTAGTGAAATATCTATAAATGCTGACTGGGTTTGTCAGGTCGCACCTGTTGGTTGACAGTGTTTCATGGGCAGCAATTATTGCATTGGGGTTTTGGTCAATTTATGTCACAAATAGGAAGTTTTGCAAATTTTTGGTACCTCAAATTGTGGCCAAAGACTAATGTGAGGCCTTTTTACTCGAAATAAATAAGTTTAAGGGAAAACAATAGCATAACCATTTGAATTCACGTTCGCTTTTTGCAGCTAGTTTAGTACTTATTTAAATACTAGATATTCAATTCAATTAATCCAACAAAATCTTTCTTTTTATTTGGGAGGGGGTGGCTGATTAATTGGATACACTTTCCAAACTGTCATAATTATATCACTTTAAAAAAACATCATCAGTCAGTCTCTATTACAAAATCCCTCAGATTAAGTTGTTTTGGAAACACATTTTGCTGACACAGACTGTGGAAGAGTTGTAAGGGTCATTGGCCGGTTGGAAATGTAATCATGCCCACATGAATCATGTTGCACAAAAACACACAAATTTAGGAAAATTTGCAAAAACACAGTCAGGTTTGAAAACTTGTTGCTTGCACTGGAGGTAATGGATGTTTATTAAAAAAAAAAAAAAAAAAAAAAAGACTCACGCCAAAGAGTCATAAAACCAGATTATGCTTAAATCGTCTTCACTGGACACTGCAGTCGACTTCAACAGATGACCAACCAGATAATGTCTCACCAACAGCATAATAGGCTAACGTTTTACATCTAAAAACAATGAGTGCAAATGACTAAATGTAAAAAGCACATGGTGTTTGTGAAAGCATCCATAGACGTACCGTACTACCAGGCGGCCTCTGACTGATGTTTTATAATTAAGTGGACAAGTGAACCTGCCCTGCCTGCAAGGTCATTAACAGACCTGAGAGCAAAACAGCAGCTGCTTGTAACCTGTGCTTGTAAGACATACACTTTTTTTATTGTACACACAGGAGTCTGTGTTCACAAACAGAGCTCATATTTTCATGAGGTGGTGCCTCCTGGGGTTTAGTGAGCGTCTCTGTTACATCAAAGCCAAAAACGGACCTACAGCCAGACAACAATGTACCTTAACAGGCTCATTGGAGACAAGAGGGAAAACTATTAGTCCAACTTAAATATTCATGGACAATAATAAGCTCAGGAGTTTAGTGAGGTTGTTTTCTCAGAAATGTTGATGCTGAATTTGAGATGACTGCCTTCACTTTTTACTGGATATGGATTTTATTTGTAGTTATTATTTGTATTATTTGTAGGATGTGTAGTTTTATTTCTGTATGCATCTCATGCTTTGGTATGCATGTGTGTGTCTGCATATGTTGTGGGATTAGGGAGTGGGACCCCAGAATACACTGGCTGGAATGTGAAATGTGCATGTTAAGCAGCCTGAAGGCAAGGAATGTCTCCCAAATTCACTGTATCAACTTTAAGTGGCATGAGCTTGTGTGTGTGTGTGTGTGTGTGTGTGTGTGTGTGTGTGTGTGTGTGTGTGTGTGTGTGTGTGTGTGTGTGTTATGAGTGACAGCAGGTGATGGGTGCGTGCTCCTGCAGGGTGTGCCCGAAGGCCAGTTTGTCACCACGCCACATTTGCTCATGCAAACATACATATATGTACAAGAACTTTGTACAGAATTGCCCGTCTGCTCCGTCACAGCATGAGAGTAATGTGTGTGTTTTAATAAGTGTCTGCTTTATCTCAGCCAGAAGAAACGAAAGACTATCTGTGCTCCAGTCAATGGGCCTTTCATTCTTTTTTGTTCAGGTGGTGTTTGGACAACCTTTGGCAGGTGCTCTGAGGTGTATTTCACAGATCTGCGGTCTCTCTGTCCAGCTTGGTTTTATGTAAACAACAGCTTTGCGATCACATTTGATTCACATTGTGGTTAAACCTTGAAGGTTGTGGTCTTTTCTTTGTGTTTTCTCATTCTTGTTTGCACACCTCTGTCCATCGATTCCTCTTGTCTTTCTCTAAATCTGTCTTTTCACCTTCACACTGCCTTAAGTAAGGGCTTTTTCTTGGCCTTCGTCTGCATTTTTAACTTCTCACAGCCGCGTGGAGAGGATGACTGTATGTACTAATCTAGGTTATAAACACATAATAAAGTTGAGTCAAAACCAGTGATTTATAGTGGTCATTAGAAAACAGTGCTGGGGAACAAGAAACAAATCTGAACTTCTGACATGAGGATATATTTATTTATCTTTTAAACCTGTGTTTTCATGTCTGTATCAGCTGTTCTGAGTGAACCATTATTATTAACCCGCTGTTCTGCTTATGGTTGACCACTGGACTCTATGGCACTACATGGTTTCTAGTTCAATAGATGCACGTGTGTCTGATGGAACAGTTACTGTACTTCTCTATTGTAATGCACTTCATGGTGAAAGATACATTTACAATTTCTCAGTTCATGTCAACAGTCATTTCTGTTAATACTATTTTGTAGTCAAAGCCTTTTCACTTTCTTTCTTTTTTTCATTTATAGGAGCTTATTATTGTTTTCATTTCTGTGCTCCACTCAGTATACACTATAGTCCTTGGTTTATGTTGCTTCAAAGGCTGTTATTTTACTTTACTGTAGCCTGTTGATCAAGAAGCAGCTGTCAGTGAAACTGTTTGTGTTTGTGCACATGTCTGCGGCACCATCTTTCGCACAGCTGCTTCAACTTAGCAGCAACCTGGACGAAGCGTGCGTTATTCAAAAGTGGTACCACCCTCTCGCTCTCTTCCTCCTTTCCTTCCCTTCGGTTCTCTTGCTGGTCCCCCTTCTTTTAAACCAAAACATCCCCTGTGCACCGTTAATTCACGCAGCCGTTAAGTCAGCTGACACGTCTGGAGGGAGGCCAGTGGTAATTCTACCCCAGGATCCAACCCCTTGTCCTGGGCCTCAGTGTGCCGGGGTTCCCCCTGTGAGCTCCTCCCTGGTTCTTAGTCCCTGAGTCGGGTCTGGGAAGAGCTCCACACTCCAGCCCAGACTGAACTACTTATGAGGGTGATTTAAAAGACCATTCCACCTCGTCTCAAGAGTGCTGTCCCTGTTCTGCTTCCTGCCCTCTTGCAAAAAATAAGGGACTTTGGAAGAAAGTGGAGGTACTTTGTCGGTGAAGGGTTATTGGGTCATAACAGAACCCCGCTGGTCAGAATCTAACACACTTAGACATTTAACGTCCTTTTCAGAAATCCAATACTTTTGACCCACTTTGATTTGCTTTTTAGACTAACAATGTGAGGGCACTTGGTAGACATCTCTAAACCCATCCCATTCTTATTCAGAAATCAATTCTTTAATTCAGCAAAAAGTGACTGTTTGTTGCGATGGAATTTTAAGTCTTTCAGCCAGTAACCTTTAAACTTTAACCCCGTTTGCGCTGAGTAAAACACAAAGATAGTGAGGACAAAGAGACGGCTCTTGTTTCTAGTCCTTTTCAACAAACCCCTCTATACCTCTGTCAACTCCTGCTGTTTTTTTTTCCTTTTTGGGATTTAAAGCATGAGAAGATCAAGATGACCTAGTGGGTGTCAGCTTGATCAACACTCACTGCAACTTTTGTTTCTGTGAGTTTCACCAGCATAAGGTCCTTATATGACGCTTGGGCCTGTGCAGTGTTTTGACTGTCCTGTTTCATTTCACTATGTAGGAGAGGATCTGAGCCAAGTCGCCTCTGACTCTGTACAAACTTCGTGTGTCCACTCTGGGGAAGTCCAAAGGAGAGACATGAGGTCCAGCTTGAATAGGATTTCACTCTTTATTTACTATTTTCCATTATTTTCTTACTGTCTTTCTATTTCCACCTGCCTCCCATTGAAAACACAGTGCAATATACTGAGCAGGATTTCTGTGGCCCATGGCCTTTTAAGTGCTTCCATTTTCCATCCTTAAAGCCTCAAGCATTCGCAAAATGTGTCCCCATCCTTGAAAGGGAAACTTGGAAGATTGTGGAACCTGCCTATATTCCTCCACACATTTTGGAGGCAGTTTTACAGAGGCTGGCCAGCTTAGTGTAACCCTCAGAGAAGCTACTAACATCACACACTTCTGACAGCTAAATCAAGATACACTCCAGGGGACAATAGCAATTTAATGCATCTAATCATGTGTGTGTGTGTGTGTGTGTGTGTGTGTGTGTGTGTGTGTGTGTGTGTGTATGGGATGTGAACCTGCAGGCCATTGCTGTCAGGTTTAGGCCTGTCAAAGGAACAACAGGGTTTCTCTTTTGTGATGGCCATTTAGAGATGTGACCTTCTCTTTCCATGCTCATCCTCTCACATACACACACCCTTATATACAAACACACACATGCACATTGCACCTCAAACTGAGACCCCTGGCCTGCTCTGATCCTGGTGGCAGATGGAATTAGCAGTAATTACGAGCTCATTAACTCCAGCCTGTTCTGTAATCCCCTGTAATGCCCAAATACTGCTGTGTGTGGTGGTTGTGTGTGTCTGTGTGTGTCTGTGTGTGTCTGTGTGTGTGTGTGTATGCACTAAAGATTGTGTCCAAGCAGCTATTACACATTGTTTTTCTCCACATCATGAAAACAGGACGGACAGGAAGTAATAATTCATGTAAAAGAGGAAATTAATTTCTATTTAATGTGTCCAAAAACAGACTACCAGTGCCATCTAATTTAGTATTTTATTGGATCTTTCCAATGATTTACAGTAAGTGTTAGAGAATGAAACTCAGCAGACAAGCAGTTTTGGCTTGCTAATTAAAAGACATTTTAAATGACAGATTTGTTGCTAATTACAGTGCACCACAACCGCCACAAGCATACATACGCTAACATGTTGCCATTAAAAATTTGTGGAAAAATAAATGGTTTTTCAGAGTAAATGTCAACACACTACGACTGGCCATGTCTCTTTGATAAGAGCACATCGTAGCTTTAAAGGGCAGCAGATGGCAGATACCTTATGGAAATAAGCAGCTAAAATGAGATCACGGGTACAATCAGAGATAGGCGGTGTCAGCATAGCTACAGTATATTTTCAGTTACCAGAGGTGCTCTCTATGTTATGTCTGTACACGTCTTGTGTGTCAAATTTTGAGTCTTTCAAGGAGTATCATGTGCTGGCTCTGCAGACTGGACTCTCTCATGGCTATATACGGTGCTACAAATATCATAACCCTATGCAGGAGAATCTGGTGTTGTAAAAACTGTATTGTATGTACTGTATCTGTCGTCAGTTACTACCTAGTCAGGATGGGATTCGTTTTAAATATAGATTATTTTAACACCATGATTGTCTTGATCCTGTTGTCAGTTTAATTAGAAGATTATTCTGTTATGACACTGTACTATGGCTACAGAGTATGACACCAAGGTGATTCATAGATGTGTGTTTGTGTGTGTGTGTGTGTGTGTGTGTGTATACGCCCTGGTGATAAGCTGCTGAAGTGGTCCAGGAACCCATATTGTTCACCATCTGTGCACACCAACCAGTATCACCCTTTCTATTGATCTCATCAGGTGAATGTCCTACAATGGGTATTTGATAAATATTTATTTTTGCTTTGCACTTTGTACACAGGATATTAAATTATAAATGTGTCAGGTGTAAATGGACTTTACAGTATTTTTTTCCCAGTTCAACAATGAGCACACAGATCTGCATTGACACTGGTTATGGGTGTGGTCAGTTATGTGGAGATGAATCATTTTTTTCTTTTTGTTTTCACAGTGGTGTCGCAGTGGCACTTGAGTAATAAGGTGGCAAGTCAGATCTCGCCTTTGAAAATAATCCCTCACAGGGCAAAAGTGTCAGCATTCAATAGTAACTCTATTGAGACTTGGACACCTTGTATTTTTCACAATGATTCTCTTGTGAAACCTTAATTTGCATAGCGTTCCACCTGCTGTGAGCCACATTTCCAGCCATTTCCTCTAGATATCTGGCCATCACGATTTCCAAGCCAAGTCCACATGCAGCTTATCAGATGTTGAAGAAATAGTGGCTGAGAAAAGCACATAATCAGTCAGAAGATCATCCTATATGTCACTTAATTCTCATCCCTTGCACCAGTTAAAGCCCCACATATTTAGTATTTAGGGACCTTAATGACTTTTGCAGCCTTTTCATCTGTGCCCCCTCCAGTTTTTTAACTGACTGCCCAGTGCCAGTCTGGCCCTGCCCTACTTTCCATTTGCCTGAAAAAGCATCACGACAACTAGAAACTCATCTGATTTAGCCATTTTGGGTTCTGCCATGTGACACTGTGGATTTTAATAGGAATGGAAAGTTCCTGTCCACTGTCGGACTGCAGAAACACTTTCCATGGATTTACACCAGTTGGATAGTCTGTGTCCAAGTATCAGCCTGGATAAGACACGTTGAAACCCATGAGAATAGAATGAGACGACTGTGTTAATTCACACCACTGTTACATTTGGACACGTACTTCAGCCCGTGTCTTTCTTCCACCTGTCATCATCCTCCAGGTCTTTCCTTGGTATTTGTATCTGATCTGCTTCAGTGGGGTCCAACATATATAATCCTCATTCCCTGTCAGTTCTAGATTGAACAGATTGTATTAGTTGCTGTCACTGACTTTCAGTGACATTATACACATTAGTAGTTATTCCCCCCCTATTTATCCAGGGGTATATTCTGCCTTTGGTTGAGTGCTGTATAATTAGATAATACAATAGATTAGTGTATCATGTGTCTGTTTTTATTGATCTGTTTTTGTAGTGACAAGTTTTATCGGCTCTGCATTAGTGCACTAACATCCTCTACTGTAATGCGGATGAACTATTGATCAAGTAATTAGTTAAATGTTCATTTCGATCAATACTTTTAGTGCAGGACAGGTAGTCTGTCTCCTTTACCACTATCTCCTGACCAATGAATGTCACTTTGTCAGTTCTTAAAGTGTAACATCAACATCGTCAGCATAAAAAAATCTAAGTGAAGGCTCAGTGTTGCATTCCTCCAAATGGACCTCATGCAGTTTTAACAAATGTTTGTTTAGATGGAGCAGCTTATCAACCAATACTGGAAATGCTCTGTAGGGCTGGCGAGACTCCAAGTCCCAGCAAGCACTGCTCCCAAAAACCACAGGCAAAGCTGCTTTGTCTCTTCAGCGGCTTTTTCTTCAATCTGGGTCTGCTGAATATCTCTGATTTTCATTCTCCTGTTTCTTAACCTCAGAGGGTTCAGTCAGAGGAGAGGAGTCATGGCGAAGGAAAAGGAGATGAGACACAGAAGTGAGCATGGAGATCTCATAATGATGCTGCAAAAAAAGACCATTCAAAGTGAGATCGCATCATTTCGTCTGAATAGCGGAGAGACCCATCGCGTTGTTAATAAAAGCCGACTGTTTAGCTCAGCAGCAGCTATCCAACAATTGTCTGTATAGTTTCGAGGCTCAGTGTTAGTGTGGGTGTGCCTTTCCTCTCTGCAGACTATGAACAACAAAGAAATCATGTCTCTGTGAAAGGAGAGTGTTGTTTATAATCCTCACTATGACCTTTATGAATCAATCAAATAAATCAAGAAATATTTAAACCATTTTAAATATTCTCCATCTGTTTGCAACATCCATAAAAGATTATGAAGTGTAAGCTTTCTTTGAACATAGGGCAACGAGTCCCTCATTGAGGTTTTTCCCTCAGAGGGGCAGTTATAATGTCATTAGTGAAGATGGAGTAGGAAACCACTTGCACAGTTGGATCTGGATAACAGAATAAAGCATGGAATTGTGGGTTAACCTCACTGCTTTTAACTCACAGCGCCCATGAAAGAACAAAAAAAAAAAAGGCGGAAAAAACCCCCGCTCAGGTGGACATGAAGAATGAGTTTAATCAAGCGTATCTCAGCTTAATTGACATTTATTGCGGCCTAAATCTGATCAGCATTGATATTCATTTTGATCATGGAATTATAGTTACAGAGTAGCATTGTTCAATGTCATACAGTTGCTGGTGTATGTTGCCTTTGAGAGGAGGATGCACATTTGATAACTAAAATGTGGTTTGCTTGAAATGACACTTGATATGAAAGATGAAAGGGGTGAGGATGAATTTGGAGCTAAGATTATCACTTCCGTTTCCACAGCTGCTGCGGAAGAAATAGAAAGATCAGGATGTTTAAGGAAAGAAGGAAGGAAGTATGGAGCACATGTTGGTGGAAGTTTAGACAAGAGCGATGAAAGATGTTGCTCTTCAGAAAATGCATCATGTCCTGGGAAAGTTTTAAGTCCGTTTTTATATTTAATCACCATACTTATATTCCTACCATAGCTTCTTTTCATGCTTCATCTTTATCCTCTCTCCCCACACACCACCTCACCACCCTCTTCTCTTGAGTATCCTCATGTTTCATTGCACTCTTTTCAAGTTCAGACTTCCTTTTATCGGCCGGCAAATCTGATGGAGAACTTATAGGCGGCAAAGACCTGATGGCAGCGGATCTGGTGTAACTGCATAGATGGATGACAGTGATTGAAGATGTCAGATTTTTAGCCTGGAAACTAAAAAGAACTTTCTGAATTTTACAGTCTTAACAATAAATACACATGCATGGATTCCTTGATGGCCAGATGAGGTGTTTGAAAAACCTTGAATGACACTTTGCACTCACTTAGAAGTGTGTCACTGATAAAATGTTATTTTTGTGTTTCAAAAATGCAGAGATGACATTTATCTGAGACAGTCTTTTTGAAGTTGGGGTTCACACAGAGATGAACACACTCCCTGGTGGTATTGTGGTGAGTTCAGGCTCAGTCGGCTCAGCTCAGTAAGCTGGTTGCTGTGGTTGTCTGTGTGTATTTGGACACTGACTTATGATGCCTTATGTTCTCCCTGGCATCAGCTCATATAGTCTGTGGGTCTCATCTAAGAGGTCTTTGAATATCCCTGCTTTGCTTATTAGATTTGGGATTTTTACTTTCATAATTTCTCAGTTTCCTTGGATAATCTCATTGATTAATCTCATAAAATAATCTTCTTTATACTTTATATGCTTATCCATGATACCCAGTTCGCTGGTGCTGCATGTGATATTAACCTCCTGACCTTTTTTCCTCTTCTGTGGATTTCTTTTTCACTTCTGTCAACTGAGTGACACAAAAGCCAGCAGAGACTGTGTTTATTCGGTTTCCTATCAACTTGAATTATTCATAAAAATTGACATTAGCATTCATAAAAACACTGGTGGACCCATGGATATCTCTGAAGTGCATAACAGGATATAAAATGATAGGGATCGTCTCAAAGAGGTCCAGAAGGTGAAGACCTTTGTCTCCCAGAAGCAGATTTACACTCGTATAGGAATGACTGACACATAGATGTAATATGGATGAGTTCAAAGTTTTGGGGGGGGGGGGGGATAGGACACTGTTAGGAATCAGCACAAGCTTTTATTCAGAAATGACATCTTATAATGCTGTTCAATTACTAACTGGGCTGAAAATTGAGAAAAATACATGTGTTGGTGAAAATTTATGAACTATGGTTTTTTTCCCTCTTCGGTGATTTTCTTTGTCCTATTTTCAAGTTCTGAAATAAGTACATTTTTCTTATTTCAAGCTTTCACAATGAAGCATGGATCTGCTTTCTGGATTAATCTGGCTCATACTTAAATTTGCCCTTAATTTCACTCTAGCATGTACAGTAGACAGGGCACCATGACAGCTACTACTTCAAATGTAAAACCTCATTTGATGTCTACGGTATATTTCCATGGGCTAGACGGGAGGTGGGTGGGAGGGATTTCCCTTTACTCTACTCCTCCATAAACCCTAACATTAAGTCCCTCAGGGTACAGTGTGACCCATACAGGCACCCATCCGGAAGGGCCCCTCTATCCTCCCCTGTATCACATTATATGTGACCTCATTAGGAAAGACCCACCCAGTTCACTTGCCTTAACAGAATAGTACCGCAGCGTAACCTATTGACCCCAATAAAAGCATTCCACCCCCTAACTTCCTAAACATGACCTACTAAATGTACACATATGATTTTATGCACTGATAGCATTACCCACATACAGTACCAAATACACCTCTCACATGTACGTCTATTTTCTCCACTTCCCTTCTTTTTCATACAAGAACACACTTTGTTCCATCATACCATTTGTTCTGGATATTTCTTGACGTTCATGTGATGAGACTAACAATACTTCAGACTATTTCATAGCACATTTTCGAGCCTCAGACACTAATCAACTGTCAGTAATAAATGATTTCTTAAACAGTTGCAATACATCAATAAACTAGAAAAGCACTCTGAGAGTGCAGACCTCTGCCAAGGTAGACCCCCCACCCCCACCCCGATCTCCCCCAAAATGAAATCAGTTCTTCCTGTTCACATTTCCAACATATCCTGAAAATTTGATCAAAATCCGTCCATAGGTTTTTGAGTTATCTTGAACGCAGACAAACAAACAGTCAAACAAACAGATAAACGTCGGCAAAAACATAACCTCCTTGGTGGAGGTAATGACTTGATCTCTTGTAAGTGCAATAGTAAGACCTTTCAGATTTGCATAGATTTCTCTATTTATTTATCAGTTTAAAAAAAAAAAAAACTAATAGTTTAGCCTGGTATGTTTGAGTTAAACCTAATCTTCCAAATATAATATCTACTGACTTAACAATATATATGGAGGACCTTGTAATAAGATGAGATCCTTTTAAGACCTAATGTGTTATTATTGAAGCCTTTATATGTTACTATTTACTGAATGCAGTGTTATTAAACATATACTAAGATGTGTGTTGCTTAATTAGGTTGAACCTATTCTTTATTATTTTACTATGTACGCATCAATAGTTTGACAATTTATTAATAACTTTACATTTATTAAAAGTTAAATACACTTTCTGGAACTACCTGTTCATTATTCATGTTTACTTAATCCTGGGCTCGTTTTAGATCAGTGTGTTGGAAAAGATAACCACGACAGAGAAATGTCAACCCCATCTGATGTTCTACAAGGTCCAATAAAACATACAGGCTTCACAGTTCTGACACAAAACCTCCCTCCTGCATACAACTGCGGGTGCATGCGTCACTGTATATGTTCTTCACTGCTATTTTCATGCATGTGGGCTGTGAAGATGTCGAGAGTGGTACCACTTTGTTTTTGCCAAGTGCTTGCAGTCTATATAATGTGAACGGTTGGTATATAGAGCAGTGAGCTGTCTAAATTAGGTCTTTTCTCTATGAATATTTAATCAAAAGACAATGTACAAGCCAAAGCACTGCTGATGTAACTGAGCTTTGGTAATTATTGCAGGGTATGAACATGAAGAGACACAAATGACTTTACTTTGTGTGTTGTTTTTGTGTATGAGAGCTTACAGTATGTTGTCAACTTCTCTTCCTCTAGCTGCAAATTGTGTTGTTACATCCCTGAGTTGAACACATTTGTCTTTATTTCTTTCAGTTGGGATGAGAGCAGCTCCATCAGCAGCGGTTTGAGCGACGGCTCTGACAACCTGAGCTCTGAAGAGTTCAACACAAGCCCCACCCTCAACTCCCTCCCCACTACTCCTATTGGCTCCCGCCGAAACTCTGCCGTAGTGGTGAGTATCACGCAAGACAATTTTCACACATGCACACACACATAGACAAAGGCCTCTGTCAGACAGATGAGCATGTGCATATTATGATGATATTGATTAAAGCCTTAATCCAGTGAGGTATTGATGAGATGGTGAATGATGTGTCATGTGCTCCGTTACTGTATAGAGAGGACACACACACACACACACACACAAACACACAATGCAGCAGGGGTATTGTTGGAATAATATCAGAGAATAAGCCTGATTAAGTATTCTGTGCACACACTCAAATTTTATCACATCTGCAGCGATCAATGTTCACCACAACACATGCAAAGGCTCACTGGGCAGCTGCATTCTTCCAACAGGCTCTACTTTTTTTTTTTTTTTTTTTGGTTGGGGTTTTAAGAAATTTCTGAAGTGATAAATTTGTAATTGAGCTTTTCTGAACATTAAACTTGAATTCTTCTCGCAATATTATTTAGTGCTACATTTCTCTGAAATATTATACAAATTACAATGCATAGGTAGACACTTTATTTGTCCCCAGTGTGAATGATGGATTTGTTTTTCTTATTTTTTTTGTCCATAACACAGGAAACCAACCCAAAAATGATCATGAACACTGGTAGACATATTTGTATTTCAATGAGTTTTTTAATCTAACCAGTACAAAATAAATATAGAAGGGACAATGACTCGATTGCGCTGCATAATATTCTGTGCATTATATATAAATAAATAAATAAATAAATAAATACACTCCACTCTTGTCTCCACAGTCTAGGGTGTCTGAGGATTAAAGACTAACAGAAACAATAGTTTGTCTGAGCATAACTTTGCAGGCAACATTATACTGTGGTTTTTGCGTCCAAATCCAAAGTATTTCCAAACAGAGCTTTTTAGTATTGCAGCTCACTTTGTAGCTGAGCACAGGGCAGTTTTTGAGTCTTTTAGTCACTTCTGCTTCACTTTAAATTATGCAAAGTAATTTTTTTTTTTTTATTATTCCTGTCTAACATGTACAGGACAGGTATTGGACTGAATCCAGCAACCATAAAAAATGTGAAAGCACCAGTTGTAGTGTTACTGGACCAATTATTTTCATTGCTCATTGTTGTGAAAATGTCATTGTTGGAGCTGCTTTTTTAATACAAGCCTCAATGTACTGTAACAGGTTGTACCAGGCACAATAATCCCCACCCCTCACACATATTGTAGCTTATTTTGGCATGTGTGTCATTATGTATATGCATGTACTGATGTAAACATATCAATTGCATCTCTTTGTCTAAGTACATTTAAGTACATTGAAACAAAATTGATCTCGTATGAAATCAAATTATGCCTAGTATAAGTAAATTGGAGAAGAAAAAAGATCTAACAATTGGTGCCAGACACAACAAACCTCATCCCTCGCAAACATTTTACCTGATTTGCCCTAACTCTTATCATTGCAAAAACACATTTTGGGTGACCTTGACTTTAAACTTTGACCTATATTCACCAAAATTTAGCGGTATCTCTTCTGGACCACCTCATAAACTTCCTGAAAATGTCATGGATATTGGTCTAGGAGTTTTCGGGGGCTTGGTAAAAAAAAAATAATAATAATAATACATTGAAATAGTTTTTAGGTTTGACCTGCTTTTTTTTTTTTTTAAGTCACATCTAAGCTAATTTAATTTGAATTAACCAATAGTTTGCTGCTCCAGACATTTGAAATTTCACTCATAACTAAATGAGAGATTTTTTTTTTTATTAATACAAATTTTAAACTTTAACCTACTGTTCCCAAAATGCATATAAATGAGATCTATTCTGTGTCAGTGACAATCTATAAATCTAATTTGGCTAGTTTTAGTAGATTGTTAACAAACAAAGAGACAAGATAAACCAAAAACAATACATATGATGATACATACATTTAGATTATTTTTGTTTGTTTGTTTGCTTTTTACAAGAACCACAACATAAGGTAGGCAAAAATATATGATGAGCCTTACAGAGGTGCCCCCAAAGAAATCACATTTTTCACAGAAACTTACATTTGAAATTTTTAATTATAATTCAAATCAATCTTTCTGCAGTATCTGTCAAAATAAAAAGCAATGTAGTTATTTTTCTATATCCTGCAGCCCTTATGCTGTTACAGTGAAATGTCTTTTGTACCTGCAGTTTGAATTCACTGCTCTAAATGGTTCCTCTTGTCTTTGTATTCTATTAAAATGCACCACTGTATCTGAGCTACGGGGATTTGGGACTCTTGACCTCAGTCCGTGTAAAATTCTGCCTGTGGCTCTGTTTTCTAAGGTCTAATTGTAGCTGTATTGGCTGCAGACAGAGTGTGTTTTCCCAGTGTGTCTGATGTAGGTCACACCTCCACAGTATGACTGATGTTGTGGGATTTTAAAGGGAGAGAGCGGAAGAGGCTGAGAATCAGCGTAACCATAGGAACCAAAGCACAGTGATGCTTAGAGTGTAGGTCTTTGTCTTCTTGTGTAAATGGAAGGACAGGTCTAGAACATAGCCATCTGTACACACACACACATATATGGGACCATCTGCAGTCCTGTACTAAGACCACTGAGCCGGAAGAACCAGGACCCTCCCTCCATGCCTTGTTGCAGAAGTCATAGCAACCGTTACCCCCCATGGCATCATTACCATGGCAACCAACCATCAGATCGTCATGCACCCCACATTTTCTAATACACATAGCTCCTTTTTCTCCTACCATTCTCAGCTGATGTTTATCCTTTGTGTCCTGGGGCTGGATGTCTATATCTGCTCCATTCTGTGTATCATCCTCGCTTTATTTTTGCTTTTGTTGATACTGTATATAAAGAAAAAATATCCCCAGAGGTAAATCCTGGTTTAATACTCATTTCTTGTCTCTCCCACTTGTTGTACGACACATTCAACAGGGATATGAGCATGTGGAAGACAGGGATAAAAGAAAGACAATGGGCACAAATGACATGTAACATTGAGGGGGGAAAAAATCTGATTTAAAAGGGAAGTGGTAGGTCGTATAAAAATGTATTTTCTCAGTTTGGTAGAAAGGGGAATCAAGCTTTCAGTTTAATACCAATTCTTTTTCAGTATGTACATGCGCATATGTCTGCTTTTACAATTTGTTTAACTGTCCATATATTTGACTTGTTATCTGTGTTTTGTCATGGCTCACCACGGCCAGATGTGTATCTCTTCCTCTATTTTAATAAGCTGGGAATGTGTGTAAGGAAATGACAAAGTTTTATCAACAAGGTTTTGTCCAGCAGGGCACACACACACACACACACACACACACACACACACACACACACACACACACACACGCACACACACACACACACACACACACAGTGATATGAACCTCCTTATGGGGTCTATTGATTTTAATAAAAAAAGGAATTCTACAAATGACTCCTCATGAGGACCACTGTGTCCAGAACTGTAGAGCACACAAACACACACACACACACACACACACACACACAGAGGCCTCCTGATGTATTGTGTAATTTTTAGGCCACTACAGGAGGTGGAGAGTAATCTTCTGAAAACTAGTCATATCCGTCCTTATGTAGACTCCCACGAACACTCTAACAATGGCATTGTGTACAGGATTTGTACATCACATACAAATATATTTTAACATTTGACATTAAATTGGATTATATTGAGGCTTTGGTGTCTATTTTCTAAGCGTATGCCTCTGTGTCTGATCTGACATTTTGTATTCAGGAGCTAGTGTGACCCTGCATACGGTGCGTGTGCTTTATCTTTGATGTGTTGAAACAGAGCACAATATGATTTAAACCTCAGAGATGAGACATCAGTGATGGTGTTTTTTGTCAGACACCTTATTTACACAGGAAGCAACAAGATGATGCTACATCTGAGTCACATCATATCAATTTCTCAGACAATCTATTTCAGAATGCCCTTATTTTATTAAAAATGAATAACTACTGAATCACATCACTGCAATTCAAGCAAAACGATCAGCAGGATGAAGCACAAAAGCTATGTAAAAGTAGATTTGGACAGGGATTTAGGTTAATTACATCCTTTTGAAAATAAACTCAAGTTTATGTACTTGCATCCCTGACAACAAAAGGCAAAGCTTGTCTTTCTTTTTCAGTTTTGGTTGCAGATTTAATGTGCAAAAAACCTCAGCAACTCTTTGCTTTCCCATTTTTCTTGTGTAAACCAGTAAAAATGTTAAAATATCCTAACAAAGTTAGAAGTTCACTCAAGTTCACCCTAATTAAAAGCTGACCAATGTCTGTAATTTAGTTTTCATATGCCAATATTGCAAAAGTGATTTTTTTTTGTAGCACTTTGTTACTGGAGCTTTGTATAGTTCTGTTCTTTA
The DNA here is from genome assembly GCA_020466265.1 of Siphamia tubifer. Classification (NCBI taxonomy): domain Eukaryota; kingdom Metazoa; phylum Chordata; class Actinopteri; order Kurtiformes; family Apogonidae; genus Siphamia; species Siphamia tubifer. The sequence continues at coordinate 22,245,404 of CM035789.1, forward strand.
TATGTTCAAGAATGGCCAAGAAAATAAACCTGATAGTTGGATATTTAAATCATCAGTTGACCTTCTGTTATAAAGCAGTGTCTTTGTGTATGTGTCTGTTTCTTTGCAGATGCGTACAGATGCAGAAAAGAGATCTCTAGTGGAAAGTGGTCTATCCTGGGACACCGATGATACCAAACCCAGTCGCAAGAGTCAGGGCAGCGGCATCTACGAGACAGGAAGCCTCAAGTCGGAATCGGCCAATAAGTGGAAAAAGACACGGCCACAGGGGGAGGGGCTAGAAGGAGGCAAGGGTGAACTGAAGAAACCTCAGACACTAGGCCAAGGAAATGTGCTAAAGAAAGGAAGAAATCCACCTGTGGGGGTCACATCCCCAATCACACACACCTCTCAGAGTGGCCTCAGAGTAGCAGGTAGGTATAGAAAAAAAAAACACAAGATGAGGAGCTATAAATATCAAATACTTTCATAACTTAAGCAGATTGACACATGGCTCTGGCTGTCTTTTAATACTCTCTTTCTGGCAGTCTCACACCCACACACAGTCACAGACACTCTGTGTCTTTGTCCCACACATTCATCCACAGCTGCAGCCCACCCTCCGGGCCTTTAGAAAGTGGTGCCATGTATCAAACGCCCATCAACACCCACTCCCTTCCTGCCTGCCAACCACATACACACACTTGCACACAGACACACACTGACCAACAGTGTTTTTCTTCCAATCGGGCCAGTCGTTCCTATCCAAGCTTTATTTTTGTGCCGGACAGAGAGAATTTATAGTACTAAAATAAAGGCCTTGTACCCAAAACAACTGGACCAGATACAGTGTGTGTTTGTAAGAGTCCGTATGTGAGTGCAGACACCTCTGAGATTGTGCCAGCTTTAAAGAGTGTCACCCGTCACACTTAACACGCACACACTCTTACTCACACATAAAATGCATAATAGTAGGGATTGTGCAGCTGTCTTTTAAGCACACCATCTGTGTGCTGTTGATATAAGCACGCGCCTACACACACATACATAAGTATGGACAATCGCAACAACAGGATATTAGTTGTGGTCTTTTGTGTGCCAGTGTAGGGCTGTGTAAACAGCTCTCTTTTTGCAGAACAGTCCTGTGTTTGCATTGCCAACTGTTGAAATGACAGATACAACGAACGTGTGCTGAATCAGCCGGTCATCCGTGTGCCTGGCTAGAGTTGTTATTGATAGGACTAGTGTAAATAAGATAACAATAAAGATTGTAATTGATCAGATGATGATAAAGTTAAGAACTGAAGTTGGGTTTAATGCAGCAAAAGACCTGGAGTAGGATTTGAACCCATGCACTAAGGTCACAGTCTCTATGTGTACCACCAGGTGGATTACAGATTTTGCACAAATTCAATCAAATCTGGGCAGAAGTGTGATGTTCTAGAAGCCACAAACTACCGTGCATATTTACTTGTAATGTTTTACATTTTGGATTCATCTATTTAACTTTGTCTTCTTGATTGATGGGTAACATGTTAGCTGAATTAGTTGACATATGTCAGCAGGGTGTATTGGCACCTACTGGTATGTATTTGTTAATGCTGGATAATTGGTTTTGAATGGTGACTTGCCTTCATGTCTCAGGTAAATACAACCACAGATAAATGTACCCATTGTCTTCAAATGAATGATAATTGAGCTCTAGACTGATACTGCATGTTTGCAATCAAACTCATAGATATATGTTCATGGAATCGTACAATTTGTTTGATTCAGTCTGAGGGTTCTGGTTGGGCTCCCTGAGATATCGTTATGAATGATGACAAACTGGAGTAAGTCTGTATAAATATGTAAAAATTAATGTTCTTTGTAGCCGTAATCAAAGATGAGAACATTTCAGTGATATATTACTCTGTCTGCCTGTCTTTGTGAATTTCATTCGTGTTTATTCAGATCTGAATTTCATCAGACATTCAGGCCTCTTACACAGAGACATGTAGTGAATCACAGTCTCTTCCAGACACGCCACTGTGTCAAACTGTGTGTTTCGCTGTCTGTGCAGTCGGTGTCAGTCGGTAAATCAGGCTTCATTTGCGTCAAATCTAATACATTTGTCTGGATTGTGTCATTGTGTGTGTTTGCTTCTTAGCACCGGTGGGGCCAATTCTGTAGCTCGATGGTTTTGGAACATTCAGCATTGTGGTTATACGATGGAATGGTTTTATGACCTGACATGTAAACCCAATTTTCTCATTTACAAAAGAACTCTAAGCATAATGTGTCAGTGTCACATTCCTATAATATCCAATGACTTCAAGTGTGTGTGGTATATACTGTATGTCGACCTATATGTGTGTGTGCATGTGTGTCTTGCGGGTTTATAAATACTCTTAAGTGACTCCAGATGTCCCGAGGCAGCACGCCGGTGGGTCTCATTCAACAGCAGTACTTTGACTGTGTTAATACCATGTGTATAAACCTCACATAACAACTCCCATTAGATACAAATTAAGAGCGTGGGCAGTTCACGTTATACTTGTGTGGGTGGTGTCCACAGTGCACGTGTATTTAATTGCTTGTTAGATTATTGTCTTAATAAGTTCTAAACAAGTCTGATTAATTTGCCAACAGGGAAATTTACAGATGGGGAGAAAATCACATAATTTTCCTTTAACCTAAGTTCCAACAAGTAATACTTTCATGCCCGCAGACACATTGTGAATATGAACAGCAGTTTTCCACAGCCATACTGCACATGTTAATCTCAGCTCTCTGTAGCTTTGACACGCAGACATGCATTTACTGGAAAGCTGCAGAAAACTATTTACGTCCATCTGAATGGAAAAGAGGAGTAACTATAAGATAACCGTGGGTGTGAGTCTGGTCAACACACTGTCTGTCTTCTCAGACAAGGATGTGTTTTTATCAACAGACAGTCAGAGCTTGTGGGTGTTCAGATAAGGTATCTCATCCTAATATGGCTTGGTTTGTCTCAGTCATCACCAGACACTCTACAGGTTTTAACCTGGTTAAGCTGCTCTGAATTCCTCTGAATACTCTGTTTGTGTCTTATTTAGATGTTTCTCTTTTATCTTTCTTTGTAGGCACAGTAAAGTCAGATGGAAAGCCCATGGATAAGTCTCGGTTAGCAGTGAAGTCTTCAGGTCTGCAGCGTTCCTCGTCTGATGCTGGTAAAGACCATCGGAACGGCACTAGCACCGGTGAGCAACGTAAACCACCCTCTGGACTGGTCAGACCTTCAACTGGTGGAAACTTTGGTTTCAAAAAACCCACAACAGCAACCATCAATGGCACAAATAATACCACTGTTTCCACTGGGATGAGCACAGGTGGCACCATACCCAGTGGCTCTTCAACTGTAGGGAAGATTCCCAAAACATCAGGGATTCCTGTCAAACCAGGTGCTGGTGGAGGGGGACGGAAGACGAGTCTAGATGTTTCCAGCAGTGACCAGAGTGGTTTTCTCTCTCCAAATGCCAGAACGTCACTCCAATACCGCTCTCTCCCTCGCCCAGCCAAGACAAACACGTTGACTCTAACCCGGCCAAGCTCAGCTCGCCCGGTCAGTACCACCATGGACACGAGCTCTGGGCTGGTCAAACCATCCAGCGCAGCACCGCAGACCTCCAGGCTCAAAGAACCTGCCTCAGGGCTCGGTGCTGGATCAGGGTTGGGTAAGGCAGGTGGTCGTGGGATCCCAAGTCCCAGTCCTGTCAATCAAACAGACAGAGAAAAAGAGAAAGAGAGAGCCAAAGCTAAAGCTGTGGTGTCTGACTCTGAGTGCGGAAGTGGGTCCCTGAAGGGCAGTCCTGCTCAGACCCCCTCTGAGAATGGAGGAAAGCTGCAGGGATTGAGACCTCCAAGCAAGGGCTCAGACCTGCCTTCACCCAATACACACAGGTACTGTGTAGAAAATGTATGCAAACACTTGATCTTATTGTACATCTATAATCTACGTTCACCAATAACTGTCTATATTAGCTTACGTCTTAGTAGCATTTTGGCACTTCATTATGTGGGCATATTAATTCCTTCTTTTGTTATAACTATATATTACATCTACTGCTAACTTTACAGAAGGCATAAATCGGGACATTTGAAAATACACTTCTTCTTCCTGCAGCTCTCAGACTCCGTACAGTCCAGAATACACTACTATGTGTCGTGTCACTTTTGAAAACTCAGTGAAAATATGCTTAGTGGAGCTGTTTTGCTTCTTCAAAAGCCACAGAGATTTTGCAGTTAAGACACAGCTGACACTGCCTTGATAGCATTTTGTCATAACAACTGTCAGTCACTTGTTATTTCCGGTGATCACCCAAAATCTTCAATCGCAACATGTTACTTTTTTAAAGTCTTTCAAATAGTCGCAAGAGGAGGCACTCAAGGTTCATTTCTCCTCTGACCACATGAATTACAATATACACACAGGTAATTCGAGACAACTTCTAAAATGTTTAATATTTTCCATCAAAAAACATCATTTTTACCATTTGTTGGTGAGCTAATATGCTACTAATGTATGTGCCAATAAGTCTTGACTCACTATACAATGCTGTCCCATTACTGAGTTATCATACATTTGACTGTTGTTTTTTTCTTATTCTCTTTAGGTTATCTGGAATGCGGAGCCTGGCAAAGCCTCCATCAATGGCCCAAATTGATAAACTTGACAAACTTAACTCCAACAGCCTGGAAATTGGTGTACAAGACTCCCTGCCTCCTAAGATCCCTCCATATTCGAAGCTCCAGGACCTTGCGAGTTCCTCAGGCAGCTCTACAAGCTCCTGTCTGACCCCGAGCCCCGCACCTTTGCTCAATGTCAACACTTCATCCTGTTTCTCAAGCTCAGGAATAGGATTAGGACCCAGACAGGTTTCTTCCCTTGGGGTTGAAAGGAGCTCCGGGAGCACCTCTCCCCTGCTTTACCCGCGAATGTCTGGGCTGCATCGGAGCTTAGAGTCCCTGCCGCTCCAGATGAGCCTGGCCCCAGAGCCCCAGAGGGAGAAGGAGAGGGGGCATCTGGTGAGAGGCTACACCACCTTAGAGTCACAAAACAAAGACAGACAAGAAGACAGGGGCCCTCCTACCAGCTGGAGCTCTGGAAATAAAGTCTCTATGACAATGCCAGACAGGTGAGTTTGTAGTTTTCGCTTAATGTTGAGCATATGTTATAAAAGGAGTCACACTGGTAGAACTGTGAAAAAGACTTAGACCATCTTTAGCTTGGTTAACATGAGCATATACGTTTATTTCAAATAGTCTTTTCTGCAAATACAACAAGAAAATATAGGAATTATATGTACAGCCTTAAAAGACAAAAAAAAAAAACCTGAACAAAAATGGCTTTTAAAGGTTAAAGTCACTATTTAGTTTGACCTCTGACCCCATGACAAGAAGCAGCAGAACCAGTTAAAAACATCTGACATGTGTTGTGTGGAACCTGGTGTAAAATATCAGGAAATGAATGCAATAAACCTCATACTGTCTGTACAAAAGAGTTATTTAAAGGCATGTTAAGTGCAAAGGGAGGTCACAATAAATACTTCCATTTTGGTTTATAGATGTTTTTTTCCTCAATAATTTGTTTTGACTGTTTTATATACATCACATATATCCAGATTATATCTTAATAGAGAAAAAGACATTTGAGATATGACTTCATTAACCCATAAATACCCAAACAACTGCCATCGACCAAAAACATCTTACTGATCTAAAATGTTTAATACCTGTTGATCCACTGATCTTATCAACCCATTTAAATAATTATAGTTTCCCATACATTCATGGTCATCAGGTATGACTCATGTGGACATTCAGAGACTCTGTAGTGAACATGGAAAGACCGTCATCTTTTAAAACCCACAGAGTTGAATCAATGATGGTGGATGGAGACACTTTGATTATGTTAAATTAATGATAGATTTGACTGAAATAGTAATTTTTTTTCTTCAGTTTTCATTATTTTGATATAATAACCATTACATTTACTCTGAGCTTTAATGAATATCTATATGATCAATTAAATTTAAATATAGGAAATATATGGTTTTAATTGAATAAACATAAAATTCAGTGGATAATATAGTAAATAGTGATAAATCACTCAAAAAAGGTTAAAATAGAGAGAAAATGTAATTTGGGAAGTGCCACAAATGTAGGGTTAATCACACTATGGGGATATTGCAGTGCTTATAGCAGCAAAATACTGAAAACAAAATGTAGAAGATGGCAGAAAATTTCAGCATGAAGAATATCTATTATTCTGTATGTACATATACATTATTTAAATATTCATGATATTTGTGTGTTCATTATAATAACTGCTAAACCAACAAACCTTATCTTGAAATCAAACATTTGCTCAGTACTATATATTCAGGGACACATGCAAAACAGTCCTTTTGTTCTCTGTCCTTTACTAATATTACTATTTAGCTCCACCTACTGGTTAATCGTAGGAACAACACTTATTGTTTATGGCTGACAGGAGAAGTAGTCATGGGGCTGCTTTGATAGAATATTCACTTTGTTCTGCTCATGCACTTCCCGTCATTTATTATATAAACAGGTAGTTCATCTGGCATTTTAAAACAAAAGATACCTCCTAATTAATTTGCACAAAAGTTGATAAAGATGTATAGAAAAAAAAAGACCAAAAACACCACTAAAGCATGTACTTGCATATACAGTACATATACATTTAAGACAGAGCATTCCTCACCTGTATTTTAATCAATATATTTTACTCTATATTCATGAATATGCATGGGTAATGTTTGCAGTCAGTGGAAAAAGGTATTAAAGATACATATTTGGTCATACATTTTTTTGCTAGTTACAACACCCATATGCACACACTCTCGCGTCCACACATGCACCAACTGGAGAGTCGTTACACTATTATTACTACAGGCCTATTATCAGAGACTGAAGTCATAATTACTGCCTGACACCCGCTATCTGCCAGTCTTACTGTGCCTCTTTGTGCCTGCTGCCTGTTTCTGAGACTTTAATAAGTCCCTGCGCCAGTGGTTAAGTAATGACATTGTTTAATCTCCACAGCTCTCAGAGAGACAGAAACACACTGCCGAAGAAAGGTTTAAGGTAAGTGGATCTACGAAAGCAGCTGTACGAATACACACTCCGATGTACCAGCCTGTCAAGCATTCAAAGTTTGATGGCTTTTAATTGCACCCATACAGAGATCCCATTGATAAAATCCTCTGTGACTGACAGAGTCCCTTAATCCTACCCACAGGACCATTAGACATCAGTTCCATCACTTTCTCCCCCCCCTTAATCCCCCTTAAAATTGTACCTCACTCTGCATTAACAGCTCATTTTAGTCATCTTTGTATTAAATTGAAAGACGCAGCTATGTGTCCATTGGGAAGGTGAAGGAAAGTGCATTGATTCAATTTCATGACTTAAATAATGACAAAGCAAATGTTTCAATCTAATAAACTGCTCTGGGTTGTGAGGTCATATTAGAAACCAATGCCAAAAAAGTATTTGCAATAAATGCCTGATATATAGGAATAAGAATTACAGACTGAAATTTGGGTCCACCCATATAAGATACTTTAAAAAAAAAATAATTAAAATCTCATACATGCATATAAAACACATGTGGAACAATACATTTTTGTAGTCAGTCAAGTTAAAAAGCTAAATATTTAATAAGTTAAAAGTACATAAATAGATGTTATTCCGCATCATATATCAAAATCTAAATGTTATTAATCTCAGAGGAAAATTTAGGATACATATATTATACATTAAAAGAGTGAAATTAGGTTTTTTTAATAGAATTGGACATTTTTTAAAAAAGTTCCTGTGGTCTACATGAACTGTAAATGCTATGTTATGGTCTAAATTGTTTGTCGATTTCAACTCAACAGGGCCATCTTTAACAATACATCTGAGTAATGACACTACAGAGGTTATATTTAGGGCTGGCCCTTTAAATGTTAATTAGAAACTTCATGCCCCACCCCCTCCATTCTATTGAGCTGTTCTGTCAGTCACTTAATACAGCCAACAACTGAACATTTTAGGTAATCTGCTTAAAGTTTTGGCTTATTATCAGTATGAACTACAACCACTGCTGCTAATAAATAATTATGTGATACTCGGAGAAATGTTCTCTGAAGTTTTGACCTTGTACGTGCGAAAGTTGTGAGTTGTAACTGATGTAAAAAATAAATAAATTAAGCAGGAATCAAAACGGGTTGTAGAAATCTACTTGATTTTTGCTAAAATTAATATAAAGATAGCGTTACAGCACCTGGAGGGTTCAGATTCAAACGTTTAGAACTATTAGAGTCGAAATACACAAATAAATGAACCAAAGACTCCTTTAACCTCTGGTGTGTCAGCGCTGATGCGTTCTGAATTGATTGTTTAGTTTAAATATTCAGAAAAATAAAATAAAAAATAATTGCTCATGGAACTTAGCTGTGGATATAAATAGATGTTAAAAAGTAACTGATTTAGAAAAAAGAAAAAGCCAAAACAAAAAGTATTGGAACCAAATTACAATACAAGTTCCTTCTTTTTATTTGTTTTTTACTTAATTGTTTTGCAAGTTGTTTCTTGTCATTTGTTATTTTGTCAATATTTATCTGTTTTTTTTTGTTCATTTTGTTGCTTATTTTGTTTATTTTTCGTCATTTTGTTTTTTATTTTAGTATTTTTCTTCAATTTTGTTCCATTTGTGACTGTATGTGTGTTCATGTCACTTATTTTTTTGTTCATTTTTATTGATCACTTTGACTGTTTTTGTTCATTTTGTTGCTTATTTTATTCTTTTTTTTTTTTTTTTTTTACCTTGGAACTACTAAATTCTCAGGAGTTAAAGGGTTAATTAACAGAGATAAAAATGTAGAAATCCTAAAGTATCAGGGTTTTTTTTTTCCTAATACATTTTTTCTGTCTCTCATCTTTATCTGTTCAGTTTCAATGGTGCTTCGCAACCTGAGGATGAAGGAAAGGAGAAAGGAGAGAGGAGACACTCTCACACCATCCTCAGCATGACTGACACTTTAACTCTTCCACTTCTGTCTTCCCCCACGTCCCTGCCCCGTACCTCAAAGACCAACATGGGTCAGTACAGAGCCCACTCATTTTTTAATTCAACTGCTCTTCACCTGAATTTCTTCTCATCCGTAACCCTTTACTCATTTTAGTTCCAAGCCCTGTTGGCGGACCGCCTCGGATGACTCGATCCAACAGTATCCCCACACACGATGCCTCTATGGAGTTATATGGGGCGTCTCCACTGGGCAGCACTCTGTCTCTGGCTGAACGTCCCCGTAGCATGGGAATGGTCCGATCTGGATCATTTCGAGACAAAGACAGCGATGAGGGTGAGACCTCTAAATTACACTCTATGCAATATTTTTTAGACTTGATGACAAATAAGTTCCACGATTATGCTGTTTTATATAAGTAATAATAATAATAATACATTTTATTTGTATAGCGCTTTTCATGGCACTCAAAGACACTTTACATGCAGCAAAAACAACAATATAAGTGTATATAGATCTATAAATGTGTATGAGGACAATCTAAATCTTTATCTGGCCGAATATCTCATCATACTTAAAATGAGACGTAATCACCTAAAGACTAACCATTCAGTGAGGTATAACAACTTATTTTTTAGATGATACTGTAGATTTTGAAAATCTTATTTCAACAAATCCTTCCAAGGTAATTGTCACTTGTTCAATTGACAGATTTTTGTAGTTGAATTAAGGAGGAAAAAATCTGCTAATGGAACAAGTGAAAATTTAATTAATTAATTAAAATGTGATTTTTAAGATCTAAAAATAAGTTCTTATATCACATTGAAATTTTACTCTTTAAGTGATCGTCTTATTATAAGTGTGGTTAGATATTTGGACTAAAAGTAAGATTTTGATATTTGCAGTGAAGTACTTAATATTTTATATTTACAATGTCATAAATTTGAGCAAAATTCACCTTGTAATTTTTTTCTTTGCACTTTGTCTCCTTTTTACTTATGGATTTTCTTCAGTTTTTAAAACTATTTATGTTATATATTATTTATGTTAATTTATGTATGTATATATATATATACTGTGAATTTGAAGTATTCTGGTCTGTTCTGCAGAGAACCAAGGACAGAAAAATCTATTCTGATTCTTCCATGACCTATCAGTATACTGTAAATCAATTGCTTCTTTCATCTCTGTAACTTGAAAGGAAATCAGACTCCTGCACCACTTCCGCTGATTGGAAGCTGCAGAAAATATCGTAGTAGCATAAATTGGTGTCCAGTCGTCTGTCTATTTTTAAGCTTTTGAGATGGACAGAGCAAAAGTGAAGTGTTTTAATGGCCTCAATTCTACCTTGTGCAGCTTTAAATCAACACTGCCTAATGTAAAACAACGTAAAAAAAACAAAAAAACAACATTCAAATAAAATAGCTCAAAATATTAAGATAAGGGGGAAAAAAGAAAAAAAGAAAAGAAAAGAAAAACATGTTTTATTTTCCTGCTTGTTACTGATGCTTTAGTTCCAGTGTATTCTGTGTTGACTCCTCACTGATTTGTGTTGTTGTTTCTTACTGTCTCCTCAGTTCACGGTTCTGTTCTGTCCTTGGCATCCAATGCCTCATCAAACTACTCCTCGGTGAGTCTGAGTGACATGAAGCCTCAAGTAGCTACAGCTCAGTACATCATAAGGTTTGCTGTGTATTTCTGTTTGTGTGAATGTGAGTGGATATTTGACAGCAGAGTGATGCTTCCCACTCATTTGACACTTTGACAAGACTTTCTTAAGACTTAGTATCACCAGCACTTTATTAAACCCTCTCCTCTCCTCTCCTCTCCTCTCCTCCTCTCCTCTCCTCTCCTCTCCTCTCCTCTCCTCTCCTCTCCTCTCCTCTCCTCTCCTCTCCTCTCCTCTCCTCTCCTCTCCTCTCCTCTCCTCCCCTCCCCTCCTCTCCTCTCCCCTCCTCTCCTCTCCTCTCCTCTCCCATCCTCTCCTCTCCTCCTCCTCTCCCCTCCTCTCCCCTCCTCTCCCCTCCTCTCCCCTCCTCTCCCCTCCTCTCCCATCCTCTCCTCTCCCCTCCTCTCCTCTCCTCTCCTCTCCTCTCCTCTCCTCTCCTCCTCCCCTCCTCTCCTCTCCTCTCCTCTCCTCTCCTCTCCTCTCCTCTTTTGTCTGGTTTTAACCTCCTGACTTTTATTCCCCTTGCTTCCAAAGGCAGAGGAAAAGATTCAGGGAGAGGTGAGTGTACTCTTCCCTGCCCTTTCTTGTCTCGTCTCATCCTTTTTTTTTCCCCTTTTCATTCGTCATTTCATCGTGTGCCGGTTTGTCATCCACGTCATGAACAACATCCTCTCTCTAGCCACTTAACTCTACACTCTCATGTCAACAACTGTCAGCTTTAGAAACTTTTTTTTTTAATTGAGCGTGCTTGTTTTTCTTTCCAGCAAATCCGTAAGCTGAGACGGGAGCTGGAGTCGTCGCAGGAGAAGGTTTCTAATCTGACCACACAGCTGACAGCAAATGTATGTACTCTATGTCAACATGTTTTTATTACACTGGCTTTAGACTTTTGGATAAATAATATTTTACAAGTGGGATTTGATACTCCACAACTGAAGTCTATGGAAGGTTAGACCTCTCAACTCTCTTCACAATCCCTGACCCCCACACCCCACACCCCCTTCAAGCAGCAGGACACTCTTCTATTTCAAGCACATATTCATTATTTGAGCTGTGAGCCACAATATGCAAGCTTTCACCTCGAGGCAACTGAAGAATTAGCAACGCCCCCCCTCTAGTTTTACATCCCATTAGTTGTCAGTCATCTTGATGAACTGTCCACCTCCTTCTGACACCTACCCTGAGGCTACAGTAACTGATACTACCAAAGATACAAGTGTAAAACAAGTAACTCTAGGCAAGGCTTCCATTGTGCACCTTGTTTTGTTCTTCTTTGTGTTTTATAGCAATTTTACATTTTAGCCAAATGACAGTTAATCAAAATCCCATGTATATATTTTTACCCAAGCAGTAGAAAATTTCCCCCAAGTTGCTGACTTTTTGACAGATAGAGAGGGGTTATATAAGAGATTGACAGCTGTAATTACTAATCACTGATCCAATTCCATGAGACCTGATTCTCCTCCTCTACTCCATGGCTAAACACAGACGCTTGGAAAAACATGAAACTCCAGTCATCTTGATTTATGTTTAATATTTCGGTTTTGACCAAGAGGAGAGAGACACACAGGAAAGCTGTGTATTTTCATATTCTATCATTTTTCTTTCAGATTTTTGCCCCTTCAGCCTTATCGGTTTTAACAGATCTATTATAACACCATCATAAAAAAGGGAAATGATTATACTGCAATGTAGGTACAAATACAAGTAATAAAACACCAGCATATGAAATCAATTTGTGTCTATACATAGGTCTTAGTTACTGTTTGTCTAATAGTCAGTTCACTTTCTATTGTGTTGTTCATGTTTGTAGTAAGCTGCTCCAGCGTTCAGGAGGATGGTTGTCCATTTGATTTTTTTGTGCAGTACAGTTTAACAGCAACCACGTTTTCTCTGTACTGAGTTGGCTGGGCCATTTTTTATATCTATATCTAGCCTATCTAGTTGCTTAAATGTAAGAATCTATATATTTATATACGATTGATAACATTCAAGAAAAGTATCTACTTTCCTTTCAATCCAAATCAAAAGATTAAATACAAAGACAGATGATGTTTCATGCCATTATCGAAAAGTGAGCTTCTGGGCTTCTGTGTTGAGACATAGAGCAGTCACATTCAGGTACAGAATCCAATCAGCAATCAGTGATTACTGTCAGTCTTGGCTTTACCTCTTCTACCTGTCTGAAAATAGCAGTGATTGGACGAAAATCTAAGTTGCAACGTATATTTTCCACAGTCTGAAAACTCAAAAAGAGAGCAGAAGGAGGAGTCTCATGTCCTCTCAGATCACTTCAAATGCAGTGTAATATGCTGATATGTGTGGGTTTTTTTATAGATGAAATAGTGCTGCTTGATGATGTAGGCAGTTCAATATAAGCTTTAGTTTGGAAATAGAAAAAGGGTAAGTATACTAGGTTATTGCTGCTGTGGTTGGGTTTCTATGTATCCAATTCCATTTTGTTTATTGTTTTCCCTCCTTTATTAATTTCATTTTTACGTGGTCCTTTACTTGGTAAGGCCAAAACTGTGCTCTATAATGCGTGAGAGAAACAGATGTATAATCCTATAGGCAGTGTCAGTTGTAGATCATTCTTGTGCAGCCTCAGCACATTTCTTATCCACGTAGGGTTTGAATAATGCTAACCTCGGCCTGAACTTCTCCTATAGTCACTTAGCTACAGTAGAAACACACGTGTGCAAATACACATGGGGCCTCGCCCTTTCTTGCCACTCTACAAAATTGTTTCCGTACAACCACTTTGTCAGCTCTTCCATGGGTCCAAATGCAGCACAAACATTATGCATGGTTTTATGAGGTATCCATCAATCTGCCATTTCTGCGTTCTACCTCCCTCATCCCTTGAGACCGTTCGCACCCTTTGACCTTAATTTGCATAGGCAGTGAATAGACAAAGCGGAAGCCTGATCACAGCATCATTATATCCAGGATTAATGAGCAGACTGTATCTATTATGTTACTGTATTAACACTTGGTATGGAGGAGAAGGGAAAGTCATTTTCCTCTCCTGCTCTGGGATAAAGTGGGTGTGGGTGTGGGTGTGTGTGTGTGTGTGTGTGTGTGTGTGTGTGTGTGTGTGTGTGTGTGTGTGTGTGTGTGTGTGTGTGTGTGAGAACAAGATTAGAGAGGAGGTGATTTTCCAAAGGCGACATCCTGTTCAGCTTTTGTGTATTATTCAGCACTTTAGCACCTTGTATAGGATAAAAGAGCAAAGAAGGCTTACTTCATCTGTTCCTTTATGGAGAGTAGTTTCAGTTTTACTAGTCTCCCAGTATTTCATCCATATCTAATAATGATCTATAACGTGATAAAACTGAAACTTCAGCATTGTGCACATTTGACAGCATTAACCGTATTTCTTCTATATACTGTATATTAGCTCTTTAGAATAATATTCCATGTACTAGCAAACATTAACAGTTTGTTGTTGATTCCTGTTTGGGTATTTACAAACCTCACTTGGATTTAACTAATATAAGTAAGACTTCCATTGGATTACTGTAGAGCCTAATGTATTAGCCAGTAGCCTGTCATTTCTTCCACAAGTATCAGTTTAATGTAGCGCCTATAAATAGGACTTTAAATGTTAAAAAAAAAAAAAAAAAACAGGTCACAATTGTGGGTGCATCAGGCTGAGAACAGAGGTGAATGAAGTGATTACCCATCATGCTTAGTGCTTACAGTAGAAGCCTGTGTGGGCAGGGTTATGATCTGGGTTTGGTTCACTTGGTCAGGTCTAGGTTCAGCAAAATTCATGCTTTCATCAAGAAAAATGTATAAAGTTAAAACCACTTAATCAGATGTTACAGTGTGAATATTGTTTTTGATGTGCCTTTGTATATACTGTGTATGTGCAGGAGGAGTAAAGGCTAAAACATCCTATAAAAATACATTTGTGTAAATATCAGTAAAATGCTTCTAAATCAAAAACAAAAATGACATACTTAATCCAAATCTGAACACAAAGCATCCATCCAACATGTTAACAGACAGAGATGCAACAGTGAATGTCCTTATCTGTCACTGCTGATGAGAAACCTTTTCCCGCTAGGACAGAGCGGGATTCAAACCACCAACCCTTCAGTTACTGGATGACTTTCTCTAACAACTGAGTCATGGCTGCAGCCGAAAAAAAAAATTTAAGAAAAGCTAATATAAATGGAAAAAAAAAATTATTAAATAATTTACTCAAATTGTTGAAAAAGTAGCACTGGACATTTATGGGTTAATTCAAGTAATTTAACACATCACCTACCGCTGTGGCCAGTTTGTAAATATTTGAGTAACTAAACATTTGCATGTGTTCTTGTTCTTAAAGACTAATATCATCTTCTTTTTCAAACAGGCCAATCTGGTGGCTGCCTTCGAGCAGAGTTTACAATTGATGACCACTCGACTGCAGTCTCTGTCCTTAAGCCACGAGCAGAAGGTATCCAACCTCACCCCTTATATCCACACATTCACACACAAACACACCGCTCTGCATTCCTACTGCATTCCAGCTTTATGTCCATCTTGTATGCGGTCAGTTCAGAGCAGACTCTGCGCTGACATTGAATGAGGTGACTTTGATCCCAGCCTGCAGCGTGTAGCTAAATGTAGGTTAGGGGCCCAGGAGGTTGGCGTGAGGATAGAGGATCAGCAGAAAGAAAAAAAAAAAACATCACTTAAGGCTGAATTATAAGGCAGACTCCATTTGCACGTGTACTCACACCAAACATCACATTCCTGCATTCTTCTGCTTTTGTGTGATTTGTTGTGATGTGAATGAACTGATCGGTGCCTGAAGCGGTTCAGTGTGTGCTTGTGTGTGCGTAAATATGAGGAGTCTCTCTGGTTTCTTCATGCCTTGCTGCTCCCACTGAAAGGCCTGTCTAGACCGCTCCAGAAACACTCTTTTGTTGTTTGTGCCAGCGCACTGACCTGTGCAGCTCCACCAGCAGCACAGTCTCTTTAACCTTGAAAAGATGGGCCGGGCAGCTCCTTTTAGATTGGACCCATATCGACTTCTGTAACACAATAAGTAACACACAGAGCCTCTGCTGTTCAGAACGCCTTGTCCTTTTCAACTGTTCACATGGTGAATGGGATTAATGCCCACAAGCACTTCCAGTTCATACAAGTAGACTGACTTCAAGCTGCATGATATGGACACAGTGAGATCTGGTGTTTCAGAAGGCTGGGCTCTAAAGTGATAATGAGAAATGTTATGTTAGATTTTAATATTAATATTGATGGATTGGTTAATTGATTGAAATAATTTTTTCAAACATGACTGCAAAAGAAAATCAACCAACAAAATATCAGTAATGATACATGACAGGTTGATAAATACACAAAATTAAAAAAAAAATTGAGATAATTTTTTTTCTTTTCTTTTTTCTTATTTATATATTTTCCGCATTTAGAATAAGTATTATTATTTGTATTTATTTATATAGATAATTTTTTTATATAATTTTACATTTGTCATGTCCTTTGTCCTTAACAGTAGAATGTTAGTCTGGCTCCTTTTGGTGCTAAAGATAATTAGCTTCAC
Organism: Siphamia tubifer; assembly: GCA_020466265.1. Classification (NCBI taxonomy): domain Eukaryota; kingdom Metazoa; phylum Chordata; class Actinopteri; order Kurtiformes; family Apogonidae; genus Siphamia; species Siphamia tubifer. Next base: position 22,261,671 of record CM035789.1, read on the forward strand.
CAAGGGAGACTTCATACTATGTTTTCTACTGACTTTATTTTGGGTTTTGAAAGAACCGCATTTCAATGCCGGGGTGAAAGAAGAAAAAAAAAGAAAGAAAGAAAATTAAATGAAACATGCTCAAAAAGGAGTAGGAAAACATAAAAATGTATACTTGTACCTGTGAATAAAAGTTAAATACTGTAGATCATGTCAGGTATTCATGATGCAAACAGTAACTCATGTGATTACATACAAAGTAGTTTAAGAAGTAAGACATATACATATATTATACAGTCCATATATATTTCTGTAATCCAGAAAATACTCCAGTTATAATTAGTTATTTTTAATTCTCAATTAAAAATAACTAATTCTTTTTTTCTTTTGGTCAGTTCAAGACTTAAAGCAAAAATCTTATTATTTGAATGACTGAAAATCAGAGAGACTGATGACTTTATAATATTTAAAAGTTGCACAGATAAACTAATTGTAAAAAATAAACTCTATGAGTAACATAGTATGATGTTACATTCACATCCCTTGAGGACTAATTAACAAATCATCAAACGAAAACAGCATTGGTCATTGGCCTCTGACTCATTTCAATGAATAATGAATATAAAATGTGAAGGAAAATGATTGAAGTAATTTACCCTTTTCATACAGGATCATTCTGATGAACAAAAAACAGAGCTGATGCTTCCACACAGTTCATAGACCTTTAACTGAGCTGACATTTTACACTGAATTAATTTTCTGCAGGACACAGAGCTGGTGGAGCTGAGGGAGACCATCGAGTCTCTGAAGAGCAAGAATGAAGAAGCCCAGGCTGTGATACACGGAGCCTTAAACACCCCAGATAACATGAAAGGTTTGGAAAGCCACCCGCTGATTCTTATCTTTTAGTATCTCTCCTCATATCTGCATCTGCTTAACCCTTTAATCTCTGACGTGTCTGTGGTGAACGTTCCAAATGTGCGATTGAGATTTAAAAGTCCTAAAACTTCAACAGTTTGCTCAGTAGGAAAAATCTCCAAAAGTACTGATGGAATAGACCTTGTTTTTCCCATAGACGTCTGAGCATGTTAAGTGTACCCCCCCACCACCTATGGGGGGTAAACACAAAGCAGTCAGTGAGACCGACTCATAGTAAAATAAACAGTTTTTTTCTTTTTTTTTGCAGTGTTGTGACGATTTGCCTTATTTTTTTGTTTTTCTCTTTATTGTGATCCAAAACAAAATGAAAGGGTAGGGTGCTATATTGCATTTGTACTACTGTACTTTACTTTTCACCACTATAGACACTATGGACACTTTAACAACATTGCGCTATACCCTGCACCCCCACTGTTTGTCTGTTTTACTTATATGTCAAATGTTGTTCTTACAAAGAAATGTCCCAATTGTAGAATCAATAAGTTACTTCTATTCTATTCTATTCTAGTCTATATTAACTATCTATATGTGTATGTATGTAATGTGTATATATATATATATATATGATATCATTCTTCAAATTGTCATATTCCTGTCTGCTTTATTATAATTATTGTATTAACGTACAAACCAAAATAAACAATTAAATTTACTTTAAATTAACCCAGAAGCTTAGACATAACCATCACATCCTGAAAAGTCAATCAGGTAGTAAATAGGTTTTCCTTATGACTAACAGAGATTTAGCTCAATAGGTAATGCTTTGAAGTGCAATGATTTGATTGATTACATTTCCAGTCAACCCAGCTATTTTTTTCTGCATATTTTAAAACGGAGGGACATGGCACCAAGGATACCAGTAGTTAAATCCACCATTGCTGTATTTTGTTGTTTAGTTTTAAGCATGTCGCTGCTTTATGGAGTTCAGCCAGGTGTCAAAAATCAACAGGACTGAAAATCTCTAAAACAAAAACTACTGAGCAAAGATTCAAATGTTTGTTGTTTGTTCTCAGTGTGTTCCAGTTCACAGTTCATGTTCAACTTCCTAAATGTCTTAATGATGTACATTCTGAGTGACGTATTTAGTAAAAACCTGTCAAATGTCAATTCCTCTGTTTGTCATTTCCTGTTCTTTACCCTGTTGTGATCCTTAAAACACAAGCACATACTCACAGCAGCTTTTATGGCACTGAAACAGATGCAAATTCACAGCAGCAGCAGCAGCGTTAAACGGTTGAATTTTTGTGTGTGTGTGTGTGTTGCAGACATGCGTATCCGGCGACAAAACTCATGTGAAAGCATCTCCAGTCTCAACAGTCTGACCAGTATGTCAAGTATGGGCAGTTTAAAGGACCAAGACGCAAAGAAGAAGAAGAAAAAGAGTTGGGTACGTTTATGAGCAGCAGCAGCAGCAGTACAGAGCCAGGGGTTGGCCTGTCTTTAGTTTAAATAATATAGCTGAATGAATCCAGGAACAAAGTGTGACTGGTCTTTCCCTCCTGTGTGTTGTCATTTGTGCTGGTTTAGGTCTATGAGGTAAGTGCAGTCATTGTAACCCTCTGAAGCCTCTTTAATTTTCTGACATAAAAGCATGACGGATCATCCTAAACCGCAACACAATCTCCATCTCTGCTGATTGTCAGCCTAAACTCCTGATTAGCTGCCTGTCCTGTGAATATTTGATATGAATAGACGGCTGTAATTCAGTTAGCGTTGGCAATCAGCAGATTAGCTACTTCATGATAAGTTGACGTTTCAGTTTCATTGTCACAGCTTTTACTAAATATCTTTTTTCAAATATATTTTCCTCCATTTATACTATGCTTTATTGTGTCTTTTGTTCTTGTGGAAATTTACAGACGCTCAGTGTGGTGATCAACATTCAGCCTTATTGTTTATTCCATTCTGACCAAATCTGACCGTAACGTTTACTTATTTACCAAAATGAATGGAGGCTTATTGTTCAGCATGTCTCAATTAACAAATCTAACAGCTTCTTCTTTTACATTTCAGTCCAAAAAAAATCTTATTTTTCACTGTACTTCGGGTTAACTTCTCCCTGTCCCTGCTGTTCTGTTTCTGTGTAGCTGAGGAGCTCCTTCAACAAGGCTTTTAGCATAAAGAAAGGAAGCAAAACTTACTCAGACATTGAAGAAATCGTCACCCCTGACTCCTCGGCTCCCAATTCGCCAAAGATGCCTCATGAATGTGGAGAGGGAGGCGAGAACCAGCTTTCATCTCTGAAAACCTCCACCTCCACCACCTCCTGTGTGTAAGTACCTTAAGACCTCAGTTTGATAGATCTCCCCAACAGAAGATACTTTGAGCATTCCATTGGTATCGAAGAGTAAAAGTGGTCAATGTGCAGAAAAATGGCTCCTGTTAGTGTGTAACTATTATAGATGATGCCTTTATGGTGTTGCATTTTACTAGTGTAGATTTTTATTTAGCAAAACATGCATCACTATCCCATGAGAACATGTGTACACTGCAAAAATATGAAACTTACCAAGTGTATTTTTCTCATTTCTGGTCCAAATATCTCATCAGATTTAAAATAAAACATAACCACCCAAAGAATAAGTTTTCAGGTGAGATATATGAACTTATTTCTAGACAGTAGGTCTTGAAAATCTAATTTCAAGAAATCTTACCAAGATAAATTTCACTTGTTCTATTGGCAGATTTGTATTTATTTATTTATTTTTGCTTAATTCATGCAAGAAATCTGCCAATGGAACAAGTGAAAATTATCTTGGTAAGATGTCTTGAAGACATGTTTTTCGAGATCTATTGTCTATTAGCTTTCTATATCTCACTGAAAAGTTACACACTTTCCAGTGTATTGAAAAGGTTCACTTTTTAAGAGCTCAGAAAACCAAACCACATTTCAGAATTGTTGCAGTGTACTTTTTCAGTGACTCTAAGAAGATTTTTAAAGTGTTTTATTCATCTTAAATAGGCAATATTTTTTTTTCATCCCACAGAGAATCTGTTACTCCATCACAAACATCTGAAATCAACACATTTGGAGAAATGTGGTTTTCATCAGACAGGTGAAAAACACAATAGTTACTTCTGAATTTGATATTAAGTTGTATAATATAGAAATACTCAATTAAATGACTTCAAATATGTATGTATCTGCAGTAGTTACTTCATTTCACAATTGCATTCTGATACATCTAGGATCATGGAGACGACGGAGGAGGGGGAAATTGAAGAGAGGGCGGTGTCCAATCTACGTTCAGAACTCTTGGTAAAAGAAAGAGAGCTGACGGACATCCGACTGGAGGCCTTAAACTCTGCTCATCAGCTGGAGCAGCTCAGAGAAGCCATGAACAGTATGCAGGTGTGTTTCCTCCTGAGTATTCATGAGTTTAGGGTCTCTCTCTCTCTCTCTCGCTCGCTCTCTCTCGCTCTCTGTGTCTCTCTCTCTCTGTGTCTCTCTCTCTCTCAGAATATCAGAGTATGCCAACACCGACGACACGTTTAATAATAATAAACCAAACTGACCAGTAGGTGGTGATGTTAAATATGGAAATATCCCCTTTAACACTAGATTGGGTGCACTTACACCAAAACCAGACATGACTAATCTGTTACAAATTAAAAGTGTTTCACAAATTTAAAAATAATAAATTAAATAAATAGCAGAAAGTAAATATTGGGTGTTATTTTGTTTTGTGAAATATTTTATATTAATTTTTCCACCACCTACTGTTGGGGAATATGAATGGACAGATTTGTTTTGTTTTTGTCCAGATAAAGGACTGTAACTGACTGAAACAAAGGTTTATGACCCACTCTTGGGCTGAGAACGACTGTTGTAGATCATCATATATATGCATGAATGAGATCTCACCGTATTAATATTACTTGATATATGACTTACTGCTTGTGTTACAGTCAACGGTGGAGAACCTAAAGGCAGAAAATGACCATTTGAAGACAGGAACTCAGGTCTCAGTCACCCCAGGACCGGGTCCCACGTCCTCCACATCTCAGCCATCAGGATTGTCCTCTCTACTGGGCCCGTCTCTGAGGCAGCCCATGAGCATGTCCCTCACCAAGTCCTTCAGCCTCAGTCTGAACGATTGTAAAGAGCCTGGTAATGGATCCTCAAACACAGCCCTCGAACCAATGGTACAATTAATGATTTCTTCCTTTTTTCATCCATTTTTCCCTCTCTCTTTCAGATATGTCACCTGCCGACATGTTGAGCTTTTCTTCACAGCGAGATGAGATCTGTGCACGAGTTCTGGTTCGCATTGGAGACCTGTCTGAGGTAAACACACCTTACATTTGTCAAGGTTTATAGCAGTTTTAAGAGTTTTACAATGAACAGATGAACTATAATTTTTCTGTGTGTGTGTCTGCAGGACGGTAAGCAGCAGCAGTACTACCTAGGCTCAGTACCAGTCAATGGGAAGACTGACTGGGCCAACCTCGACTCCCTCATAGCAAAGACTTTCAAAGTAAGTCAGAGCTCCACCTTCACTATGTAGACATGGTTGTAGTCAAATCAAAATGATTCCCAATATATTTTTTTTCCCTTTTGTTCAGGACTACCTTACTCACGTGGACCCAACATCCAGTTTGGGTCTGTCATGTGATTCACTGCACATGTATCAGCTGGCCCAAGGAGGCCACAGACTGATAGGAGGGGACAAACCCCAAGCATCGCCATATCGTTGCCTTGGTAGTGCTTCACCTAAGATATTTATCACTTTGAAAGGTGAGTGAATACTTTGAGCAGGAATACAGACCATCGTGACGCAGATAATCTATAACCTAGATAATCTTTTTTTTACTGCCCAGTTCAACATCCATTCCAATATGACTCGATATAACATTGTTGATGAATGCAGAGTTTATGCACATCTTAAAAAGAATAAAATCCAATAATCTAAACTTTAAACCTGTCAAAAGAAAAAAAAAGTCACCAAATTAAGAATTCAGAAATTTAGTCGTATATTAAACCAGAAAAACACTAAACTAGAAAAAAACACTGAACTCTTTGCATATTGTTTTTTTTTTTTTTCATAACTACTTTCACTGAGGCACTCATAACAGTCTTTATTAGACTAAACTTTTCCATGTACAGATTGATTACAATGTTTACTTTTGAGAACAGAGAATGCATATAATATTATGCTTTACCTACATGTCAAGCTTTTGAAGTACAGTATTCTATAATGACCAAACATGCTTGTCTTCTCTCTGTGCTTCTTCTTAGGTCTTCGAGAAAAGTGTGTAGATACTCTGGTGTTTGAGACCCTCATTCCAAAGCCTATGATGCTGCACTACATCAGCCTGCTGCTGAAGCACAGGCGCCTAGTTTTGTCTGGGCCCAGTGGGACGGGGAAGACCTACCTGGCCCAGCGGCTGACCCACTACCTCCTGCAGCGCGGCCAGGCCGACTCACCCGAGGCCGAGCATGAACCCTGCCTCCTGGGTCGAAGCGCTGCCATTACCTTCAACCTGCACCGTCAGTCACAGAAGGTGACGCATGACAGGATTTATATCACTGAGATAATGTCAATTTACTGTTGAATTTGGAAAATAATAATAATAATACATTTTATTTATCAGCGCTTTTCAAAACTCTCAAGGTGCTTAACAAAAACAAAAACTGCATGGATAAAATTCACACTTGTTCACTTTTACAGGATTTGCAGTTGTATCTGTCAAATCTAGCAAATCAGATTGACAGAGACAGCGGCGGAGACCTGCCTCTGGTTGTTATCATAGATGACATCAGTGACGCAGCGGCCATCACTGAGCTCGTCAATGGAGCATTGACCTGCAAATATCACAAATGGTCAGTCACTTCCACTAGTTGCAACATCTCCAAATAATCAAGATAAAACCATTTCCAGAAAAGATCATCATTTTTTCTGTTTGCTCTTTTTATAGTCCTTACATCATTGGAACCACAAATCAGCCTGTGAAGATGTCGTCTAACCATGGACTTCACCTGAGCTTCAGGTCAGATCACATCTAATATACAGTAGAGAATGACAGAAGAAAAGTCCAAGGCACTTGGAATATAAAGTTATTTTTTAATTTATGTATTTATTTAATCATTTGGGATCATTTTATTTATTTGACCATACACTTGACATGTGTAGAGGTTCAAATTTTTATTTTTTATACCTGTAGGTAAATTTCTGTTGCAGAAAAAAAATATTGTATTTACTGTAGCATTCCACTACAATTACACATTAAACCTGACAGCAGGTACTTGGTCAAGTGTCAAAACAAAAAGCGTCCAGTGTTCACCATTCACTAGCTTTAACATTACGACACGTCTCTATTGAAGACTTTTCAGAAGATATTTCTTGACGATTAATCATTTTTCTGCCTATATTGGTTTCCTTCCATTTCAAAACATCTTGTCTTTTTTAGGCTGTGCATTATTTGATGAAAAATATTTAAAAGCATATGTTTTTCATATTCATACAGGATGGTAATGTTCTCTAATAATGTGGAACCGGCCAACGGTTTCCTAGTGAGGTACCTCCACCGTAAAGCTGTCGAAACCTACCAGGAGGAGGAGCTGGACCCAACGCAGTACCAGGCCCTCCTCCATGTACTGGACTGGGTTCCTCAGCTTTGGTACCACCTGCACGCTTTCCTGGAGAAACACAGCACTTCCGATTTTCTCATAGGTGAGAATTGATGGAAACACTGTCAGCGATTCAGAATGACATGAAATGCTTTCAGAGCGTTACAGGGAATCGTTGAAACAGTGTGTATTGTCAAATCTGAGCTCAACTCAAAATGATGATGCTGCAACTCAGACTATGAGTGATAGAACAAACTGTTTAATAATGTGTGGCTCAGTATTTGTTGGCAATAACTCATTTTCAGCATTATTATTAGCTGTTCCACTGGTGAAAATTCTATCTTTTTTCCTGTATTTACTGGCAACCACTCCTGCTGAATAGACTCGAGGAATTCACAACCGTCTTGTTTTTATAGTTTCTACATATCATCATATACCAAAACTGCAACTCTAGCAAGAAACTCAATATCAGATTCCTAATTCATATCCTCAGATGCTGCAAATTATACCCTGCTCCGAATGAACTCAGGAAGCAATATTTAATGTGAAACTACACACATCATTGTCAGTCATTGGCTTGAATAAGCTTTTATATGACAAATCTTTAGGCAAGGGCAGTTATTTATGTTGCACATGTCATACACAGAGGCAATATAATGTGGTTTAAGTAAAATACAAATCTAGAGGGGAAATAAAATAAATCTGATAGAGTAAAATAAAACATTAAAAAACTGTGCTTGGAAGAGAGTACAAGATATATCAAGTGCCAATATAACCATATAATTATAATCACACAATAATATTTTTGCACAATTATTTATGTGTATTTCTTTAATTCACTTATTGCTAATATATTGTCTCATACATACATGTGTATATATATATATATATATATATATATATATATATATATATATATATATATATATATATATATATATATATATATATATATATATATATATATGTATGTATGTATGTATGTATGTATGTATGTATGTATATATTAGAATTGTGTGTTAAAGCATTTTAGTGTGTTCAGAACTACATATGTACGCTATGTGTGTGTACTCCTTTGTAATATATTCAAATGGAGCAACTGTAGCACACAATAACTTCCCCCTGGGATTAATAGTGTTCTGATTCTGAACATAAATTAATAAAATAGTTGTTTGAAATCTATATTAAAATGGTTAATAGTATTGGCAGTTTTCCATATTTACATTATACAGCAGTAACAATACATTTGACAACTCATACAGGGTGTACCCGACCTTTGCCCATTGTAGCTGGATTAGGCCCCCACAGACCCCTGTGACCCTAGTGAGGATAAAGCAGGTTCAGATGACGAGACGAGATTGTATTCATAAGTACATGAGAAGAGACTTAAAAATATCTACATCTGTTGCAAATCTGATCTGCTGACAGTCTATCCCAGTTGCTACAGAACAGTAAAATAACCCAACCATGCTTATCTGTGTAGTTTAGACTCAGGCCTACTCAGTTTATATTCCTTAAATGTATCATCGATATGTTCAAAACTTGTATGACTTTGTGATTTGTTGCCTAGTAGCAGAACTTTAAAATCTGTTTTATAATTACCCAGCATAAAGACATTAGAAAGTAGGGGATAGTGGGGGGTTATCAGTTTAGATCAGTGTGTAATAAAAGGTCAAGGTTAGATCATTAACAGAATGTGTTTTCTCCTCAGGTCCCTGCTTCTTCCTGTCATGTCCAGTGTCAGTATCAGAGTTCAGACAGTGGTTCATTGATCTATGGAACCACTCGATCATACCGTACCTGCAGGAGGGAGCAAAAGACGGCATCAAGGTGAACACACGCACACTGACATGAAATTCAATCCCAAACCCTCCTGTAATACCATTTCCTAAAAGACCACCTGGGTGTCCTCCCCTCAGGTGCATGGGCAGAAAGCAGTGTGGGAGGACCCAGTGGAGTGGGTGAGAGGGACACTTCCCTGGCCCAACGCACAACAAGACCAGTCCAGGCTCTTCCACCTACCTCCCCCCAGCATAGGACCACCCGGTGAGGAGAAGAAGCCCCCCAAAGACACACCTCCACCCAGTACGCTGGAGTCAGACCCGCTGGTGAGAATCACAACTCCTGTTTTAGAGAACAAGTCAAGGTGCAATGACTGATTTCAGATCTTCACTGTTGTGCAAAAGGACAGTACGGTGATAAAAACACTTAGATATACTGTACAGCCCACAGATATGCCAAAAATATTTTTCATATTGATTAGTATTTGTTACTGTATCCTGATATTGGCCAAAGTCTGACAAAATGGTTTGTTTTTGTTTAACACAGGCTCATATTTGCATATTCACAGGGTGAATAGATAATGCAATCCAATGTATGTTTCATTCTAAACAACCATCATAGCCATTTAAGTATTATTTTTAGTATAAACCCTCCTCTACCTCTGTGGATGTATGTTGTAAATGTCCCATATCAATAATATTCATCTTGATGAGGTTTTGAAGTGTCTATAAACTCTGTGGTGTAAAAAAAATATATATACCTAATTAAAATGAAAAAAATCTGTACTGCCAACCCTCTGGTGCCCATGCTTCCGAACAAAACAAGCCAAATATCTGGTGATGTATTAAAAAGGATCCGATTGAATTAAAGATTTTAAAAAATGTCACCAAGTTGGTAAAACTGGCCATGAAAGGACCATTATTCTCACCTAAATGCATCAAAGCTACTGTACGACCCTCTAAAGGAATTAAATATTAATGACTACCTGATGAAGATGTAGTTTCAGCTGCTTCCATGTATTTTGGATATGTACAGAACGGAGTCCGTACTGTAGTTTTGTTGTTGCTAATGGTTAGCATGCTCTGTCACATGTATGTCATAATATGCCCTGTTAACTGTGTGCAAGGTGTGACATAAAGAGACAATCTTATTAGTGTCTGTTATGGAGAGGATGATCAGGATAAGCTATAGCTGTACATATATTGTTTATATTTATTATATATGCACAGTACATTTATGTAAAATCCTGATCCTAGCTGTCTTATACGTTGATCTGTTTAAATGTGTCTACCAGTGCAGACAGAGCAGTACTGGAAGAACTGAGGGGAAAATCAAACCAACCCTCTTAATTGTATTGACACTATTACATGAAACTTTAATAGACGCATATAAAGTACAGCTATAATTAGAGAGGTTAAGATGTGGGGACTTTAAGCACAGACACAATCAGCCACAGCTCATAACTTTGTGTAATTTAGTTTTAGATTTGATAGCCCTCCAAGATCCAATCACTAAACAGAAATTCCTGCAAATATTGTTTTCTTCACATAGACCAACATTTCACCAAACAACAGAATGATTGAATGGCAATGTATTTATGTTGTACGGTAGACTGTCTATTCCTATCCTGGTGCTATCTACAAAAAAAAAAAAAATCGGCTTTAACTCTATTTCAAGAAAGTTTTACTACACAGCCCTAGATACTCATCAGCTTTGAAAAACTGTGATTTACATTTCTATCAACTTCTATTATGCTCTTATAATATAGCTCTAAATGATCCCATCTGTTCTAAACCAACTCCCACATAAAACATGTTTGTTAATCCCCTGTTTCCCTAACGCTTCCTCCTCCTGTTGCCCAGATGGCCATGCTGCTGAAGCTTCAGGAGTCGGCCAACTACATCGAGTCTCCAGAGAGGGAAGGCAGTCTGGACCCCACCCTTCAGGCGACACTCTGATGGAAACAAGTGACTACCTGTAAAGCTTTGGAGCTGTCGACTCCTTTCGCAGAAGGCAGAGTCGCGGCAACACTCTAAAGACTCCAAAATTTACGTTGTGCTCAGTGAGCAGTTATAGGAAACTATGTGATGGACATAAAGGATCAACCCCGAGAGTAAATATGGACAAGGGGTCTGCTCAGACCTGCTATTAGAACACAGACAGACATTTAACCTGCTCTTAAAGGAAGCTGTGATCATGTTGTCAGGGAAAGACATCATCTCGTCTCTTCTCTGCTCTCGGTTTGTTCCAGATGGGTTATTGTTGACTCAAGTTGCAAGTGCATGGTAACCGGAATAGTATGATGCAAAATATTACCTATAATCCTATTGATCCAGACCCATTCTTCTATATATTTTTTTTCCCTTAACTTCACTGATTTTCGGTGCTTACTGGTTTCCTTTCAGTGCTTCTTTTTACCAAGGATTTAACCTCAGAAGTGTCCGAGTCTGATCTCCCCAGATGTAAAACCATCACTCGACAAATCAGCAAAAATGCACTTTATTTTCTACTTGTGGTAATTGGATTTTACGAGGCTGTGTCTGTGATTGCGTATCAAAGGGGAGTGTGAGACTGGCCAAACTGTGCAGATGATTAGTGTTTCCTCTAGGTGGCAGCAGTGATGTATTCCCGCCTCAGTGCTCTGTTCTGTCTCTCTCCTGATGCGCTTTCTTATTATTATTAAAGGTGCTCAGTGGAATATGATGCACACTAAACAACACCAATATTAAAATGGCCTTGGTTTTTCTTTTTTCACTTCAGCCATTCAGACATATTGGATTCAGATGTCAGACGAACACACACACACACACAGGTGAATAATGAGCTCAATAATCAGTCTGTATGAGTTATTACCAGTGGACTCAGTATTCTGATAGTTTAGCTCAGTATAAATGTAACTACAATAACTGCTCATCCTGATGGCACTGAATATTTCCTCATAATCCAGCTGTGGTTGGTAGGAAAAGTTGGGGTGGGGGGGGGCTTGTTTTATCTATTTTGCCAACACAGCCTACCATTTCTGGCTCTGCTTGCTTACATTATATTTAGATATTCGATTTAAAACTCAAACTTCTCTTGTGATAGATAAGAAAAACAGCTTTGAGTAACATGATTTTGTAGGTTTTTATACTGAATCGTCATTAACAGCAACAGTTCACACCTATGTATACCTAACTTCGGTATCTGACAGCAGTTGTCTGGTAATCGTCAGTCGTATCGCAGTTGTACTTCCGCCATGACACCTTTTTTTAATTTATCATCCCACAAGAGGAAGTGGAAAACATGAGTTAAAAACTGCCATCAAGTGATGAGTCTCTACAAACACACCCTTCTTCTTATTTGCTCTTTATATATTTGATACCATGAGGTTTTTTTTAACTTGTTTCTGAGGAAGATAACTCACTTTTTTTATGACTTCCTTCCTTTCCTTTCCCTCATTGTTTTGCACATGCATTAATATATGTTAGAGAATGAGATTACAGAGTATTTATTGCTCATATCTTGACTGTTCACATGAGGGTGTTGGTGAGAAGTGTAAAAGACAAGTAAGTGGAGGAGGCAGTAGTTGGCTAGAACCTCTCAGCCTTGTGCCCTTTGACCCTAAAGTACCTCAGACTGCTACGATCTGCTCAAATTGCTCTATGCTTATCGAAATAGAGACACGATGCCTAAATCTACCTGTGCCTGAAACACAATTTGGCCTAAAGTTGCTCTTCAGTGGCTTGAATTTACCACACAGAAGCCTACATTTTGAGAAATATACTGAGGAAACAACATAATTTCCTATGACCCACTCTGATGTGGCTTTATTGACATCACCTAGGTCAGAGTGGAGGGTTTTTTTTTGTTTTTTTTTCGATTTCGACCTTTGGCTGGTGGTTGTGGAGATGGGCTGTTGACAAAGATGATGCGTGCATCAGCTGACGTATGCAAGTGAAGAGAATGTGTATCATGATAGGGCTGCTCAGCAGTATAATGCACGAGCCACCAACAAACCATAAGTGTGAAAAAAGTAAGAGCAGATATATTAATTAACAAGAGATGTAACGGTGAAGCATGTATCCCTGAAGTGTTCCCAAAGTTTTGCTTCATTGGACCTACCATACTTAACTTATCGCAGGACGGATTTTTAATAACTGGATGTCTTCTTCTTTTCATGTTGTTTTTAAGAGCAGAGTTTTGTTTTTCTTATGCAAATATTTGTAAAGGTTTCTTTCTCTTTTGTACATGACATCACTCTTGTAAACACTGTAAATAGTAAGTGCATCTGCGACAACAATCACTCAAAAGAAAATGTAGAGATCTAAAAGTTAAGGTTTGGCCCCTCTATGCAGAAAACGGGCATCCTCTGTAGGTTTTATTGTCTTCCTCTTAAGGAAAGAAGAAGCACTTGGCTTATAAAGGGGCCTAATATTGGTTGTATGGCATGTCTATAACCACATCAAATCCCATCTGTTTAACATTAAGCAGCAGCCGACACAATAAAGTCATGCCATTCTTCACATCACTCTCTGTCTCTGTTGTTTGATTGTGTCAGGGTTTTTTTTTTTTTTTTTGGTTAATTTATTATGGTTTCAAATGCAACATAACTATTAATACTCACACTTGAGGTATGTAACAGGGGATTAAACAATAAAGATCATCATATATTTATTGATTCAAGAAAGGAAAACTATATGATGCATCGTGGAATTGTTTTTCTTTGTGTAACTAACTGAATCCCTCCGACACTTCTCACATATATGTACAAATTCCAATACACATGAAACAAAACAAAAAAGAAGGTGTGGGGAAGCATAATAATATAAATCATATGGGTAAATTAAATAAAGGACACTTTCACACATTATTTCTAACTTGCAGTGTGTACTGTATGATGCTATGAGACAGTGATGAGTCAATCAAACTACAAAATTAATGGATTTCATACTTTATACAACTTTACAATTGATCCACTGGTGAAATACATTATTATTTCAAATTTTAAGAAAATCATCAAATCTTTAGACCAAGCAGATGGTTTTGGGGGGTCAGGAAACTTCCAAAGGGAAAGGAATTTTTACTGTCTGTGGAGAATAAGAGCCCTTCAATTGATGGAAAAATGCTCATTTCTGCAGACAGCTTCATATTATTATTAAATATATCATGAAGAGTTTGACCAAAAGGCACTTAGGTGATAGATAGATAGATAGATAGATAGATAGATAGATAGATAGATAGATAGATAGATAGATAGATAGATAGATAGATAGATAGATAGATAGATAGATAGATAGATAGATAGATAGATAGATAGATAGATAGATAGATAGATAATGTAATTCAGTTTTGGGCCAAATCCTTTAAACCTTTCTATATTTATTATATTATTACTATAGTAACTGAAGTAACTATATGGGAGACTGAAGAAAAATGTTGTTGAATGATAAGTTTTAGTGGCACTTTTTAAGAATAAATAACTATTTATGTCAATGATTATTGTATTTACTCCGTCGTCCACTGGGGGTCGCCAGTGCTATGTGATCACTGCAATATATGTGTTATCATTATCATAACAATTTGTTCTATTTAATTAGTTGTATGATTTCATGGTGAGTTATTTGGATAGTATGTTCCTGGTGAGTGTCTCTGGGCAGAAACAGATCAGTGCACAGATAGAAATGACTGGGGTTGGGGGGTGGTGTGGGGTGGGGGTGGGGGTTTCACTCAAAGTCACTGTGTGGGTGGAGTTCAACACAAGTCCATCCAACCCTCACTAGGCTATATATATGACCCCAGACCCTTCAGGACCTCTCATCCAATGTGGACTAGCTGTCTTTGAGAGTGATGCCAGGAAAACCAGCACCCATCAAAAAGGCTCCGGCCAAGAAGGCTGCAGAGAAGGCACCCCAGCCTGCAGAAGCACCACCTGCAGAAGCACCACCTGCAGAAGCTCCACCTGCAGAAGCACCACCTGCAGAGGCCGCTTCTGCTGAAGCTGTGGCCGAGGAAGGAGCTCCTGCAGCCGAAGGAGAAGCCGCCACCGCCGCCCCAGCAGAGGATGCGGCTCCTGCGGAAGGAAGCCCCCCAGGTACCGTGGAGTGGACAGACAGTGGGTTTAACTGAAGAAAAACAAACGTGATGGTTCTTTCAAACATGTCAACTCTATATTTTATTCAGATTATTCAGATTCACAAAGAATTGGACTGAAAGGAGCAGGTATTTTGGGTTAAAATGAGGTAATATTTGGAAAAAGCAGCAGATATACAAGAAATAAAACAGCTTAAACAGGATGTTTGGATACAAGAAATGCAATGAAAATGTGAGTTAACTTAAATAATAGATATTGATGTTTAAAGTTGGCACTGTTCTCATTCTATTTTTAAAGTTATTAATGTTGATTGAACTACTAATCACTTATTGATCCAGTTCCATTATGTTATGTTATGTTGACACATTTAAATTTACATTTCACTGAACTGGCTTATAATTTTTAGTTGCGACACCAATAACTCATGATGATAGGTTGACATTTCATAACTCATTATGTTAAATGGAAGTAAATTATTGAAACAAGTTATGGAAACTAATTGAGTTCATGACTTTTTACAGTGCAGTAATATTATACAACTAAAAATACATTTTTCAATACATTTTGCATGTAAAAAAAACCCCCCAAAAACAACCAAACATCTTTATTGTGACACTGATCTCCATCACCAAACATATGGATCACAGAGAGAGTTCGCTGCAGTAACAGTCTGTAGAATTCATTCAGATATTCTCAGATGTGTTATATGACATGAGACAAAAGCGGTAACCTTGAGCATTTTACTAGACTAATAAATACTGGAATCACTTTTTGAGATCCCAGTAATGTCCACCAATAACAGCATAAATAATAACTAGCATGTATCTAACTCCTGCTGATAATGACAAATCACAGTATTATTAATTAGATTTAATGCTTACATGAATAAGACTGTGATTTCTTCATGGTTTCTAGTACTTACAATGAAGTAGCGGCTGGTAGTAGCTCATGTAAGAGGGTAAAGGAACAGCAGTAGCACACAAAAAAAAAAAAAAAGTCCATGGAAATGACACCAGTTGTATCTACACCACCACCACCCAGGAGCTGGTAAACCTAAAGCAACAGTGACACCTAATAATAAAGGTGTTTATCTCTGTCTTATTAAAGCAGAAGGTATTTGCTTTCTCATTAAAATGTCTTGTAAAGTCACTGGTCAGCCCTAGATGGTGGATGTTTAACTATGACTGGTAAATATTTGTTGCCTGCTGACCTTGACGTGTAACCCCTAACTTCAGCTGATGCCCCAGCAGCAGAGGACGGAGCAGCTTCAACAGCCGACCAGGGTAAAGACACACACACACCAGTGGTGGACAAACACCAGTGTGTCGTCTTTTTTGAACTGCTGTGTTTTGTGTTTAATTCTAATGAGGATGAGTTCATTGATGTGATTCATGGATAGTTTTTTTTTTTCTCATAGAATGTGATATTTATTCTTGTCCAGACATGCATGGTCTTCTATAGAGGTCGACCGATATGGGGTTTTCTAAGACTGATGCTGGTTTTTAAGATGGTGGCTGATATCTACAGGTGATTTTGAAGCTGATATTAAAAGCTATTTATAAAATAAAAATGCACTGGCCCTAAAATACAATTGAAATATTCTAATTAACCCTCTATGGGACTCGTTAAGGAAATTACTTCTTTTTTTTCCTTTTTTTTTTAAGTGAATGACCTTTGATTTTAAGTGTATTAAGCCCTAAAGTAAATTTCCTATGCTCACTTTACAAAACTGAACTTTGACCTTTATTATGGGGGTATAAATTACTTTGTCCCATTAGGGTATATGTTTTTTTTTAATGAATTATTAATGTCAAAAAACAATTGATAAACGAACAATATTTGACTGATGACTGACAGAATGTTTCCAAAATCATAACAAATACAAAATATATTCATGTTAGTTATGAATTCTGAAAAGTTGATGAACATAAGGTTGAAGGGACGACTTCGAATGATATGTGGTTCAACACCTAGAAAGATCAACAGCAGTGCAGCTAGTTAAAGTCTAAATTCTTTCAAATGTATGGTACAATATGATTGGTTAGAGGCTTGTGTTATTGTTTTAAAAGTGTTTTTTTTTTTTTTTATAAATTACTTTGTCCCATAGAGGGTTAAGATTTTGGTTAGTGATCGACTGATAAGAATTTTTTGGGGCCGATATTGATAAATATTTAGCCTTAGCCAATGGGCAATACAGGCTGCTGATGGTTCTAAGCCAATATTTGAACCTGAATACATACATATATATATATATATATATATATATATATATATATATATATATATATATATATATATATATATATATATATATATATATATATATATATATATATATATATATATATATATATATATATATATATATATTGGATTAGATTTAGCACTTTTCTAGGCACACAAAGCACTTTACATTATTGAGCCATTATTCATTCACTCTCACATTCTCCCTCTGGTGGTGGTAAACTACTACAGTTGCCCTGGGGTAGATTTACAGAAGCCTGGCTGCCAGTTCCTGCCAAATGGCTCCTTTGATCATCATCAAACATTCTTATACCAGTGTGAGTGGCACTGGAGGGTGAAGTGTCTTGCCCATGGACACAATGAAGGGACTAAAACAGAGTGGGATTTGAACCACCAACGCTTCAGTTATTAGGTGACCCACTCTACCAACTAAGCCATAGTCACCCATGACAACAAATTATATGAAATGTCAGAAAATCTTTACTTACCCTTAGAAAATAAAAATTGTGACATTTAACCATTAGGTTAAATATGACTATATCAAAACAATCACTTGTTTTCAGTGTGGACACAAGTATGTCCAAGAACATGGAGGTGCTGACATTTTTACTACTGAATATCGGCAAATATCAGCTTACCAAAAAAATTAAGGGTGATGGGTGATTTGATAAAAACGTATATATCGGTCTACTTTTAGTCTTCTACATTTTACCAAAATATATATATTTACTGTAACAGTTTCACTTGTGTTTTTTGTTGTTATTTTAATGTTGATGTGTACCATTGTGCTGTGGTGCTTTTGCGTCTTGCTTCAGTGAAATACATCTTAATGAAATTACAGCTGATTGATTTCTTGCATGAGTGTCATCATATAAAGTTACTAATTTGCTTCCCTAATGTTATTTCTAATGCTTCCCTAATGGTATTTTTAATGATAGCTGATGCTCCTGCTACTGAAGACGATGCTGCTGCCCCTGCTGCAGATGCTCCTGCAGATGGTAAACATCAACCACCGCACAGACGTCACTTCTCAGACGCAAAATAAAGACAAAAATAAGCTACACTGCTTAATTTAATCAACTTCTATCTATTATACCTCTTCCCAGCTGTGAGGATCAGTGGTTTTGAATTGCATTGATCACTTCTAGTGTGACTAACATTACACAATGGCACTAAACGGAAAACTTCATTCTGACTTTGATGAAATGATTGATATTATCAGGTCCTCATCGCTGGTGCTTTGTTTCAAGACTCGCATTAATCTGCTGCTTGTTTAATATCAGCCGCTCCAGCTGAACCTGCTGTAGTTGAGGAGCTGCCCAAAGCCCCCACGCCCCCTCCTCCAGCAGGTAACACCAATGTTAAAGCTCTGCTCTTATGTTTTAACATTAGTGATATATATTAACATGAACAGATAGGATTCAGCTCTTTTTAAAAACAGCAGGCCTTGAATTACCACCCAGTGCTTAAGTTTATTGTTCAGTTTTAGGATTTGGATGATCTGGAACATTAGTGCAGGAGTACCCGTGTTGTTTTACCTTAAATCTTAATACTTTTTTCATAGTTTTTGCAGGATTTAGTGTTTTTAAGTTAAGTCATTTTTGTATTTGTATTGTATATAGAACAATCTGGGTACACATACAAGTTGACATGGGAAAAACTAGATTACAACATGAAAGAAATGTATTTTGTAAAGAAAAAAACATGACTGAACTCATTTCATAGATTCAATTTCTATTGATAGACATTAAATCATCATTTCTTATGATAAATCATGAATGAACTATGTTTAAATTTGATTCAACAGCAAATTCTGGTTAGTACAACACTGGCAAAAAATCTAAAGCTTATAGTGTATTTCTGTTATTTGTAGTCAAAATACCTCATCACACTTAAACTAAGACATAATCACATAAAGAGTAACTTTTCAGTGAGATATAAAAACTTACTTTTAGACAATGGATCTTTTTTGCTTGAATTTTTGCTTAATTCAATGTTGTTGTTTTTTTTTCTCTTTTATTTCAAGCAAAAGAAAACCTGCCAATGGAAGTTACTAATATTTCCTGAAGATTTTTCAGAGCTATTGCCTAAAAATGTGTTCTTATATCTCACTGAAAGTCACTTTTTAGGTGTTATCACGAAGCAAATTCCCAATTTTAGGATCAATAAAGTACATCTATTCTATTCTATTATATCTAATATTAAGTGTGATGAGATATTTTGACTAGAAATGAAAAAAAAAAACACTTAGTAAGCTTTATATTTGTTGTAGTGAACAAAGTATAAGAGTAATGGACCCATTTAATGGTTTTTTTTCCATATTTAAATGCTTTTCCTGTTTTTTCCTCATTCAGTTCCCACCAGCGCTCCTCTGGAAGTATCCGTGGAAGATGTGAACGACACCAGCCTCACCATCAAATGGATCACTCCTCAGACCATCGGAGACTCCGGCCTGGATGGATATACCATAGAGTACTGCAAAGATGGGAGTAAGTCCAGAAGTGATCATCCCTCGTGTGTGTGCGTGTGTGTGTTTATAGAGTGTGAGTCTGCACCTGTCCCCAGAGTGTCAAAGGGCAGATAGACTCATAGCTGGGTACAGGCCGTATACGGTAGGCAGCATTTCATCGGCTGTCTCTCTATCTGCTCACACCGCTTTTAGAAGTGCTTGTTTGCTCAGATGACAGCATGGCTTCTAAGATTTCATCATGGTGGCTAAAGTGTACTTCTTATGGCCAGGTTGTTTGTAAACTTGTGTCGACAGGCAATAAACCACTTAACACAGTCCATTAAAGGATGTTTTATAGTTTAATAAATGGAAACCTTTCTGGGTGGTTTGTATTGCAACCTACTTCTCATTTAACCATATCTGGTAATATTACATCTATATGTAAAGTCTAAGTGATTTAGTTCTCACAGCAATATAATATACAGAAGATGATTTTGTAAGATAGATGGGACAGTAAATGGACTGAACTTATATACAGTAGTGTATTTTATGCTCCCCTGGTGCCCAAAGCTTTTTACAGTTTCCTCATATTCACCCATTCACACACACTCATACACCAGTAGACGGCTGGTACCATGCAATATACTGCCAGACCCTACTGGGAGTAATTTAGGGTTCAGAGTCTTGCCCAAGGACACTTTGACATGTGAAGAGTCAGAGCAGGATTCAAATCTCCGACCACTGGACAACCTGCTCTACCACTGCTAGAGGTTTTCCTGTTTGTTCATCCCAATAATTAAGTACAAAAGATTTATTTTAGGAATATAAGTCTAAAAATTAACATTGTCATACATATTTATATCCCCTAACTGAGTTTCAGGGATATTGTGTTTTTTTTTGGTCTGACTGGAACCATCACTGCTGCCAGGTAAATGTAATAACTTGAAAAATATTGGATGTAGAAATTCCATTTTTCCATATCAATGAATGTCATGGTAAGGAATAACTGATTCGATTTGGGATGATTTACTATTTTTATATTGCCCACAAGGGGGTGCTCAAAAGTTTTTTAAATCACTAAACCCTCTTTTATTCATATCTTCAAATCAAGTGGAAATGAAAGGTCATGACCTGGGCATGCCTCATGTTATGACATCACAGCTGTGTCTTTAAGAATTGTGGGCATTTGGAAATATAACCCTGGTCGACACTTCCAATGGCTAGTTTTGTCTAGTTTTCATAGAGAAACAATTTCATTGTCACATTCAAGCAGAGGTGCTAAAAGTACTCCCATTCTGTACTTAAGTAGAAGTACAGCTATTTGTGTGCAAAAAAAAATACTCTGGTAAAAGTGGAAATACTACTTCAACTCCTTTACTTAAGTAAAAGTAAAATTAGAAATTCTCAGTTGTAATGAAGTACAAAAGTAAAAAATAAAACTACGTTTTATTTTGCCCTGAATGAAATAATACTTATTTAACCAGGAAGAATCTGAAAAGTTTCAAAAGTATACAACAATAAAGCCTTTAAAAGTGAGTTACTGTGTAGATAATGTGTTTGATCAGGTCACAGTACTCAGGTTTGTGGGTGTGGGCAAGAAATTTAGGAAAAATGGGGGGGGGTGTCACAATTTAGATAAAATGTTGTCATTCAGATTTTTTAAAAGCATAGTTATGAGATTAAAAGTCAAAATGGTGAGATAAAAAGTTACAATTATGGGATAAAGTCACAATATTGAGATAAAAGTCATAACTATAATATATAAAGTCACAGTTTCTCTCCTCTAAAGTGACTTATTTTTCTACTGTCACATCTGTTTAGTTTGAAAAAGTAATGAGTTTATTCTGAGAATGTATGAAGTAGGGCATTAACTAAAATGTCGACTATTCGACATGTCGTCTTTCGTAGCACAAGTCGACTTAAATTTGGAGGAGTCGACAAGTCGCATGTTATTCTTTCTCGCCCTGCCTCCTCTCTCTCTCTCTTGCTCTCTCGCACTCCCGTAAACACAGACCAGACATAAACAAGACACCTGCAGGTAAGACAGTTGTGGTGAGCTAACAAAACACACATCACATTTGTGGAAATACTTCATTTTAGATAGGAAAAAAAAAACGGCGCGGCCATCTGGGGAGGTGTCTGTTAACCTGAGTGATAGCATTTTAGCTAGCTAACCTGTACGACAACACGCTCTTTTTTTCCTCCAAACACATGATATGGACAGTGTTGTGTTCATCTTGTTGGCCTTAAACTTATTACACGTAATGTAAAAAGTGAGGACATGTGACAGACAGTCCAGTTTTAGAGCCGTGGGTCCAGACCAAATGCAGACATATGTTCACCTACTGATGTTCAGTTACATTTAACAGAAAACTCTTTGCTAACGTTAGCCTTTGTTTTGTTGCAGTTAAATGCTGTTTGTGTCTTGTCAGTGGACATTGTTACGTTGCATTGAACTTTTATACAAGTTGCTCATTACTGGACAGATGTGTGTCGTTTTTTTTTTTTTTTTTTTTTTTTTTTTTTAGTGTGTGACTGTTGTTTCTCCGCTGACAGTATGATGACGTCATCGCAACCCGGTTGACGCAACTCGACTTTATTGACAAATAAGTCGACTTGAAAAAAACCTAAGTCATTAATGCCCTAGTAAGAAGTATAAAGTACAGATATGTATGAACAAATGTAGGAGATAAAAGTAAAACGTTTCCAGAAAACTAAATACTCAAGTAAAGTACAGATACCCAAAAATTCTTCTTAAGTACAGTAACAAAGTACTTTTACTTAGTTACTTTCCACCTCTGCATTCAATATAATACTGCACTATATTTAAGCAGTAACAAACTACAACAACAATGATTTCATAATATCCCTGCAAAGAAATAACACTGTTTTTCTTAAATGAATGTGTTCTTTTTAATGTAATAATTGTGTTGAAGAAGTCCAACTGCGTTTCCTGTTTGGTCATTTTGTTGTATTTTTAAGAACCTTAGCCAAGCAAAATTTGTGCTGTTCCACTAGAATTTTTTTCTGTAATAATGCCGCAGTTATGTTATATTTAAGACTATTTTAATTCTATCAAATTGGTTGCAGCAATTTGTTATAGCCACTTACTGATGCATCCGCCTTGTTTTCCTCCAGCAACAGATTGGGTCATAGCTAATGAGGATCTGACCCCTGCAAACCGCTACTGCATTAAAAATCTGACAGCCGGTGACCTGCTGCATGTGCGCGTGGTGGCTGTAAACCTCGGTGGCCGCAGTGATCCTGGTGCCCTTGCTGAGCCCGTGCCGATCCGCGAAATCAGCGGTAAGCAGCAGCCGCCGGCACGATTCCTAATGTACAACACATGACTCAATAACAGGATAAATGCCTGAAATTACTTTTGTTGCACGTGTCCTAACATATGATTCCAGCTGCAGATATGTACTGTTTTTAATAGATTTGCATCTAACCTTTTTATCAGGATTTATGTGATGGTAGTAACTTGTGACCTATCTGAAAATACTCATGTTACAGTCACAGAGGTAGAGGTGGTATTAACTGGCAGGGTCTCAGATGGACTGCACAGATGTAGCTACATAAATCCTAGAGGTGCTGACAAGGCCTTTCATTAGCTTTTACATCAACCTTTCACTTGAATGCTCACACATCTTCAGTCGTTACTGGATTGACATCACAAATAAATAGGCATTCAGAAGTATTCCAGTGGTATTGGTATGTTTTATCAAATTTACATGAACAAAAAAGACAATAAATAGTGTTTTCTGGCTGGTTTTACATGGAAAATAAGGAACATTTTGCTCATATTAAACAGTAGTGCAGGACATGGGGAATGTTTTGTATGCAACACTAAACAAATTCATGATATGATGCTAAGTGATTTAGGACCTGATTGACAGATGTGACATGACACCAGAGGCAGATAGGATCAGAGTAAACATGTTTTCTCCTCAGGGTGCACAAGATCGATTGCATGATATCGTCTCAGGCATGGCTGTCTGTCTGTCTAGCTCTGAAATGTCTGCTGCCGTTTTGTCTTCAGTGTTGATTTAATGGCTGGTGCAGTGAGGCAATGGACTACGTTTGGCTAATGAGGCATCTGGCAGCTGTATTGTTTCTGGACATTAACCCTCAGACTGCACCCACACTGTCACTTTCTCAGTAGAATTTATAGCTGTGTCTCGAAAGGTTTCCTCATTAGAAAAACACAGAAGTCTGTGCAAAGTCGGTTCTTGGATGCGAGTTTAGAAGATGAATTGTAGCTTTAACCTTAATTCTTCAAATCATTAAAGACCTGGTTTTGAAGTTTTCCTTCAAGAAATCTGTTGAAAAACTCATGTTTATTAGTATGTGGTTCATTTACGTGTGTATTTGGACCCTAATAATTCATAACGTTTGAATTTCAACCCCCCAGGTGCTGCAAACCTATATTTGTTTTGGTAAAAGTGGGGTGGATTTCGACAACCTGTTTTAATTCCTGCTTAATTTGTTACCCTTATAACTAGTTACCCCATGACATTTGCACATACATTGCCCGGCC
This sequence comes from Siphamia tubifer, assembly GCA_020466265.1. NCBI lineage: Eukaryota > Metazoa > Chordata > Actinopteri > Kurtiformes > Apogonidae > Siphamia > Siphamia tubifer. Next base: position 22,286,245 of record CM035789.1, read on the forward strand.
AAAAAAATAGTTGCACTTGCAATATTTCATTGCACCACCTTTGGTTTTGATTACAGGAGACATTTACTTAGACTTCTTTTTTTTTTTGCTACATAATGCTTATGTAGTGCATTTATTTTTTATTATTGATGATGATGATCATACCGCTGCATCAACTCTTCATCATCCCAAAGTCAAGTTTGGACTTGTTAGAGGCTAATTCATGCTCATGCTCCCTGAAATGTTCTGTCACAAACCCAATGACCATGATCAATCCTGGAGATGTCCAATGTTTTAGACATTAGAGACATGAGACGACATTTACTGCATCAGTTTGAGTTAAATAATTAGTTACAGCTTAAACATTATTAACCACTGCATTACTTACCCATGGAAGGATCTGAATTATTTGCTTAGTTAAATCCAATGCCATCAAAACTAAAGCTGATGCAGTGAAATACTAGATGTGTATCTTTTTTTTTTGGCCAGGTAGTGTATAAGGTCAAGTAATCTATCCTGAAAATGTGTTCAAAATTTAAGCAACAAACTTTTGGGGGGTGGGATCATGAAGTGGGTCATTTGCATTTAAAGGGCCTGCGCTACAAATGACCTTTCAGGTGTCATTACTTAGAAATAGGGTTGAAGATGGACCTGTGGAGCATAGCATTTACAGTTTATGTCGGCCACAGGGAAATGTTTTATATCTGTTAAATGTCACTCCTTTAAGAGGTCCAGAAAAAGCTTCTGGACATACAGACATTAAAAAGAAAAAGGTGAATGATCATAGATGAGGTAAACTTGATGTCATCCATTAGTTATTTTATCATCCACTTAAAATAATTGGAACAAATCAATTCTTGATATGTGGCAATGTAGAGAACTTTCAACTTTATAGTTTTTGCTTGCTTGTTTTTTGGCTTTTATTTGCTCAACCGAAGTTTGTTTGTTTGTAGTTCATTTATTTTGAATATGCAACAACTTAAACGATTGCACTCAACTAATATAAAAACATATAAACGAAAAACCAAAACAACACATAACAAAACATGACTTTGTTTGCATATTGGAAAAGTATTTTAATAGTAAGGAAAACTATGTAACTATGTACTATATTCTGCAACATGATAAATGTTGTCTTCCTTAAGTACATCACAAGAGTTGAATTCAGCATGTGGTTTTGTTTTCATTAGTCAGGAAAAGAAGAATAATACAACAAAAGTAGACATTTCAGATTATGCAATGTTTTCAGTCGCTTTTATAGTATGGAGGACACCTTTTATATTTTGTTTTGCAGCTTTCATTGTCATTATCCATGATCTACGATGATGCTATGACTCTTAATCATCTCCAAGCACCTTGGATGTAGGTAAAGATCTGACGGAAACTCCTACTTTGTTTCTAAACCCTTTTCAGTCAGTTCAGTTACAGGGGCTTGGAGTTTCCATCAGCCTTCAAACTAATTGACATTAATGTGTTGAAGACCTAGGGTGATGTGTTGGTTGAAGGGCAGCTCGCCGTCTTTACTGAGCGTATTTCCCGGTCGTGGTTTCAAACTGGAGCAGAGAAATGTGGTCATGCAACCAGAAGTGTTGGTCAACTGAGGCAAACGCAACATGAGCCTAATTGATGGATTGCCGGGGCTTGTGGGTGGTAAATTCAGCTGTGTGTCAGTGAGTCAGTCAGTCACACGTTGTCCTAACCAGACGCAAATGCACCGTACAAGCTTTTGAAGAAGACACACTGTCCTACATAGGCCGAAAGCTCACACAAAGACACCTTTATCCAGAGACAATGACAGATTATAGATTGTTTGCAGGAGGACTTGCTGCCTGCTGGATGCTTTAATGCCAGCAACACCTCTGGGCATAGCTGGGAAGTGTGCTGATTAGCAAGGGATTAGTGTTTGAGCCAAATCGGGAGGCAGACCTGATCTTTGTTGGGAATGATTGTTCCAGAAGCTGGATGTTTGCCTGCATGGTGATATCCCAGCAGCCTCAGCAGTCCAGACAAATGGAGCATGACACAGATGGGGAAGAAACCAGAACAATAGAAGGTGGAAATGTCAGACTGTGGTACTGGGAGGGAAATGGACAGACGATCATTTGGGTGTGAGATAAGAGGACATTAGGAGAGGTGAGGAAAGGAAGTGTCTAGAGCTACAGTGAGGTGAGAGCTGACAGGATGCAGATCCCTGCTGGTTTTATACACCATATAAGCCCAGGCAGCTTTGGAGACATTGTCTGCTTATACACAAATATGCCAGGGATGCAGTTCCTGATACCTGGCACCGAGCCTGAACCAAACCATCAATGTAAAGGCTGCACAAATATGTCGTTCCCATGATGACATTTGATTGGCAGGTAAAGTTTTGGTAGCCTTCAGTGTGCTGCATGTCTTAGTGCAGTGTCTAGCTATGGTGTTGAAAGTGATGACATCTTCCTGCTGCGTCTTTGTGCTTGACATGAGGGAACACGTGTTGAGATTTGTCCAAGATGTTCTCGTCACTCCAGCTATTTTAAGACCTGTTTCAATAGGGTCTTCCCCTTTGGCATGTCTTATTTAAAATACTGCCCTTATCCTCACATAGAAGCTGGGTTTTTCAGTGTTTATACATTTTTAGATTGATGTAATTCAATCAGAAGAGAAACTTAATTAATTAATTAATTTATAATAAGAATAACTTTATTTATTTAGTACCTTTAAAAACTGGATTAACAAAGTGCTTTGACAATGAGGTAGAAAGGCACAACCGCAGAATAAAAACATAAAACAGGACAATAATAAAGAAATCAATATGACAAACAAATACATGACTCAGCATGAATGCATCATAGTAGAGAGGGGCAAGGGAAAGCTAACATGATTATGTCCATTCAGTGCATAAATAAAGGGGAGTCGAATAAAGCAACATCATGTATGTTCTAAATCAAAATGGGATCAAATTACATATTCACACATTAAAAACCTTACAACGTGAGTCTATAAAAATAATAATAATAATGGATTGGATTTATATAGCACTTTTTTGGCCACTCAAAGCACTTCACATTAATGATCATTAATTTTTTCATTTCATTCACTCTCACATGCACACTCTGGTGGAAGTGCCTACAGCACGGGGAAATCCACTCACTCCTCTAGGAATTCTGTCTGGATGAAGTCCGCTTTCAACGGTATTTCAGGCTCAGTTTTTCTTTCTGCCACCTTCCGGGTTGGTCCAAGCGTCATACATCATTCCATCACGACGTTGGGAGCATCTCAACGCTGATTGGCTTTCATAACAGGGCGTCACACAAATTCGCCTGAGAAGTTAAATATTTTCAACTGCAGCGTTTACGCAGATTTGCGGCAAGACATGCGGCTCCAACGCCCAGACGCTCCAATGCGCCACAGGAATGCTTCCAATGAGCAGCCCTCGGTGAATCTACATCCAAACGGGTCTCGCCATTGACTTTGTATGTAATGCACGCAAATGTGTAAATTTGCGTGCAGTGTGGCTCATGTTTCATTAGCAAGTCCCTTATGTAAGCAGGGTCCAGGCTCATTTGGCGTTTAAAAGAGATCGGTCAAATCTTAAAATCAATTTTACAACACACAAGAAGCCAGGCCTGGGTTTTAGTGGCTTTAGTGGTTTACTTTTAGAATCAGTGATGTTGTGTCAATATAAATAAAAGTTGTATAAATTACATACTCATTTTCTTTATACCCAGTTCCTTAATAAATTTGTTCAGCTGTACTTGGTGTTGGCTCAGTCTGTCATGTTCTCATGTCAGTTTTCTCTCTCCATGACTGATATTTTTAGGTTTTGTTGACTTTTCATTTTTAGAATACTTGACGAGGGTGTCTTTGAAGATACCAACGGATAAGTACATCACGCAACTCATACACTGTTACCTGATAACATAGCTGATAGCTAATGCTATCAAACCGGTGAATGATTTAGTTGTTTCAATGATGTCACTAAAAATGGATCTGACATGCATTCATACAATGTGTAAGAGATCAGACCAAGTAATATATGGCTCGAAAATAGATTTAGCAGGACAACATAGTCAGATTTGATTCCTTCTTTTTCAGACCGCCCAAAGATCCGTGTGCCACGTGTTCTCAGATCTCGCTACATCAGGCAGGTCGGAGAACAGATCAACCTGGTCATTCCCTTCATTGTAAGTCAGAAAATATTATGCATGTAGCTGCTATTTGTTCCTTGAAAAGAAATAAAAAATAAAACCCTGTATTTCATGAAGTTTAAGCAAAATTCTGTCAGATAAATCTCATGGGATAATGAAGGTTTTTAATTTTAACCCACAATCTAATATCTATGATACGAATATAAAAATAGACACACACACACACACACACACACACACACACACACACACACACACACGTACTGTATGTGCGTACGTACATACATACACATACGTACGTACATACGTCACAACCCATCGCATCGTTCAATAAATCATTCATTTTTCACTATGTACGTTCTGTAAATAACAATTAATACTGTAATTATATTCTTACTACTTTGCATTATTCAGTTATTCTATATTGACACTTTGATTGATTGATTGATCGAAGTTTATTTTGAACAAATCAAAAACAAAAGAACAACATAAAAACATCAATAAATGCAACAACATGTTAAAAAAGGAGTGAGAAGAAGTCAAAACGTATACAATTAAATATTTAATATGACATTATATTAAATTAGTTTATTTTTTTTATTTATTTATATTAAATATTTAATATGACATTGTACCTTGCCTTGTTTTGTTTGTTACTTATATGTTGAATGCTGCTGTCACAAAGCAATTTCCCAGTTGTGGGATCAATAAAGTACTTCTATTCTATTCTATAAATATAGGAAATTAAATATAGGAAAATGCATGATATCTTGGGGAATAAATTATTAACCTGCCCTTGTTTTCTTCAATTTGTCTTTTGTTTTAATGCCTGGTACAACTAAAGGTACATTTGTTTGGACAAATTTCAGAGCTGATATATATCTGTTTTCTGTGGTTTTCTTGATAATAATCCAAATCACTTCAGTTCTTACATCAATATCTGTCATTATACTGAGAAAAACACAGATTTTAGACATTCTACTTATTCTTTTTTGTCTGTTTTAATCACATGATACACACAGGAGTTAGTACTTGATTGCATGACCATTGTTTTTGAAGACTTTAGATGGTCTAATATTTTTTCCCCATTACTATACAGGATAATATGATGGTAGTTAGTGATTGGATTCCTTATGAAAGCTTAAGCCGCCATGAAAGTGGATTTAACTAATAAAAAATGTCTAGTGATCATACTTAAACAGCTTTTGTGTTCAGGGAAAACCCAAACCTGTGGTGTCGTGGCTTAAGGACGGTCAGCCTTTGGACACAAAAAGGGTGAACAACCGCAACAGTGACAAGGACAGCATCATATTTATCCGCACAGCTCAGAGGGAGGATTCTGGTGTTTATGAGATGAGCGTGAAGGTGGACAGCTTTGAAGACAAAGTGTCTCTCACACTACAGATCGTGGGTGAGTCACGCATGCATGTGTTTGGACATACACATAAACCAAGTATGCACACATGAGCCCATTGGGACTCGTATGTAAACACAGGACTTTCTGAAACTCATGACTTGCCTCAGAAGAAAGAACCAGTCAACATATTTCACACCTTGAACCGATGCCCTTTGACCCCCAGTATTTCAACCAGCTGCTGGAGTTATAATGTGCTGAAAGACTTTAGAAGAACTATAATGGAAATGTAGGAGGCACCATGACGAACACACTTTTTTCTGCCTTTGTGGAGCAGACCTGTTAATGTGTTTGCCTCCAGAGCTGCCTGGTCCTCCAGCAAGTGTGAAGCTGGTTGACTGTTGGGGGTTCAACGCCGCTCTGGAGTGGACCGTGCCCAAGGATAACGGCAACACGGAGATCACAGGATACACCGTCCAGAAGGCAGACAAGAAGACAGAGGTGAGGAATGACCCACCGTGTCGCACGGACGCACCGTCATAATCACTCTGTTCTTAAATCTGTGACTTCACGGTGACAAATATCTGGAATAATTAGGAAGAAATAAAAAGAAGGGGGGACCTGGAATGAAGAAAACATATAAAGTCAGATAAATATAAATAAATAATACAAAATGGAGTAAGAATTAGCTTAATGACATTTTTTTCTTTAAGATTTAGTTGTTTGATAGTAAATATTGTATGTGTAAAATCTATTTCATGTTTCACTCACCTCGAAGCTCAGAAGCACAACTATTCTCTGTGCTTTTTAATTAGTGTCTGGAAGAGATCCTGGATTCTGGATCACTTTGAAATTTTACATTGCGGTAAATGGAGAATACATTTCAAAGTGATCCAGAATCCAGGATCTCTTCTGGATCATCAAATCTAATCATTTGTTCCTTGTGACACCCTCAACACGTCATGAAATTTTCATCAAGATCCGTCCATAACTTTTTGAGTTACCTCACCTCTTCCAAATAGCATACTCTCCATAATCAAACTCTTTTTTTTCGTAGCTCTTTCCATTTATTTCATCTTATTTATTTATTTATTTTTTCATCTGCTGCAGCCACGTGTTTTTTATCCATGTAGTTTTTGTTTTTAGACCTGTTTATGTATTTTTATTCTGTTTCTTAAGCGCATTGAGATTTTTGAAAGGTGCTGATAAATAAAAAGTATTATTATTATTATTATTATTATTATTATTATTATTATTATTATTATTATTATTATTACTATTATCTTGATAACTAACAGACAGACAAACAAACTCCGGCAAAAACATAACCTCCTTGGCGGAGGTACTAAAGTAAAATACAATAAAATCTAATAAAATAAAATATTCCAGCTGTATATGTACAGGTATGAATATTTATTGTTTTATATTATGTCCGAATTAACACATTTCCACACTTTTACTCAAGAATTAGAGTCGATAAAGTGTTGTTCTAAACTGTGGGTGTGTTGTGTATGGTCTTGTTCAGGAGTGGTTCACAGTATTGGAGCACTACCACAGGCTAACTGCCACCGTCTCAGACCTCGTCATGGGAAACTCTTACGCCTTCAGGGTTTTTGCTGAGAACCGAGTGGGTATGAGTGAGAAGAGCGCGGTCACTAAGGGCGTGGCCACCATCCAAAAGATTGGTGAGCAGTTCATTTCAATATGTTCAGATATTTAGATTTTTTTTATGACACACACACACACACAGCAATGTAAAAATGAACTATTACTAAGTCAACACTATTAGAACTCCTGTACCACCCTACAACCATATGATATAATTTTCTAACATTTTATAATCGCAGGTAAAGAGCAGGACTTGAGAATACACATCTTCCCTCTGCAGCTCTTTCCTCTCAGTCCAAATCAAATACGATTAGTTTAACAGTCTCCTCCATTTATCAGTCATTACAGCTGTCAGTCATGTATTGAACCCTCAAAGACCTAAACAGCTGCTGATGACAAGGAATAATGTATTGATCAAAAATATTTTTAATATCTCAAAACACTAATCCTATCAATACATTGAATTCAAGTAAAATGCAGTTTCTCATGTTTTCAGCAGCATCTGACATATTTGGATGTTCAGAGACTCCATAGTGAACATGAAAAAAGCATTATCTTCTGTACTGATTAATCAAGAAAATGCATCACACAAACACATGCACTCTGATAAATGGCAGTGGCAGTAAATGTTTTTTTATGTACACTTGATGTTATAATTAGCTGAAATAAGTCACTTTTTGTTTGCTTTTTTCCTTTCTTATAATACAACCTTTATATTTACTGTGAGTCAGTGAAATAAATATGGGGAAAAGATATTTTAAAATGTAGTATTATAATTGCTAAAAAAAAAAAGGTAATCACATAGATTAAATATGGCTATGTCTTTAGTGGTTATCTCGCCACCTGCGATGAACCAACGTCTACATCATGGCTGACGGAATCATGCTGTAACATAACAGGAGGGTTATTAAAAAATTTAGGGTTAGGTTTTACAAATCTGCATTTAAAAGCTTAAAAAAATATTTAAAACATATTACATTCATGATAGGACTTAAGTTATGTTGCCCTAAAATTGTTCATGGTATGGGATTTAAATGCGTCTGGGAAATGTCTAAGCTGCAAACAAGGTGACATTAGTCCACTCACTTCCACCAGTTATCACTAAATGTGCAGCACCAGGTGAGAAAATGACTAACTGACTATTCAGTTCAATTCAGTGCAGCTGTTATTTAAGCCACGAAAGCTGACTGTGGGACCTTTTAAGGGGTGGCGTGCAAAAACTAAGCATAGGGAAATGCAAATTTCATAATACCTTGTTGGAGGAAAGATCATTCTCACTCTGGCTGACACGAGTGGAGTAGAAATGGGCATTAAATTCTATTCTGAGTAGTCTTAAAAAGTCTTGAATTCAACATGATAAAACTTTCAGGAATGCTGTATAGTGAAATGCATTTAAATGCTTGATCAACAACACCCAAAAACACTGTTAGGCACAGCAGCTTTAGTTAGGATAAGTGTCAGCCAACAGATACAAACAACCTTTGTTCTTGCTCCAAATAAAATATCCTCCAACTACTTGTGAGTACATGTGTCAGTCTTAACAAAGAAACAGAAAAGCTCTGCAATAATTTATTAGTGACATAATACGTTATTTTTTGTAATGCTATTGTGATAAACTTTTACACTGAACTCTGTCTTTAAGCAGCATTTTCTTATACATATAAAGATCATATAATCTAATAATGAATATGTATATGATGCCGATATGAATTTACATAGTCTTAATAATGTTACTAATTAGCATGTATATTCTTTTTAAGATGATATGATATATAAGGCCATTAACTAATACTTTGACCAGGTCCTTAACAGAAGTCATTGCAGTCTATTTTGCGGTACAGTGTGGAGTTCTTTAAATGGAGGCTTTCATTTTATAAGTGGATACGGCTGGGACATTATTTTAATGAGCTGTTGTAAGTATCTGAGAGTCTTGAGTGTGTGTTTGTGTGTATTTAAAGTGAAGACTCGAGGAGTGGAAAGGGTCTTGGCACTACTTTAATCATAAGTGGACAACTCCTTTGGCCACTGCTTAGCTCTTACTGAAATAAATCTGTGCGGCTCACACAACATTAAGACAGCTGGCAGAGTAAATGTTGCTCTTCCTGTCTATGTGTGTGTGTTTATATATACCTGTGCCACTACGCCAGCCTCTCAGCAACTAATGCCATCATATGTCGCTTCAGAACATAAAATACCTGTGGTTTGCCGTGTCCACACTTCACAAAAAAAGATACTGCTATAAAACATTTGAGACGACAGCTCTGTTTTGATGTCACGATACAATAGCTGTGATCAAATTGCTGTGATATATTTAGAAACTGAAAGTAGACATACACATGTATGAGCAGATACAAATAAAATACACAGTATATTTACTGATGTTTAACTTTTTAACATTACACAAACACATATACTATATGTACACACAGACACAATTTAACTTGCTTGCTTTGAAATGAAATGAAATGTGTTACTAATATTACAATTGGATCTAAGGGTAACAATATATAAATAAATAAATATACTATCAATAAATACACATATTACAAAAAGATTCTGCTTCTTCAGTTTGAATTTCAATCAAATTGACTTTCTTTCATGTTTCAAAATTCTCAAAAATATAAATTCTTAAACATTCATAGGTGTGTTGGATGTATAGTAGTTTTCAGACCAGCCTGTGTGTGTTGTTTTTCATGTGTTCACAGGTATCATCTACAAGGCTCCTGAGTACCAGGAGCACGACTTCAGCGAGGCTCCAAAGTTCACCACGTCACTAACTGACCGAGCTGCTACAGTGGGATACACCACCAAACTGCTGTGTTCTGTTCGTGGATGCCCCAAGGTCAGACATAAATATAATACACTGAAAACTGTCCTTTCACACACATGGTTAACCCCTTAATGTCTACTGTTGCAAATATGCAACATACCCAAAAATCTATCTATTGTATGTGCTATAATAATAATAATAATAATACATTTTATTTGTATAGCGCTTTTCATGGCACTCAAAGATGCTTTACATGCAGTAAAAACAGAACAATAAAAGTCCAACAACAATAAAAACAAACAATAGAAACTTTATTTACTTATATTTAAATTCAGGCATTAAGGGATCAAAGCCACATATGATTTCACATAATTCAGCAGCGTGTCGCTTCATTTCCTACAACGCACGCCGCAACAAATTTCTGAATATAGCCCATTGACATACCAGCTGTTTTTGTAAACAAATAGACTGTTTATGGTGGAGTACACATTGAAAATGTTCAGAGGGATGATATTCAGTTGAGTAATCACAGGAAGATTTATGGATTTGATTTATTTCTGGATACTGGGGTTTTACAGATTTGATGAAAAATTTGTCACGAGTCATGCGCACCTTTAAGTGTGAATAGATTTCTGCAGACGACTGATTTGTTTTATGTTTCTTCTCATGCTTGAGAGGCCTTCAAGGAAACTCTAATACGGTGCAGAAATCATGAGTGGCAGCAGAGAAAGAGTAATAAGAGTGACATAACAGTGGTTCAGGCACACAATGGATGTTCTGTTGAATGAATAAATGAATATTAAGTATTTAAAAAGCCAGAAAAATGTTATTAAATATTGTCACTTAGAGCTGAGAAGTTGATTTGAGAGGAGTCATGAATGGGCTTTGATGCAAATATATATATTTTTTTTATTTCTAATTTGACCTTTATTTTACCAGGTAAGATCCATTGAGAACAGCTTCTCATTTACAATGATGACCTGGCAAAATGTCCCAACAGCCAAACAACACATCCAATAAACAACATAAAGAGAAACAGATGAAACAATACAGATGAATCCTTTAAACACAACTAATGATAAAAAAAAGTGTAGAAAACCGTGACAAAAGCAATAATCAAATGCATGAAGTTCCTATCTCTTTCAGCCATGTGCAGCCAATACTGTCATGTGTCTATTCTCAAATAAGAACATTTAAAGGGGTAATCTGAGGTGACAGCAGCTAAAATATGGCCAGTCCACAGTTCCTCTACTGTCCACAAGTCTAAGGCTACCTTCTGCTTTGTTGATGTTGCAGGGTTCAAATGAACAACTATGTATTTCTCATTCTCTTTTCTTCAAATACAACCAAGAAATACAGTGAATATCTACACAGCTTTAAAAGATACATAAAAAAACGGAACTAAATGGGTTATAAAGGTTACGATCACTATTTAATGTGACCCCCTGACTAGAAGCTGTACAATTAGAAACATCTGACATGTGTTGAAACCTGATATAGAACATTACAAAATGAATGCTACACATCTCATTTGGTCTGAACAAATGGGTCACAGACATGTTAAGTGCAAAGAGAGGTCACACTAAATACAGTACGACTGCTTTGTTTATAGTAGAGAAACTTTTTTTGTTTTTTTACTGCTGTACGTACTTCACTTATATCCAGATTGGATCTTAATACAGAGACTGAGAAATGCATACGTCATTATTACCTCTGCCAAGGAGGTTATGTTTTTGCCGGCGTTTATCTGTTTGTCTGTTTGTCTGTGTTCAAGATAACTCAAAAACGTATGGACGGGTTTTGATGAAATTTTCAGGATATGTTGGAAATGTGAACAGGAAGAACTGATTTCATTTTGGCGGTGATCGGGGTGGGTGGGGGTCTACCTTGGCGGAGGTCTGCGCTCTCAGAGTGCTTTTCTAGTTAAAACTGTATTAAATCAACAAACCTAAGATGTTTGTGCAGGTCTGTAAATACAGCAAATGATATGCATACATTTATGTTGGGAAGGTTCGTACACAATATGGAACATTTTCATTACTTGTGTATTTAATTAAATTTCACAATTTTTCTTAAAAATGCAATTTCATATTCATATTTCCTAAAACACAGGTTTTAAAATGTCAATCTCTTCTAATTCATCAATCATTAATCTTATATTAAAATACTTTCCAGCAACTACCTAACTAACTGTCTGTCTATATATACTAAAAACTTGCCAGTGCTTCTTATATTGGCACAGGTGGGAATTGAGGAATGTTTTTTGTTTTCGTTTTTTGTGTGTGAATGAGTGAATGTGAGGAATAAAGTGCTTTGGGCACCCAGTGGTGAATAAAATGTGCTGTCCAGTCCATTTACCATTTAACTGCATGCAGCAATTTGCCAAACAGAAAAAGTCCTCAAGAAAATGTCAGTCAAATTGAGGTTTACATTAGACAAGTTTCACATTACAAAGCTCAATCCCAAGACATTCTTTAGCCTTTATTTAAACTGTGTTCTTAACAACAGTAAATCATTTCAATATGCTTTAAAGGAGGTATTAATATCAGTGCTCCAAGAGCAGGGTGGGCACTGGAATGTCTGTGTGAAGTTTCACCATGTCTCTCACTGTTCTTGGAGGCGGGTGCTTTGGTTAAACATATCTTTACAGTTGTCTGACTGACGCAGTCGGCTTAGACGGAAGGCCATGTTTGAAACACGGTGAGATTCACGTCCCAGCTGTCCTTGGATGCAGACACAAGGAGAGCAAGCAGGACGGATCACAGAGACCACACAAGCTATTTGGCTTAGTTTAATTAGGACAAATCAAATGATGTGCCAAAACAATAAACAAAGAAATAAAGATGGTTAGAAGTCTACAGGGCTCATATTTCAGGGACATCTGAGACGTTCCAGAAATTGTAGTCCAATTTTTCCCTCAGTATGACATACATGGATGAACCCCAGAGCTGTGACTACAATGTGTTAATGACGACTGCCTGTGTTTGAGAATGGAAGAGCAGTTGCTGATTCACACCCCATGCCTGAAATCAGAATCTGCCAACCCGGACCTCCTGTGGCTAAAATGAGTCTTACAGCAGTGCTCCCTATGGACCAGCAGACTTAAGTCCCACAAATGAGAGCAAGCAAAGTAGTAACAGCTGTGGGAAAACATGATCCCTGATTACCAGTGGGGGCCCGAGGAGAGGGAGGTGTCTAATATCCATATCATACAGAGCGTACATAAACAGCTTTCATAGAGACTTGGCTTTGGTGGAGTCTATACATATAACTGTAATACTGTTTAATTAACCCTTAAAGACCCAAACATCCACATCTGACCAAAACCATCTGCTGATTTAAACTGTTTGACACCTGTTGACCCACTAATCCTATCAATACATGTAAATAATTGGTGTAAAATGTAGTTTGTCATCAGATATGACTAATTTTTATGTCATCTTCTACAACATTGATTCACCAGTTAATCCTATAATGGATGGAGACACTTATTTTATGTTTAGTTATTGATATATTTGCAAAAAAGAGAAAAAAAAGTCACTTTTTGCCGTTTCTGGCACAATAACCCTTAACTTTAATATGAGCTTTTATGAACAATGGTGGAAAAATGTTTTGGACACCCCATGGATGTATGATATATAGCATTAAAAATTCAGAGAATGTCTAATCTTGCCCATATTCTAACCTCAAGTTGTTATGACAACCCATTTTTGAATTGGGTGATTTTGACCTTTCTGCTAAATGCGACATTGACCTTTGAACTTTTGCAATATTGATAATTTCATTATGTGTATATATATATATATATATATATATATATATATATATATATATACAGTGTGTGTAATGTTATGATTATATATCCAGTATTGATTAAGTTATAGTGTGATATGTCTATGTTTGGTACACACAAACAGTGTTACAGAAGTTCATTTTATGACATGTCACCTATGACTTCCAGAGATCTGAAAAACTATTGGTCATAGGTGATAACACTACTCATGAGAACTGTAGAAATCTTCATTCCGCATCATTTGGTACAAATCTGAAAGTTCTGTGACCCTCTGTTCTTGAGTTATAACTGATAATGTGATTTTGACCTTTTAGTTAACTGTGACCTTTGTCCTTTACACAAATGAATCATTGTATCTGATGTGCATTAGCTATATGTATATACCCATGGTGATATCTCAAGTATTCATTGAGTTATAGCATGATATGTCTCTGCGGACACACAGACAGACAGACAAAGTGATTACAATAATCTTTCCGAACCAATGTTGGGAGAGATTAATCATTCTTAAATCTCTGAAATCTGCCAAGTATCGTTCTCTTCTCCAAACCTACATACTTTTTTCTGCACAAGCTCTGTTCAGTCCAGGTCAAAACAGGATGTTTCAGCAAAAAATCATCCAAGAAATAATATTCTGAAACTGTACAATAAACAAAACCAAAAATAAATATTTCCATCTGTTTGTCTGATGCAGCCACATCTTTTGAAACACATATATTAATGTTTTTCTACAAATATTTCATGATAGTATTGGAAATTTATTAACTAATACAACATATTTAACTCAATTATATTTAGGCCTAATAGCGGTTGATGAAGATATACCTCTTCGAGTCTTCTCATTGTCTTTTCATTAATTTAATATCACAATCATAGTTTACAATCAGTTACAGTATTACAAATTATTTCAACAAGATTAAAGTGACATAGTCAGGAGTCCTAAAAGTCCAGTGTAAGTCTGGTCGTTGAGTGTCCATAGCCCGAATGGCTACACGACACTAAAGGGCGAAGCTTAGACACAGAGCTTATAACATCTTCCCGTCAACCCCTCCTTCTTCAAGATGTTATCTGTCCCTTGGTCAGCTCCTGAAGGGTTGGGTCTTCTTCTGAAAGCTTCTATTACAGTAGCGGTTGTCCCTTCACCCACAATGTCACCTCTGTATGCCTGTATGTAAATTGCTTCACTCTGTCACCTTTAAACTCCAAAAAGTACATTTATGCATTAACATTTTTATATCTAATATTATTGTAAATTCTACAACGCTGTGTACAATTATAAAGTTGTGCAAAAACCTTTCCACTACTGTACATGATCAGTCAATTAAATATAGGAAAATGCATAATTTTCAGTGAAATAAATATACACATATCACTTTAAAAAGGTTAAACATAGAGGAAATAATACAAATAAAATTGGGAACTGCCAAAAAAGTAGCACTGGGTCTTTATGGTTTAATGCTTAAATCCCTCACCTTTGTTTCGAGGTGGCTTTTATCATAATGAGCCAGTGTCATAGTGAACAGTTAGGCTGTAACGCTGAGTCAGTTTTTTTTCCCATGACTCTGAGTTCAGCGTCATTGAAACCCATCGAGGAGTCCAACTGAAAGGCATGCAGTGTGATAAGGTGTTCTCTCGTCTCTGATAAATCGTTGCATTTAAAATAGACCACGTTAGGAAAGATAAGGAGTTAAAACAGAGAAGAGATAAAGACAAGAGGTTTAACATGTTGTCCTGTTATGGATGAGCACTGATGTTTGTTTATCACAGAAGACACTATTTTTGCCACCATCCACGTTGTGCTGTGTTGTCAGCGTAACTATCCATCATCCACCTTTTACATCCATAAGCAGCAATAAGTGACCAGAATATCTTACAAAAAAAGTATATTAATCTCACATTATATAAATGTATTACCAGAATTTGAGAGTTATATCCACAATTCCATCTAAACATGTATAGATCCAACTATGATCTCAAGTATTCAGAGATGTTTTGATGATACTAATGTGGTGCTGAGGTGCTGGGTCTCAACATCAGCACTAGTTTTTCATATTGCTGCCAAAGGTTCAGATATACTCGGGTCATGCTCAGAATGACCAAAGACCAAAATGTCATCATGTCATCACCTCCTGCCCCCGTCCTGTTCTGAATTAGATCCTGTTCAGGGTGAAACCATTGCCTAGATTTGCAGAAATAAATATTAGACCACCTTCGTTTTCTTCAGTTTCTTGTTCATTTTAATGCCTGGTACAACTAAATGGACAAATATAATGATAATAATAAAAATAGCTCATGAGAGTTTAATTTCAGAGCTGATATCTACAATTTTTCCACGTTTTCTTGATGATGACCAAAGTCACTTCAGCTTTTATATCAATATCTACGGAATTGTACTGACAAAATAGTGCTTTTAGGCATCACAGGTTTCCTTTTTTGACTATTTTAGTCACATGATACACAGGAGTTAGTATTTCCTTGCATAAACATTGTTGCTGATGACTTTTGATTGATTCATTTGTTTTCCCATGACTGTCATGTAGAAGTTTTATTATTCTCATAATGTTTTTAAACATTTTCTTTTTAGTGAAAGAATGTTGTTGTTGGTTTTTTTTCTCGAAACATTGAAAATCAGACAGATACATAAATAATATACATCTAGGCAGTAACTGTAAAAAAAAAAAAAAAAAAAAAAAAAAAAAGACAGCAGCTCATATCTTGGCATACGTGTATGATTTCAGAGGAAAGAATACATACATCTTTCCTTCAGTTAGAGGGTTTTGAGTCCATATTCATACAGTCATCTTAGCATAATCAGGTCTCAAAGGCTTCGCATATCTCAGCCATCCCTCCTTGTGTTGCACAAAACAATCTACAAATGTACAGTGAAAGTTATTATTTCCATCCTATAAAATCCCATGGTTCTTCTTATGTCAGAAGTGAGCATTTTAAAAGTCAAAACCCTCCACTTCAACCATGTACTGTCTTTTTTTGTACAAATCGGTATAGTTCAATAATAAATACGTAACACCATGCACTAGGGGTGTGACGAGACAGTCAGCTCACAAGACGAGACACGAGATTGGGTTCACGAGATTGAGATGAGATTTTAAGAAAACTAAATTACAAATTATATGAATGGACAACAGACTTTTATTTAACTGAGTTGGACATGGATTTTATAACTCTGTAAGCATTCACTTTTAATGAACTTCTTCCTTTTAATGAACTTCTTTCTCTACAAATTGAAACTAAAATAAAATGTAAATCATTATATATTTGTCCTAAGATGGCACGGTGGTCCAGTGGTTAGCACTTGGTTTGATTCCCACACCAGACTTTTCTGTGTGGACTTTGCATGTTCTCCTCATGTTTGCATGGCATTTCTCCAGGTACTCCACTTTCCTCCCACCATCCAAACACATGCACTGATAGGTTAATTGGTTAATCTAAAATTGGCCATAGGTGTGAATGTGAGAGTGATTGTTTGTCTATATATGTTCAGCCCTGAGATGAACTGGAGACTCATACAGTGTGTACTGTGCCTTCACCCATTGTAGCTGGATTAGGCCCCCAGTGACCCACATGACCCTAGTGAGGATAAAGCGGGTTCAGATGACAAGACAACACGAGATATATTTGTCCTTTTTTCAAGTGCAAACAATATGTGCAAAACAAAAAGGTCTTCTCTGTCAATACAGACTGAAAATAGAGCACACAGAGCCTGACCAAGTATGTCACTTCTTCCTCTACAAATTGAAACTAAAATAAAATGTTATAAAAGTTAAAATGAAATAAATAAAATTATATATTTCTCCTTTTTTCAAAATCAAATCCGGCGCTTGACTGTGGAAGTTGAGGTGTGTTTTCTTGGCGGGTGCAGTTGTTGATATGAGTACTGAGCTGTGGTGCTAATGGAAATGTCGTATTCGCCGCGATGTACGGCATTGTTTGCATACAGTGTCACACTTGGGGGTGCACACCCGGCACCCCCAACACGGGGAAACAGCTGGGTAGTGAGGTCCAAATAACAGTGTCCAGTTTAAATTGTGCATCATAGGAGAGCCACGCTTCATGCACTCCCAACATACAGAAACAGAGAGATGGAGAAAGAGAGAAAAAGCACGCTAGGGCAGGAGATGATGGACCGCTCTATGTTGCACCATCCCAGTCTGCATATTGTCCCTATTATCATTTCTGCTGGGAACCCAAAATGCTGCCAAACAAACGATTTGGAAAGTGGCGGGGGAATCGTCAATATTAAAACCTGTGTTTTCAGATGTCATTCTGGCTGCTTGCTAGATACCAAATCTCGCGAGACAGAATTTTAATGCGATGAGCGATCTCACCAAATTATATCTCCCGAGATCTTGTCACACGAGATCTCGTCATACCCCTACCATGCACATCAGCAAAGCCAAAAATGAGGGCACTGTCTGTACCGGAATGCATGACAGAGTAATTTGTATCCCTAAACATATTTGTCAATGACCTAACTCCCTAAAATAGAACTTAAATGTTGCACCTCAGTGAAGACGAGTTAAAGCAAACATTTCTGAAATGTATCAGCTGAGGTGTAATTCAATAGAGTCACCTTGCAAGATGCTGAACCACAAGGATCCAGGAGGAAATCCACACAGGCAGAGTGTTAACCCAAACCCAGGGTGGGACATACCTGAAGCAGGAAGAGGCTTGGGTTACCCCCACTCTGCATAACTGTAACACTCAGAGACTGACAGAGCTCAGTGAAACATGAGCTGACAACAGACTCAAGTTGTTTATGTAAAATCACATGTAAAGGGAGAAACCCAGCATGTCTGCAGGTTTAAGAGGTTCTTTGGAATGACCTTTGTCAGGATCAGGGCCGGACTGGATCAGGAATATCCTGCAGCATCCAGGTCAATTCCAGCAATACAGAGGCAGAAAAAAAAAAAATCCTCTCCAAAAACCACGCCTTCGTTTTTTTTGGGGGGGGTTCCTTATGGCAATTAAAACAATAGTATTACACTGTGACACAACTATAATTTAGGAATATGAATTGAGCCTCATTTATGTTATTCGTGTGAGAATGCGGGTCAGAAGATTCAAGCAAGCATTTTTCTGTGGGAAAAAAAATCCCCCACCTCTGTTTTTTTGATAAATTGCAACCTGACAACATGTATTTCTGTCCATAATTGCATTAATTATTGACCAAAGTCTTGTATTGATGACCAGAGCTTTGGTTCACTGTGTATAGTCTCCATCACATGCCGCAGACTCTCAGCGTTGTTCAGGTCTGGATTCTGCTGTGTTTAATCCATGTGTAGAATTATTCCTGAACCACTCTTTTACTATTGAGCCTAATGGATGCTGGTATTAACAACAATTCAGTGACGCTCAGATGTCATTCAGTACATTCAGTTATTTGACCCCATTGTATGGACACATAACTATACTTAACCTAGACCTGACCAACTAAACCAACACCAGATCATAACACTGCCCCCACAGACATGTACTGTAGGCACTAGGCATTATGGGAAATAATTTCCCCCACTTTCTTGTGCATGTTTCCACACCTGCTCAGTCCAGGATCCTTGGCTTCTCTTCACATCATGAGCGTGGAAATGCTTGTTATTTCCTTATTAAACATAGTCTCTAGTTCTAATGTTGATTTTTTTTTTACACCATTAAAGAATAAGTAAAGCGAAATTAAACACTTGAACATATGATTTCACGAACCATTTACAGTTTTTCAAACCATATTTTTTCACTATTCTTCTAGGTGTTATTCAAATGCAGGTGTCAGTCACAGTTAAGGAACTTATTGCAGTAGAAAGATTAGCCACAGTCATAATACAATGGAAGGATGTCAACTATTTGTTCAGCAAACCCCCTTTTTTTTTTTTTTTTGGTCAGGTTGTGCATACAAAATACAGTTTATATTACTGCAGCAGTTATATTGTCATTCTACACAATGAAACTATATAAAACTTTCCCCATTTATCCACAGCAGTTCAGACAAAAATGGGATACAACTTCCTGAGTTTCAACAAAAGCTGAGAAGCAACATTTGGATTTGTGCGTCTCTGTGTCATTAACTGTCTCTTTTTCTTCTTTCAGCCCAAGATCGAATGGTTGAAGAATCAGATGGTTATCGGCGATGACCCCAAGTTCCGTCAGCTCTCCAACCAGGGCATTTGTTCCTTGGAGATCCGAAAGCCCTGCAGCTTTGACGGCGGAGTATACACCTGTAGAGCCAAGAACGCTCAGGGAGAGGCCACTGTGTCCTGCAAGCTGGAAGTCAAACGTATGTATCTGCAGACACATGGACCAATGCCTATACCTACATAATAATAATAATAATAATAATAATAATAACTTGCATTTATAAAGCATATTTCATTCAGCGCAATCACAAAGTGCTACAGAGAAAGAAAAAAAATACTGTATCAGGAATGAAAGACTGAGCAAAAGAAAATAAGGCATTATGGTGGGCCTTAAAAATCAATAAATATAACATAAACTTGATGATATTTTCTCTATCCTTAACTTGTTTTAAATGCACATAAAGTTGTGTTCATAAGTTTACATACCCTGACTGAATGCACATACATGTTCCTACATAACAAAACATAAGGCCAAGTCAACCTGTCATTGACTACAGCAGAAGGTGGACGAGTGTCCATCTTAGCATTGAACCAGTTTGGTGAAGTGTCAAACATGCAGTTCATGCATGAAAAGGTAAAATCTTAATGGAACTGAAGGTGTTTTACTAAGAAGAATGGACAACTTTACCATCTGAGAAAATAAAGTGTCTGATCCACTACTACCACAAAAGACTAACATCTGTCACTGATGTTAAAAGGGTCAATAGGATTAAAAACTAGGGTATATAGAATTTTCAAAGGTCAACCTTTTCACACGTAGACAGACATTAAAGTGCAAGACAAGGCAACTCTACAACCTGTCTTAATGATAATGATATTTACTGTGTTGTAACCTATCCTGTTTGTGGCCAGTGTAATAAAAACCTTTAAATTAGATCTAGGTAATGATCAGGGTCACGTTCGAAATCTGTTCGTTAAATTGAGTGCTCCAGAGGGTAGTTTCTCTTGTCTGTTTTCTAGTATGATTTAAAAAGAGCAAATACATTTGTTTGATAATAAATAACTTCACCAAACTACTTGCCACGAGTGAAAGAAAAGTTATTGTATTAGCATCAGCCAAAGAATCACAAATTCTGCAAGGGTGTGTGTAAACTTATAAGCACAACTGTATATATTCTACTATTTAGAAATAAACTGGTGTAATCTAAACAGCTTATTTTAATTGCCTTTTTTAAAAAGAGAAACATTTTTGACTAATGCATGACAAATGTCATTATTATTCAGATTTTGTTGAAGATTTTCTTTCAGGAGAGGGGGGATTCTCCTAAAGGTTGCCCCTAGTCAGGCTTAGCAGCCAAAGATCCTCTCTAGTAGTGATGGATGCCCTGAGAAAAAAAAGTAAAAACACACTCATTAAACATGTAAGTATGTTTATACGGTGACGATGAAAACAGAAGACGCAAAAGTGACGTCTCATCTTCAGTTTTTCATTCGCATTTAAACAAGCATTTTCAGGAGGAAATCCTTGTTTATACGAAATCGCAACAGTAGGCGAAGTACAATTGGATAGTCATGCCAGGCCGCTATGTGGTAATGTGATAGACCGCCAGCATGTCCATTTCTGTTTTTGACATATGTAATTGTCCACCCGTGTCTGTCCAGCTATGGTATGTGTGTAATGTCTGTACAATAACTGAAAGGACTCCTGTACATTTACTAGAGCTGCTAATGCTAATGCTAATGCTAGTGCAGCTTGAAGATCTGTGGGATCGAGGTTGTCTGACATGTTTGTTGCTTTACCTGGTCAGCGTCTGAATGTAACATGAAAGTGTATGTGACGTAAAGACACATGCAACGTGAACATATGTTTCTTGCAGTTTAGACTGAGACACGACCCACTGTCTTCAATACACCCCACTCTGGAAGGAGTCAGATTTATGCGTATTTACACCCCAACAACAGTAAACAAAAGGTACTTCTGATAAAATATACTGTCGTATTTAGCCGTAATCGTCCTCATGTAAACGGCCCCTCAATGTCTAACTACTGAGCATTTCAAGAGGATGTTTGACAGGAGGGAAGAGGAAGTGCTACGTCAAACACCATCGACCACCAGAACTTTGAAAACCACTCTTTTTCATCTTGATAAGCATGACTGCATGTAAACAGGAAAATTAATACAGTATTCAAAAACAAAAAGAACAGCTTATTAGGATTTTTTTTTTCCAGAAGAAGGGCTCAACTGTAATGTGGATGTGTGTTGTACTCACTATAACTGCAGTGATTTGCTAGCATTAAAATGTTTAGTAATATATAATACATTTATTTTTTTGTCCCTGCAGAGGTTATTCTTCCAGACAGTGAGAAGGGCAAATAAGCCAAGATCTAAAGTCCCCAAGGTGAGAAAAAAAAACACTTATTAACTGTTCACATGTTGCTTTCTACTTATCAATGTAATAGGTGTTATGATCTTCCATTTATTTCCAAAAACGTGTGACACAAATGACAAGACTGTAATCTATTCAAAAAAATTATTAAAACAAAACGGCTTAATTTACAATTTCTCAGACAGTAGAAAAAAACTATATACTAATAAGGTTTGTAAGCTGGAAACTGCAGAGTAATTACACTGGAAACTGCATGGAAATTGCTTGTAATAAGTGGTTACAAAAGCATTATTACCATGAAATGACATCAAAATGACAGTAAAATTACCACCTTATTAGCGATCCATAATGTAAAGTGTTACCACATAATTAGGTACACATTCTGTTAAATATCACCACTGTATATCAGTTAGTGAATGTCAGAGTGTGTTAGATTAATAGTAGTGTTAAATTAAATGCTGCAGCCTGTCTTTTTTATCATGTGTCACACACACACACACACACACACATACACACACACTCTTCTGCTTTCTCCTCCCCGACTCTTTGTTCATTCACCTCACACGCCCTGCTTTGCGATGTGGTAATGTGGCAGAGATTAATAGCAGTGTAATTGAAATGCCAAATTTGATGTTTTTACAGCTTTAATGCCTCTATTTATACCCTCGGCAACACTTCTGTTTTGGTATTGGCACTTTGATTGAGGCTTTTGAAACACTTCAGTGGTGTAGTCTTTCAGAGAACGAGTGTCACAAAGCTTTACTTACAGCTCAGTTCAACTGCTTTACAAGACCAGTCCCATTAAAGTATTAAAAAAAGCATGAAACAGTGCCAGAGGGGGGCGTACAGAAGGACAACACAAGAATGAAAAGTGTGGGAAGAATGAGGGGAATGATAAAAGGATGCACTTGCGTAGATGAGCACAGTAGGAGATAGAGGTTGAAGAACAGTGGTTTTTAACTCTGCAAAGGACATACCACCACTTCTTTTCATGACACTTCCAAACACTATATCTACTGCTGTAAATTCAAAGCCTGTTAAAAAAAAAAAAAAGGGCTGGTAATGCTATTTTTAGGATGAATGATTTCACCAGTAGATTTTTATTAGAATTTCAACACATCATTAAAAGGCCAGTCAGTGTTTTTTCTTTATGTAACCAATCACAATCAGGGTGTCATGGGGTTGGTGCAGTGGAGAGAGGATAGATAGATAGATAGATAGATAGATAGATAGATAGATAGATAGATAGATAGATAGATAGATAGATAGATAGATAGATAGATAGATAGATAGATAGATAGATAGATAGATAGATAGATAGATAGATAGATAGATAGATAGAACAGTACTTAGAGTTAAGGTTTGTAGTAGCTGTACTTCTACTTAAGTACAGAATGTGAGTACTTTTGACACCTCTGTTTAAAATGTTAAATCTACACATTACTCTGTAAATGTGTTTATAGTTTGATGTTTTTTTTCTTCCATTAAAAAAACAAGATTTTTATTTTTTTTTTTTTACAGTGTCTTTACAGGATAACACTGCAATGTCTTTCCAACCTTGGCTACAAACTTCATTTCCTTTCATATAAGCAATTAAAGTGGATTCAGTTGTTGTGTAACTTACACACTCCAAGGTTGCCCTTCAGTCAGGGACATGTGTTCACACTCTACTGTAAATGGTGTCACATGCCTCATTGGCCACCACTGAAACTGACCATGGTGACTGGATGTGTATACATCCTCAGTGTGTTTAGATACATTCACACCTGTATTTTCAGCTGCCTGCTCACTATCAGCTCACCAAAGGTACTTTGGCATACAGACTACAACCTATAGATGATATGATCACGTGTGCTGCACTGCAGAGGGATGCAGTCCCATAAGGCACATCCATACATGGGAGGGGCCCCTCAAGTGGAAACCAAGGGATTAGACTGGGAGCGCCTTTAGGTGGGGGTGATGTCAGCGCAGCACTCCACAGTTTCTAAAAATATCTCCAGATGATCTAACGCACAGCTTCACTCTTCACATTACCATGAGTCAACATGGCACAAGAAGTTCTGCAAGAAGAAGACAGAATGGGCTAAGGGAGCAGAATGCCAGTCAGATAATCCTGAATGGAAAACTGATCCATCTGTAGACACACACACACACACACACACACACAAGCTGAAGCCTCACCAATACATTTTCAACATGTTTTCCTGAAGTGTTTATTAACACCCTGACCCTAATTAACCTCTTCTTGTTTCCATCAGGACCAGCAGAAGTCCAGGTCTTATGTTTAAGGTCAGTATATGTGTAGTGATGTGAATGAAGTTAGTGTTAGTCAAGCCTGACAACGTTGTCTACAGGAGATGTAGACAACTGAAGTGTATTTAATACATTCATTCCAAAGTAATTTTTTACACCTAGAGGCAAGGCAAGGCAAATTTATTTGTATAGCACATTTCATGTACAGGACAACTCAAGGTGCTTTACACAAAAACAGAAACAGAAGAAAATTAAAATGATAAAGATGCATTAAAAGACAATTAAAATCAAGACATAAAAACATTTTAAAGCAAATAATAATCTAAGTAAAAGCTCCAGTGAACAATAATGTTTTCAGGCCTGATTTAAATGAACTGACAGATTGAGCAGACCTCAGGTATCCAGGTAGTTTGTTCCACAGTTGAGGAGCAGAGTAACAGAATGATGCCTCACTTTGTTTCGTTCTTATCTTTGGAACACACAGTAAACCTGTTCCTGATGAGGCAACATCTAGAGGAAGCTGTCATTGTGAATGTGTTAAATTGAATTATTGTGTGTCGTCAAAAGTCTGCACTATATAGAGATGAGCCTTCAGTGACTGTTCATAGTTTGATAGAACTGAAAAAAAGTTTAATAGTAGCTGAAATGATCCATATATAACTAGTTAATTTATATATAATAGATAGATAGATAGAAATAGAGAGATAGAGAACACTATCCAGTACAAATGACCTTCCATTAAAATCTGACAAAACTGTTCCATTGTGCTGTTTCCAATCAAGGCAATTATTGAATGCAAAAAAAACTTTAAAACTTTACTTTCATGAGAGGATATACAGTACTTTAAATATGAATCACATGGGCAGCTTTCAAAGTTTCTTTGACCACTTATACCCCAAAGAAGGTACCGTCTGTATTTACAATATATGTTAATATAATGTTTATATTATTCTGAATTTATTCACAGATATTACTGACAAGATGTCTTATAGTGTGTGTGTGTGTGTGTGTGGGGGGGGGGGGGTTGTCATAAATGTTTATCCTTCATATAATAAATAAATGGGTTCAGAATACAGTGACATTATTGTAGTTTATTTTTGAATGTGTATATAATCTTTTCCCAAATTAAACCACACACTCAGCCCATTTCATGTTCTCTCATTCACTTATGTGCAGATCTGATCTCTTCATTTACTCCTATGATCATCTCGATAGATACCAGTGACATATAACAGAATATTTCATTAGATTTCATGGTTTTCATTATAACCGACTTGCATTTCCTCCTCATGTCATTTTTATCAGTGAAAAGGTGACACTGAGGAGAATTAGAATAATATCTATTCAGCTGAATTAGTATTGTAGGTGTGTATGTTCATCTCTGTGACATTTTTCTGTTTCTTATCTACAGAGTGTTTGAAAAGGTGAGAGGAAAGACGAGGCCGACTGTGTGTACATAATGAATAAATGGACAGAGATTAGCATCTCCATCTCTTATTTCCAACCACACCCAACAACAAATACCACTTACCCAGTCCCTCCACTATGCAAGGGAGTCAACACCTCTCACCCATCCCAGTTTGACAAATGTTGTATCTTATTTTAGTTGGTGACATGTACGTTAAAGCTATAATTACTGTACTTTTTTTCTTCTGCCTGTGTCCATTTGTTGTTTGTTACAGTATATGTGTTCTACTTTATAAAAATCTGACGGCGCACTACTGCTTTAACAGTATGAACTGTGTTATATGTGGATCTCCACATTTTTTGAGACTTTCAGGTACTCTAAGATACTTAAAATAAATATGAATGACAGAAAATGATGTTGGTGATTCTCTGACGTATTTTTATGATAAAGATTTTGCAATATACATTAACACACACAAAACAAGACATTTAAAAAGAAATGAAAAAAAATCAAAAGATGTGGTTACTAACTCCTGTGTGTATTATGCATGGATTAATGTATTGCCCACGTGTTACTATCAGAAAAATAATTTTTCCTGCCTCGGAGGGAAATATTTTTCGATAGTCACGCTTGGGCAATACATTATCCTGCTTATTCTATGTGTTATTTGATCTTATTACTGTCACTACTCTAACAGACTATATAAAATAGCTGTTACAACGGAGTGAATATTTACTTTAAAAGTGGCCGAACTACCTGCGGAGTGATATGGTAGAGTGAATCTGAAAACCCGTTGCCATTGGCAGTGGGCGTTAACGTAAAAAAAATCTGCCCGCTGAATTCTGGGAACGTCAATTCAAAGTGAACGGGAGCTGTCGGAACGTTCTAGAAGGCAGTAGAACAAGTGGCTAAAACAGACAGAAAAGAAAACATGCACAGTTTTTGTCAGTACAATACCATAGCTATTGATGTAAGAACTGAAGTGATTTTTGTTATCGAGAAAAGTAATGGAAAATGGATAGATATCAGCTCTGAAATTAAGCTCTTATTAGCTTTTTTTTGTTATTATATATGTCCAAACAAATGTGCCTTTATCACGCAAATAAAATGAACAAGAAATTTAAAGGGATAGTTCATTATTTTTCATATGAATTTGTATAGAATCAGTGTCTTTACTCTGGTGCACCCACAATGACTTACCCCTGACAGTGTCCTGTGAGTCAAGTTCTGGTCCGGTTTTGGTCAAAGTGAAAGTAGTCAAGTAGACAAGTAAAAAAATTTAAAGAATTTTTTGTGATTTTTTTTAGATATATATATATATATATATATATATATATATATATATATATATATATATATATATATATATATATATATAGACATATGATCTGATGGACAGCACTCTTACTGCCTGTTAAATATTCACTAAATGTCCTTTTCTTTTCATTCCCCTATTCAACACATACATAATACACTCCAAAAAACTACCATTATCATCTAGTTGAATGATAAAAAAAATAATAATAATAAATGGGTTACAACTGATGAAAGTAATAATATTTGTTTACAGCTTGGGAATTGGAAAATCAGAGGAATCAGAGCAACTTAAAAATTAGCACAATGTTTTTGGTTGTTATGAAGATTAAACTTTTGTGAGTGGAGTGTTACAAAACTCTGATTTAAATTAAAGTGCAATCTTTAAATGAAACTAGTAACTTTCTGACATTTTGTCATTTATGTCAGTGATAGAATGTACCAAAGCTCATAGGCTGAGTATGATTTCTGTGTTATACTGACACCCTATGGTCACACTAACCCTGACAGAAGAACATTAGTTTCATTTCCATAGAACCAAGACTCTTTGGACATTATATGACGAATATTAACATATAGAAATACAATTCATCTAATACAATAACTGAATGCATTTCAATTGAATGAATGGCTACCTTTATTTTTCTGTATAATTTCTGCATTTTACGTTACTTTAAGTATTTTTCAGGCATTTCTAATAATAACTTAGTTTAGTTTATTCAAATACTGAACAAAACAAAGTAATTCTACTTGGTTCTATCAAATAATAATATATTTTATTTTCAACTTACCCACAGTCACTTTACAGATAATAAAAAAAATATGAACTATAATTAAAACAAAACATCAACCTTACATTTTCAAAAAAGAGTGAGAAAATCCAACTTATTTGTATAAAATGGAATGGAATATGTCTATTCTAGTTGTATTTTAGAGATACGATAATGGTGAAGAAGTTTTCATATGGTGTCTAAAAATGTCTAAAGGATGTCACAGTTTGTGGTTTAAAGGTTGAGTTGAAATAGCTTCTGTTACTCTTCCTAAAATCATGTCACACCTCCATGTTTAGAAGCGTGTGCTGATAAGCCTTACTACAATATCTGCTCTTTGAGACTTTAAACAACTGCTAAATAAATCAAAGACACTTAATTTCATCTTGTCACAGGCTTGTTTATGCAAAATCTTTCACTTTCAGCCTCTTGTGTTTACATGCACTATATATATAATGTACACTATATTGTTTCCTTTAAAGCAAAATAAGGACTTTATCATGTAAAGACCTTCCACGTTTCATTTCCTCTGTAACCTTGTACACAGTAAATTTTGCAGTGTTAAAATCAACACTTAGAGAGTTTATTTAACTTCTTCTAGAGTGTATTTGGTCCCATTGTCTCCAAATTAACACTGCATAATCTACAGTGTAGCATAAATCAGCATTTGAAGTGAGAAAATAAACATCTGAGTGTGACTGACAAACATGCTTCCTGTTGCAAGACAAAGAAAAAAAAAGAAAGTAAGAGAGAAATTCAAAGAAAATGTCATAGTGACAGGAAAACTGCTGTATGAGGTGAGTTTAGACATCAGCTTGTCGCATACGCCCATGCAGCTTGCAGTTTATTTCCTTTTTTTTTATGACAGAACTTGACTATACAGCAGATCTATGACTCAACTTGGAGGCACCACCTCTACATGTGCAGCTCAATGGAAAATGTGGTTCATCAAAGTCTTCAGTGTTATATGTAAGTTGAAAAATTAATTTAGAATTTCTAATATGTTTTACAGAATGGCTATTATCAGTACACAAATGTTGTCTCTAAAACAATCCTAAAATGTTTTTAAATAGATATCTGTGCTGTTTGTGCAGCTCAGGATACTCAAGATGGTAAGAAACCGTTTTCATGCTTAAAAAAAACTTCCTTTTTTTGCACATTTAAAGCAACATTTCATAGATACTTTTGCTTTTCTGACACAGTGAGAATGACTAAACTCAGCAATTAAGCAAATTATTAAACAAAGATGTGGGAAAAAAACCCAAATCCTATTAAATAATAACTAAGTAATGTGATATACCTGCTGCATGTTGATTATTATTAGATAAAAACAGTGTTTAGGAAGTAGATCGTGAGCTAACATAAGGAACATGAAGTACTCAGCTGTCATGAGTTTGACAGTTCCTGCTGTGACAGACACACAATTATGCAAGTTTATTTTCACGTTTCAATTTTTGTTTGTGTGAGTGTGTTACACTGCTGTGATTTGTGTCTTTTTAAATTATTATCATTCACTGTCCCATAATACCTCCTTGCTTTTGTGTCTTGCACTGTCAGTATGTGTGTAGGACAAACAGGAATAGTAACACATGATAAAAAATTATTCTAAATATAATGTTTAGAGCTTAGTTTTATAACTATGAACTCCATCCATCTTTGTTCATCCACGTGCTTTTGCAACTTGTTCATGTGTATGTTGACTGAAGTTACCTACAGGTTTAATTTTTTTTTTTTCCTGTTTTAATCTGTTTTTTTTTTTCTCCCCAGCCACGTTTCCTAACATCTTCAAAACAGAAGTTTTCCCCATCTCGACTGCAGCTCCCACTGTTTTTAGTGAGTTAAAACTGAAATCTATATATTGAAACAGAATATATTTGAACCTCCTGAGACCAAGGAAAGTTAATGTTTTGGCTATTTTACATTAAATAATTGATTGCAAAAACTATTTTTGGTTTTATTTCTTTTCTTTTCTTTTTTTCTGAGTAAAGCTTTGAATATCTTGTCCTCCTTGGGTCTTAGGAGGTTTCTAAGGTGAGATTTCAGAATTTGTAGAAATGAAATAAAACCAGAGATACTGTAAGTGGCATATTACAGAAATGTATGTACTATTTTAACCCTTGTGTGGTCCTCCGGGTCAAAATGACCCAGTGGCCCACAAATGTGCCTTTTCATACGTACTTTATGGTGCCATTGCTTACTACTGAAAACAGTCAAATATCCTTGGGGGTGGGGTGATGAGTCTTTGGAACTGAACTTTGGAATCTGGGTCTTTAAGACCCGATCATAGGACACAGCCTGTGCGCCTTGTACGGAGGACCGCACAAAGGTTAAGATTAATTTCCCTCTAAAACATGTATTTAGACATCTCTCGTCTCGTCATCTGAACCCGCTTTATCCTCACTAGGGTCACAGGGGTCACTGGGGGCCTAATCCAGCTACAATGGGTGAAGGCGGGGTACACCCTGTATGAGTCTCCAGTTCATCTCAGGACTGAACATATATAGACAAACAATCACTCTCACATTCACACCTATGGGTGGGAATCGAACCAGGGACCTGTATTTAGACAGAAGAATAAGAATAAGAATAAGAATAAGAATAAGAATAAGAATAAGAATAAGAATAAGAATAAGAATAAGAATAAGAATAAGAATAAGAATAAGAATAAGAATAAGAATAAGAATAAGAAGAATTAAATAATTATAATAATAATACATTTTATTTCTATGGTGCTTTTCGTTGCATTCAAGGACGCTGTACATACAGTATAATAAAACATCCAAAACATTTATCAGTCAGAACAATAAATTACTACATTTTAACAAAGCGTAAACGAGTGGAGTGGATTAGATGGAGTAGGCAGTTTTAAACAGATAAGTTTTGAGTTTGAATTTGAACAGAGAAACAGAGTGAGTATTACAGAGTGTATGAGGGAGTGAGTTCCAGAGCCAGGGAGCAGAGCGGCTGAAGGCCCTGCTCCCTGTACATGAGTATAATGTTATTTATAGTCATTTATTCAAGAACGTCTGTGCCCTTTATTTTAAACTGTAAAGACCCAAACATCCACATCTGTCCAAAATGTAATCTACTGATATAAACTGTTTAATACCAGCTGGTCCACTAATCCTGTTAAAGAATTTTTGTAAAATCCAGATTATCATCTTTTCATTGTCATCAGATATGACCCTTTTAGATGTTCAGATGCTCCATAGTTACCATGGAAACACTGTCATCTTCTATATCTTTGATTCACTTGTAAAACCCATAGATTTGGATCAATGACAAGGGGTGAAGACACTTGCTTTATGTTCATTTAATGATATCTTTGCTTCTATTGTTAAAACAATAACCCACTTCTCTAATAAAAGCTTTATTGAACATCTACATGATTCAACTGAATATTAGAAAATACTTGATTTTCACTGGAAAAATACTAAATATGGAAATATCATGTGGAAATTGCGACAAAAGTAGCACTGGGTGCATTAACATTTTTAATGACATGACTGTAGTAAATAACATTTTGTTAAACTTTCAGATCGCCCTGTCCCTTTTGTGAGTCTGTCACCCTGGCCAGAAGTATTTCATTCTGAAAAAGTGATGTTTAGTTGCAACATCAATGACAACTCAGACTGGACCATCACCTGGGAAGTGAATGATGAAGCATTACCAGAAACAGACCCGAATTTGTCTTTTTCTCCAAATGGATCAGAGCTTACAATCACTGCAATGTCAGAATCTCAATCTGGAAATTACTCCTGTATTGGCCAACACAAGGTGAAAAAAGTTAACACTGAAAAGAGCAATACACTTGAACTGATAGTTAATGGTAAGTGTCAGTATATTGAATCTTTTAAATTGTATTTAATTACCTTGTATAGTCATGATTTTCCTCACACATCCATTTAGGAAACAAGGTCAGGCCCACTGTGAGCTCCAGTTTCACCTCAGAGAACATGTTCACCGGTGAGTCCGTCACATTCACCTGCGTCATCACTGTGTCCTCTGGGTGGGAATATACCTGGTTCCATAACGGAATGGTAATTCAGAAGTCTGATACTTACATCATCCCATCTGTGGACGGTGCTAACAGTGGACAGTATCACTGCCAAGCCCAGAGAGGGAACCCTCCTGTCAGCACAGCAGAGAGTGACAAAATAAAACTACACGTCTCTGGTAAGTTTAGACACACACTCACTGACTGCCCACAGTACATGTACACAAAAAGTACACATACATAAAGAGTACATGTACATAAAGAGTACATGTACACAAAGAGTACATGTACACAAAGAGTACACATACATAAAGAGTACACATACACAAAGAGTACACGTACACAAAGAGTACACGTACACAAAGAGTACATGTACACAAAGAGTACACATATACAAAGAGTGCACGTACACAAAGAGTACATGTACACAAAGAGTACACATACACAAAGAGTACACATACACAAAGAGTACACGTACACAAAGAGTACACATACACAAAGAGTACACGTACACAAAGAGTACAGGTACACAAAGAGTACACATACACAAAGAGCCCACGTACCGAAGAGTACATGTACCGAAGAGTACACGTACACAAAGAGTACATGTACACAAAGAGTACACATACACAAAGATCCAGATACAGAAGCAGAAGCAGACCCAAAATGACACAAACATGTGTTTGTGTCATTTCCAATTTAATTTCCAATGAAATTTTAAGACAAACATGAAAATTATTCATTTGATGACAAACAAATAAAAGATACATAGATAAAAACTCAGGGTAGCTGAAGTCTAAGCCAAAGATTTATGGGCAAAAGCACCGGTTCCCTCACCACAGGAATGACATATACACATACATTCAGTCACAGTTTCAGATGAGCTTTTTCAGTGCATATGTTTGAACTGTGAGAAGAAACTGGTGAACACTGATAGAACCTGTACAGATGTGGAGAGAACATGTGAACTCTATACAGAAAGGTTTTTTGTCCAGATTAAAACTGAAACACCAGTTTATGCACAGAAAGGAGAAAGAAAGAAAGAAAGAAAGAAAGAAAGAAAGAAAGAAAGAAAGAAAGAAAGAAAGAAAGAAACAAAGAAAGAAACAAAGAAAGAAACAAAGAAAGAAAGAAAGCTGTAGTACCACATACTTGATTCACTCTGAACTATTATATGTAGTGTGAACGAATGTAAATGCAACATTTGAACTCAATTTTTCTAGTCATTGCGTGTTCCGTCTGACACTCAGAAAGCTACCGCTGACTTCTGTGTTTCCGTTATTTGATGTGTTTACTGTTGAAACAGGATGCTGTGGTATAGCATAAGGCAAGGAAGAATAACTCTGCTGTGTTATAGGTAACAAAACTGTGACACAAATAGAGAAAGAACATTTTGTGGTGGTATTATTTTGAGGAGCGGTACAGGAAGATAAATCAAATATTTAACATTCCTTTCTTGAAACATGTAAATTATTTACAAAATAACCAGTAATACCATCAGTCATTTAAAAGCCATACTATCTGTTAAGTTGTTTAGATGACTGGCAGAAAAGTGAACAGATATTGTGAGAAATATGAAGGATTAAATGCATTATGGGTACCCAGCTGATGTGTGGATGTTGTAATTACATAGTCAGCGTTTTAAACAATGAAGTCTCTGAGTCTGAGCACATTTCTGCTTTTGACTCTGGTCAAGCTTCTTGGTTCCACTTTGAAACTTGTGTTCAGTCTTTACTGGATAAAGTTACTACACATACAGATTTTTTTTCTGTCTAATTGTCAGACTTCTGGCTTTGCAACTTTTGTCATTCTAATAACTGCTGATATATCTTCATGTATATCTGAACTGGTGTCATTGAGTGGCAGAGTGACAAATTATTAGAAATTATTTAAGATTTTCTCCATTTTTTATACTTTCAGGATTTGCTGTGTTTATTTATGTGTATTTGCATGGGTGGAAGACTGTGGATAACACAGGAGGGTTACAGGCAATGCTTGTGCTGTTTTATTTATTTATTTATTTTTCTTCTTCTCTGTCATTTGTATGAAATACAATATAAAATAACATTTTTATATATTCCACAAAGGTTTCCAAATTTCTGATATTAGAAGTTACTTGTTCAGCATATATGACATATTAGAAATAAAAATGATGTTACCTGAGTGCAGACATGATTCCAGTTTACCAAGAACATTTAAAAGGTAAAAATTATTGGTGTTGTTCAACAATAACTAATAACATTACATGAGTATGACAGTTGTCACATTCATCATTTGTTTTCACAGATGTTTTCTGACATTTATTTATTTATTTATTAACAAACCACTTCTCTTTAATCTTAAAATATGCCTTGGTTAAAAGATGATGAACTCCTATTAGTGAATCAAAATCTTCTAAAATAATAATAATAATTAAAAAAAAATAAAAAAATAAAAAAAAATAATAATAATACAGCTTTTAATATTCAAAGCCACTGTAGAATTGTTTTTAAGTATTTGTACAGACCAGAATTTTTTTCTGTATTTTTTGACAAATGTATTGTAGTGTTTTTTGGCTTTCATATGTATGTATTTATTTATTTTTGTTAAATGGGTATAAACGTGGCTTGGGATCATTTTAGCCATGCTGAATCACCATTAACTGCATAATAAAACAAGATATTTCTTAACTCAACCAACCAAATTATTGCATCTCTAAGAGAGAGACAGATGTAATTATTGTGTCTCAGACTATTAAACAGGACTAATGTGTCTGGTTTTTTTTTTTTTTCTTTTTCTTTAGAAATCCCTGTCCCATCTTTAACAAACCTGACTTCATGGTTGGACGTGTTTCCTACTGAGTCTGTGAAGTTGGGCTGTGGGATGGAGACCGGTTCCTCTGACTGGACTTATACATGGTACAAAGACGGTCACATGGTCCAGGCTGGTAATACTGTGTCTTTACACAGAGATGGAGCTGTTCTCTCTATCAGCTCTGCTTCACCTTCAAATGCAGGACGTTATCAATGCACAGGAAAACGTAACGACAGGAATGTCACCAGCTCTAAAGGTTCTGAACTTACTCTCACAGTATATGGTGAGTTTTGTTTGTTTTTATTATTTATTTAAAAAGTCTGACATTATTTTTTGTCCTACTTTGTTTTTCAACTCAAAAATATTGTTAAATAAAGACCCTTAGTATGTTCTTTTTCCACTTCACAGGGACTATTATAACATAAAACATAGATTTTTTTTTTTGTTACTGACCCTAAATTTAACTAAAGTATTAAAACTCAAACATTACTCCTCCACCAATCTTACCGACATAATGTGTGACTTGGTTCAAATGAGATTTATTAACGCTTTGTGTTTGTATCATTAGTGATTAGCATTAGCTTAGCATTAGCATTTCAGGACCCTGTGCTATCATCTCTACTGTTTGGTTTTCAAAAACATTATTACATGAAAACCAAAGTATTTCTGAAACACGATGATGATTATCTGTGTAAAATAGACTCTGTAAGAGTTAATAACATGAAAAAAAATCGAACTTCCCTGCAATTTTGTGTCCAAAAGAAAATATTATAGCCGAGGTGTTGTCACGGTTACCATCTTCTTCCTTGGTGGTATATATATATATATATATATATATATATATATATATATATATATATATATATATATATATATATATATATATATATATATATATATATATATATATATATATGTATATATAGTAGCATGACCTGAATATATCATTGACTGCAACAAGTTTGGTATCAAAGGACTTAAATTTAGATTAGATATCAGGGTTCAAAGTGACCTCTACCAAACTGTTGATCCTATAGATACATGTAAATAATTATGGTAAAATGCAATTTCTCAGCTTTAAATAATTATCAGATATGACATATTTGGCTCCATATTAAACATGGAAAAACTATCATCTTCTACAACATTAATTCACCAGTAAAAGAGACGGAATATGACAAATGACAGTGGATAGATACACTTGTTTGTCCGTTCTGTTACTGATGACTTTGTTATAATAAAAAATATTTTTTTCCTCTTTTTTATGTTTCGATGTAACTACCTTTGAATGATCACTGAATTAAATATAGGAAAGTAATTTACATATAAACATGCAAAATAGATCATAATGTTATCATAAATAATTAAAAAATGGTTAAATATTGAGAAAGAGATATTTGGGAATTGCCGCAAAATTGGCATTGGATCTTTATGGGATAAAAGAACAACTAAAAACATCATACAGTGTTGTTTATGTTTAGGGTGACATCTAATTTTTGAATGATCACTTATTTGGGTCACATTTTCCAGTAAGTATTATCTGAAATATTCATGTCAATATCATGTATAAATGTTTTCAGGTACAAAACCTGAAGTGAAGCTGGTACAGGATCCAGAGTATGAGATGATGTTCTCTGGAGAACGTGTATCCTTTAGGTGTGACATTAGTGTTTCCACTGGATGGGAGTTCGTTTGGTACAAAGATAACAACGATCTGGGCTCATCTGTGAACAAGTATTCAGTCAACTCTGTTTCAACAACAGATAGTGGATCATATACATGTAAAGCTAAAAGAGGCAATGATCCAGTCTTTTCCACAGACCTCAGTCAGACTAAAGACCTCGAAGTTCAAAGTAAGTTCACAAATCAAAGTGTTTTCCAGTAATATTTTAGCCAAAAAAAAAAAACCTAAAGTTGTTAATATAATGAAATCTTCAGCAAACCAATTCTACAACATGTCAATATCTAGATGTTCTTTTGGTTAATAACTGGAAATGATATTATGTTGGAAAAAATGTCCCTTTGAAAATCAAGTTTCAAAAGATTTGTATAAGATATTTTGGCTTGAATTAAGCAAAAAAAAAAAAAATAAATAAATCTGCCAATGGAACAAGTAAAAATGATCTTGGTAAGATTTCTTGAAATAAGTTTTTCAAGATCTATTGTCTAAAAATGTGCTATTATATCTGACTGAAAAGTAGATGATTATGTGTTATTTTAAATGTGATAAGGTATTTTCACTAGAAATGAGAAGAATATGCTTGGTAAGATTTTGATTTTTTTTCTAGTGTATGATGTTCAGGTGCGATTTTTGTTCCACATTTTACTTGAAGTGTCATCTGAAGTATTAACATCAGTGTCATGTTGTTTTTAGGTACAAAACCCAGAGTGACGTTGGTACAGGATCCAGAGTATACGGTGATGTTCCCCGGAGAACCTGTTTCCTTTACGTGTCACATTAATGTTTCCACTGGATGGGAGTTCGTTTGGTACAAAGATAACAACGATCTGGGCTCATCTGTAAACATGTATTCAGTTGGCTCTGTTTCAACAACAAATAGTGGATCATATACATGTAAAGCAAAAAGAGGCCATGATCCAGTCTTCTCCACAGACCCCAGTCAGACTAAAGACATCGAAGTTCAAAGTAAGTTCACCGAGACCTCTTTCATTTGTCTGTTCACAATTAACTTTCAATTTTATTTATTCTGAGAATGGAAATTTGGTGTCCAGTAAATCCATAAACACATACATAGAAACAGCATCACCATAATAAAAATGTCACAACTTAGGACAACACACAATGGAGCCACTTCCATTCCAATCCTAATGACAATGGTCCTAATAGGGCAATACCGAAAATAACTCCCATAATTACCATAAGCATTAAATAATTAAATAATCACAGTTTAAAAAAAAAAAAATGAGATACACTATATTGCCAAAAACATTTGCCTTAACTTGCACATAAGCATTGACATCCCATTCTTACTCCATAGGGTTTAATATGTCAGTTCACCTTTTGCAGCTACAACAGCTTCAACTCTTCGGGGAAGGTTTTCCACAAGGTTCAGGAAGGTGTTTATGGGAAATTTTTGACCATTTCTCCCAGAAGCATTTGTGAGATCACACAGTAACATTAGACAGAAGGCCTGACTCTCAGTCTCTAATTCATCCCAAAATTATTGTATGGGGTTAAAGGTCAGGACAGTGTTCAGGTCAGTCCAGTTCATCTACATGAAACTCTCATCTATGTCTTTATGGACCGTACTTTAAGCACTGGTGCACAGTCATGTTGGAACAAGAAGGGCTCATTCCCAAACTGTTCCCACAAACTTGGAAGCATGGAAATGTCCAAAGTCTGTTTGTCCAAAATCCAATAGATTTTGGACAAGGCATCCTTTCCACTGGTGAGGTTTAGCTGTGGAAAAGCTGTGCCATGATAAAATCCTTACTGCCACACTATACATTTCATACCAAAAAATTCCTCTTCATCTGTGGCTCAGTTGGTCGAGCGGGTTGTCCAATGACTGAAGGGTCGCCGGGTCGCATCTCAGTTCTGGCTGTCCACATGTCGAAGTGTCCTTGGGCACTTGGACACTGAACCCTGACTTAGGCTTCCAATAGGACTGACACAACCTTAGAAACCTACTGGTGTATGAGTGTGTGTGTGTGTGTGTGTGTGTGTGTGTGTGTGTGTGTGTGTGTGTGTGTGTGTGTGTGTGTGTGTGTGTGTGTGTGTGTGTGTGTGTGTGTGAATAGGTGAATGTGAAGCTAATGTAAAGCGCTTTGAGCACCATGAAGGTGGAAAAGTGCTATATAAGTGCAGTCAAAAATAAATAAATCACCATTATCATTAGACTTAAATAGTCGTTGCTGAACATTGTAATGTCATATTAAACTGTATGTGTTAAGAATGGGATGTCACTTAAGTATATTTCAAGGCAGGTGAGTGAATTCAGATTCCTAATAGCCACAGAAATAAAATAATCACCAGAATGTCCAGTTCTCAATTCCAGAAGTGTAAAATGGTGACCAGAAGGGAACAAAATAAACTGCCCAAAGAGTGGGTGATCAGGGCAGTTTAAAATTTCTCAAGCCTTACTGTTGACCCATGTCACATGTGTGTCTTTCAGCTGGGTAAACTCTATCCTAACCTCCTTTGATATTATATTAACACAGGGTTCAACCTTCTTTATTTTGTTATTCCATTGGTACAATTACAATATAAATAAATAACTGTAACCCTAGGTTAAAAACTGTGTGCGGTTACATTATAAATAAAAATCCTATACAGTGGACTAGAATGGATTTAAAAAAAAGCAGCAGCTTTATAAAAACAGTTGATAAAATAAAGGTAAAATAGATAAGTTAAATAAGATAAATTAAATGTTACTAGTATTGTTAAAAATTGCAGTATTTCTAAGAAATCGGGATAAACACAGATAGGCTTTGTAAATCATTTGTGTAGGAGGAAAGGGTGTGATTAGATACGTTTTCACTTCTTCCCACTCCTTTTTGAACAAACGTTTCATTGTCTGTTGTTGTTCTTTTTTGATTTGTTTGTTTGTTTTGTTCAAAATATATAAAAAAAAAAACTAACATAAGCTAATAAGTACTCTTGTTATCTTACACTTGCTAATCATGGAAAGATCAATACACACCTTAATACAAAATGTTAAAACAGAACAAATAAAACACTAGTAAAAACAAAGTAATTAGAGAACTGCACACATTAAATGATTTAATCTTCCTTAAAAAAGAAAAGTCTTTCTCGGTCACTGTTATTTTTATTTATTGATTTATTTATTAGCAAATTGGATTTTTGTTTGAAAGTAAACTCCAATATAATGAAATCTTCACTAATCCATTTGTGCTGTTCTGTGTATTTAGAGGACAAGCCTAAGCCTGTGATGACTCAAGTGCCAAATTTTGACAAGGTGTACACTGGAGAGTCACTGACCTTCATATGTGCAGTTGAAATCTCATCTGGTTGGGAATATCTGTGGTACAAAGATGGAAATAAACTGACTACTACTGACAGTAAATTCACCATTAATGATGCAAAGTCATCTGACAGTGGTGTCTACAAGTGTAAGGCCAAGAGAAGCAAAACCACGTTTAATACAGAAGAGAGTGAAAACATGCACTTAAACACATTAGGTAAGACAAAGAATGTGTCATGTCATGTTTAATCTACATCACTGCAACAATCAAAATCTTACTAAATGTATTTTATCTCATTTCTAGTGAAAATATCTCATCACACTTAAAATAAGACAATCACCTAAAGAGTAAGTTTTCAGTGAGATATAAACAACTTATTTCTTGACAATATTGTTTCAAGAAATCCTACCAAGATAATTTTACCTTTTTTGTTTTTGCTGAATTCAAGCAAAATAAATAAATTAATAAATAACAAAAATCTGCCAATAGAACAACTGTAAATTATACTGGTAAGACTTCTTGAAATAATATTTTCAAGATAAATTGTCTAAAAATAAGTACTTACTGTATATCTCACTGAAAAGCTACTCTTTAGGTGATTATGTCTTCTTTTAAGTGTGAAAAGATGTTTTCACTCAAAATCAGAAAAATTCTCGTGGTAAGATTACATTTTTTTTGTCCAGTGTAGTCGCTAAAAATGATTGGACTACCCTTGTTTTCAATTTCTTTTTCATTTTAATACCTGGTAAAAAATTAAAGGTACATTTATTTGAACAAATGTAATGATAGCCCATATTCCATAGTTTTCTTGACAATAACCAAAATCACTTCAGTTCATACATCAATATTTAGGTCATTGATAAATGATAAAAACACTGCTTGTAGGTATTACCTGTTTTCTTTTCTTTTTTTTAGTCACATGATACACACAGGAGTTTGTACTGGATTACATAACTATTGTTTTTGATTACTTTTGAAGGTCTAATACATTTTTCCATGACTGTACACCACTTAGCTGTAATAACATAACATTAATCTGTTACACTGTGAACTGTACTGTGGCCTATGGTAAATAATACATTACTTTTCTTTAGAAATCCCTGTCCCATCTTTAACAAACCTGACTTCATGGTTGGACGTGTTTCCTACTGAGTCTGTGAAGTTGGGCTGTGGGATGGAGACCACTTCCTCTGACTGGACTTATACATGGTACAAAGACGGTCACATGGTCCAGGCTGGTAATACTGTGTCTTTACACAGAGATGGAGCTGTTCTCTCTATCAGCTCTGCTTCACCTTCAAATGAAGGACGTTATCAATGCACAGGAAAACTTAACGACAGGAATGTCACCAGCACTAAAAGTTCTGAACTTACTCTCACAGTATATGGTGAGTTGTGTTGGCTTTTTCTTATTTATATAAAAAGTCTGATATGAGATTTTTTGTCCTACTTCATTTGTCCAACTCACAAATATTATTCAATAAAGACCCAAATCAAAAAGCATTTATTGATCTAAACTGTTTAATACCTGTTGTTCCTATAGATATACATGTAAATAATTGAAATAAAATGCAATTCCTCAGCTTTAAATCGTTATCAGATATGACACATTTGACTCCTTATTGAACATGAAAACACTATTATCTTCTACAACATTAATTCACCAGTAAATCAGATGGAATCTGACAAATGACAGTGGAGACACTTGTGTGCCCATTCTGTTACTGATACCATTGCTAAAAAAAAAGGCACTTTTTCCTCTTTTTTTCTGATGTAATCACCTTTGAATGATCACTGAATTAAATATAGAAAAATAATGCACACATAAAAATGCAAACTAGATAATTTAATCATTTAAAAATGGTTGCTTTGTGTTTCCACTCAAACCAAAATGTTCAAAGATCAAATAAATGTAAATAATATTAAATGTAATAATAAATGTTTTTGATGTTTAGGTAAAATCCTTTTTTTTACCTGTCTTGTCCAGCATCTTAACACTTGTTAGTCTGGCTGTACAAATTAGCTTTACCAAGGGAAACTTCATAAAGTATAAGAGGCTCCCCTTGATATTCTACTGTCTTTATTATGAGTTTTTCCTCAGTTTTGTGAAAAAAAAGTAATATTCATGTCAATATCATGTATAAATGTTTTCAGGTACAAAACCTGAAGTGAAGCTGGTACAGGATCCAGAGTATGTGATGATGTTCTCTGGAGAACCTGTTTCCTTTAAGTGTGACATTAGTGTTTCCACTGGATGGGAGTTCGTTTGGTACAAAGATAACAACGATCTGGGCTCATCTGTAAACATGTATTCAGTCGACTCTGTTTCAACAACAAATAGTGGATCATATACATGTAAAGCTAAAAGAGGCAATGATCCAGTCTTTTCCACAGACCTCAGTCAGACTAAAGACCTCGAAGTTCAAAGTAAGTTCATGGAGACCTCTTCATAAACAGGTGTTTTCCAGTAATATTTTGGCAGATACTTTACAAAAACTAAGTAAAGCTGTTAACATAATGAAATCTTCACTAATCCATTTGTGCTGTTCTGTGTATTTAGAGGACAAGCCTAAGCCTGTGATGACTCAAGTGCCCAATTTTGACAAGGTGTACATTGGAGAGTCACTGACCTTCATATGTGCAGTTGAAATCTCAACTGGTTGGGAATATCTGTGGTACAAAGATGGAAATGAACTGACTACTACTGGCAGTAAATTCACCATTAATGATGCAAAGTCATCTGACAGTGGTGTCTACAAGTGTAAGGCCAAGAGAAGCAAAACCATGTTTAATACAGAAGAGAGTGAAAACATGCACTTAAACATATTAGGTAAGACAAAGAATGTGTCATTTATATATATTAGATGTAATAACACAGGTGTATTGTGCCACACTGTCCATGGTAAATAATTCATTGTATTCTTTAGAAATCCCTGTCCCATCTTTAACAAACTTGACATCGTGGTTGGATGTGTTCACTGATGAGTCTGTGAAGTTGGGCTGTGGGATGGAGACCGGTTCCTCTGACTGGACTTATACATGGTACAAAGATGGTCACATGGTCCAGGCTGGTAATACTGTGTCTTTACACAGAGATGGAGCTGTTCTCTCTATCAGCTCTGCTTCAGCTTCAAATGCAGGACGTTATCAATGCACAGGAAAACTTAACGACAGGGATGTCACCAGCTCTAAAGGTTCTGAACTTACTCTCAAAGTGATGGGTGAGTTTTATTCTTCTTCTATATAAAAAGTATGGTATCTGGATTTTTTTTTTTTTTTTTAAGTAGAGTATCTTATATATATATATATGCTACATAGTACTGTTGAATTAAATCTTAGTCTTTACTTCAACAATTTTTCCTAAAAAAAACCCCACAAAAAAACATCTCGTCTCATCATCTGAACCCGCTTCACCCTCACGTGGGTCACAGGGATCACTGGGGGCCTAATCCAGCTACAATGGGTGAAGGCGGGGTACATCCTGTATGAGTCACCAGTTCATCTCAGGGCTGAACATATATAGACAAACAATCACTCTCACATTCACACCTATGGACAATTTAGATTAACCAATTAACCTATCAGTGCATGTGTTTGGATGGTGGGAGGAAACTGTAGTACCTGGAGAAAACCCACACAGACATGGGGAGAACATGCAAATTCCACACAGAATGGTCTGGTGTGGGATTTGAACTTACGCCTCTTGCTGTGAGGCACGAGTGCTAACCACTGCACCACCGTACACAAAAACATCATTTGCATTTTAAGCTTTGCACAGAATCCTGTCTTCCAAAATGTATGACATTATCCCCACTAGATGACACGATACCATATTTGTAAAGCACTGTTCTATGTTAATAGACGATAGTAAATGTACGTAATTGTAAAATAACTATTTGTGTCACATTCACTCTGCATACTGATAAAAAATAAATAAATAGTGGACATGCTCCAAGTTATTTGAGAGTAAAAGTAAACCTCTTTGAAAATGATGATCATCACAATTGTGTTTGTTGCAGAGCGTCCTTCAGCGTCTATAGCCCTGTTAACTGGTTGGTCAGAGGTCTTCTCCACCGACAGTCTGGTGCTCAAATGTGTGGTGGAAAGCCAGGACCAGTGGAACTACACATGGTAACATATTTTAATGCATGAGTAAAAGTGCACTTAGTGGTTTTACAGTTAATCAAAACTCCAACTGAATCCAGTAAAAAAACAAACAAAAAAAACAACAATATTAAAGGAAATAAAAATGGAAAAAAAATTAAAATCATCAAAGTTAAAATGAAAGAGCTGTGCAGAATGCGGTCTTATCGTACTCTATTCTAAAAAATTTTCTGCCTCTATCAGTTAGGTTTAACACATGAAAAAATGTAACTAGAACTAGTGGAAAGAAAAGGAAAAATATTGATGCAGTAACTAAAATGAAACTAAATCAAAATCCAAACGAACTAATTATATTTCAGCTGTAGTAACTGATATTCTCACATCCGTTTCTCAAAAATACCACACATAGGTTCAAACAGGATGTGGAAATCTCCCCACCCTCGTCTGAAAGACATTCGGTAACACCCCAGAATGACCCAGACCAGAGCCTGTATGTGTGCCAGGGCATCCGCAACGATAGACCAACCTACTCTAAGAAGAGCGACTCCTTTAAGACCAACAACCTCTGTGAGAACACCTGGGGTTTGGACGTTTGCAGCTCCAACTCTCCAAATGTTCTTTCTCATTTTAACTGTCATTTTTATTTTGCTTCTTTACTTTAGTGCTGAAGAGAAGAGTTCTTCTGTCCATCTCTGGGTGTATCTTCTTTGGCCTCGTGGTAGTTTTTATTGGTTGCATTGTCATGAGAGTCACACGCAAACCAGGTGTCACTTCTTTTGCATATTAAAGCTTTCATTAATAAAGGGATTGTCTTAAAACATATCAACACTGTCCGACATATACATTATATATAAGCTTTATTTGATCTGGATACTGAGGTGAAGGCCTCTTTTGCAACATCATGAAAAATAATGATCATTAAAACTGTTGATTTAATAGAAAAAAACCTTACAAATAAAGTTATGTCATTACAGTCAGACTAACAGCA
This sequence comes from Siphamia tubifer, assembly GCA_020466265.1. Lineage (NCBI taxonomy): Eukaryota > Metazoa > Chordata > Actinopteri > Kurtiformes > Apogonidae > Siphamia > Siphamia tubifer. Next base: position 22,330,926 of record CM035789.1, read on the forward strand.
ATTTAGGGGTGACAAAAATAAAACTATAATATATTAACATAAGTAGGGCTGTCAAAATTAATGCATTGACACTGATTAATCCATCATCATTATTAATTTGATTAACACATTTAAATGGGACAGATGTTTACAGTTGTTTTGTTTCAAGTTATTTTGTTGACACCGTTGAAGTTGGTGATTATTATGAATATATATAATATTGAATTATATTAATTGCCTCTATATTTTTGCATGTTTTGGAAATGTTATCCCTATTTTTTTCTGAATTTTCAGAGTACTTGAATATGTTATTGCAGTTTTCATCAATTTTTTTTGTTCGTTAATTTTTTTTTTTTAGTAGGCCTACATTTTTGCATCCTTTTTATATTTTTCTACACATTTTTTCATCTTTCTCAGTATATTTTTGTGTATTTTGTGGAACATTTGAGTACAAATAAACAAACAAACAAATGAAAAAGCCAGACAGAACAGTCAACTAACACAGTGTTTTGATAATGATTAATCAAAATTAATCCAAAGCAACCTTGCAATTCATCTGATTAAACATTTTATCATTTGACAGCCCTAAATATAACATGATAAAAGACCTATAATCTTCTAATCTACTATTAATCTAATCTACTATGATCTCATTTTGTAGTTGAAAATGTAGAGAATCCAGAGGATAACAACCTGTTCTTCAGAATGAATGAACTAAAGGAACGTGGCGGTAAGTTACCAACCCCCACGGCTTAGTTTTAGTAAACATTTCCTCATATTTTGCTTTGATACTTATTCTTTCCTGAACTTATTTTAAATGAACCATTTATGAAACCAACAACTAATATGTGCAAGTTGTGTTGAATGATAATTCCTATCACTTCTATTGTTTCCTGTTCTGCAGATGCACCATGTCCTCTGGTTGGTTACATCACTGAAGAAGATATTAAGGATTTGTCAAAAGGTAAACATACATAAATAAAGAAAACCTCAGCAATAGGTAAAACGAATGGAAAGTGCAGTTACTATGTATGCCTTCTAATTATTTCCCTAGTGAAGCCACAGAGTATTTATCTTTTATTGCTTTTTGTTCCTTATCTGCAGAACCAGAGGAAAACGGCACAGTTTGCAATGAATCAACTCCACTGTCCACAGTGGACAAAGGTAACATAAAAGCAATTTTACTGGGTAAAACTCCATTATCTTCTTTATGGGGAGCTTAAGTCTAGTCCTTTCCGGGAGACTCATGGGACCTGAGATCGGAAAATCCTATCGTATCAGGTTTGTCATGTGCCCTGAATCACACACATGTTGTACCTCATAATAAATGATAATTATTAATGTGCGTTTCAACTGCTTCTGTTAACCAACAGCTGACTCATTTGCGAGTAAATCCCGTTACTAATTTGGACTATAAAACCTGGCGCCCAAGTGACGTCACCACAGACTCCACACCACAAATGAGCGGCGTGTGATGTCACATATGCGACGCATTGTATTCTCTTTCTAAGCCCACATAAAACCTAACGTCGCGTTTGCTTCTCATCAAAAACGGATGGTCTGCCTATGCCACATCAAATCTTTTTAACTGCTACCATATGTGAATTTCAGAGCAGTTGTAAAACGGAATCAGAATTTAGCTTGACTCGCTCCATTTACACCCATTCAATTTGTTTGCGAGCTAAGCACCCATGGACCGGAAGTAGAAGGGCGTGACTTAACCTCCCCATGTCAATATTAGATTTCAGCCCTAAAGACCCAAGTAGTCACTGGCAATCAAAAGTATCAACTAATGTAAAATATTAAAATCCTCTTAAATCCTTTAAAGCCATGAAAATAATTGGTGTAAAATGCAGTTTGTCTTCTTTTCATGGTCATCAGATATGAGCCATTTGGATGTTCAGAGGCTCTGTAGTGAATGTAAAAACATCATCTTCTTCTACAATAATGATTCACCAGTAAAACCCATGGAGTTTGATGAATGACAGTGGATGTAGACACTTGATTTTTGCTCAGTTATTGATAAATATGACAGAAAAAGTCACTTTTCCTCAGTTTTTTTGCTGTTTCTGATGTAATAACTTTTGAATTTACTTGAGATTTTATGAATCTGATAATTGAAGTAAATATAAAAATTAGATTTACTATTAAAAAAAATCTAAATAAACGGGATAATATTACAATAAATGGTGAAAAATCATTCAGTGGAGAGAAGAATTAATTTAGGAACTGCCACAGATGTAGCACTGGGTCTTTATGGGTTACTTATTATTATTAATTTATTTTTCTACTTCTTTTTTTCTAGCTGGGCCAACTGAGAACAATGACACAACAGAAAACAATGGAGGGATGGTTTCCTTTAAACAATGACTTGCTGAAAGTGTTGCATCAAGTCATCAAACAGTACATAAGATAAAATGTCCACTTCGCTAGCAATGTGAATATTTCATACTAATTCTGCACAAAGTTTGAAAAGAACAAATTGGTGTTGCTTTATCAGTAGTGAAGCAAATAAATGTGCCAACAGAGGAAAGTTTCCACATAAAAAAACAACCTGTGATGGCTTCAGAGGCTTCAGCTTGTCCACACATAGTCAGATTTCAGATTATTTTTATTTCATGGGGATCAGATGTCCTATATAAAAATGTTTTTAGGTTAGCGGTACAGCTGAGACAGATTTCGGTTCAGTTCTGACTTCTAAAACTGTCTGAACAAGTGAAAATTGGTGATGACTGTTGAATGTTTAAAAAAAACAAAACAATGCAGACTGGCCAATGCTGTCAGAAAACTGCACTATTTATGTTGCACTGAATAGTTCTTCATTATTAGTAGTGTTGAAAATGCTTACCTTTATTCATTTTTTTTGTTAAATTGAGTGTGACAAGTATCATTAAAATATAAAACAATATTTATGTGATAAGCACGAGTCATATACTGTGTATTCAGATCTTTGTACATGCTGTAAATATGTGATCTTCAACCAAAGTTTCAGTTCTTAAAACAGACACCAGATGTCAGCAGATATGTTAACCCTCCTCTAATGTTATGCCGAAAACAGTTCAGCAGTGTTTATTATTATGGCTTTATTCTTAATTCTATTCTGAAAATCGGGTACTGTATTTTATACTATATTTAAATAAATGATGTTATTACTGTATCTTTCTGTGATGAATAAAAATGTTAGAAAATGCTGCCATGAGCATTCATTCATTCAACAAATATTAATGTGCAGATGTGGTTGGAACAAACATGTAGGAAGTAGTTCAGTCACTGAGGAGGTTGTCTCTGTAACCTGAAACAAAAATATGACAGAAGCAGAAAAGTGCAAGTATTTAGAAAAAATGTAGGCTCAATATTGACACAACTCATTATGATATGTAGTACTCACATCTACTTGAGGATATCAGCCAACTTCTCCATATAGTACTCATAGTTTTCCTGACAATCCTCCCAAGGTGTAAAACTCTGGTCTTCCTTGTCCACATATGTCTCCCAAACATGCTGGAAGTCAGCTGGTTTCATCATCCGCAGTTTACAACCAGCACTCACCAGAGCTTTGAGGCCTTCCACTATCTCTGGTTGTTCCCACTCAAAGAGCCGAGAGCAGAATATGCAGAGATGAAGCTTTTTGCGCTGGTGAAGGATGTTGGTCAACTTGGTGGCACAGGCAACACAAGGACTGGATGATACGTACCATGTGACATCATACTCCTGGGAAGAGGTGTTACTTGGGAGCACCTGGAAGGAAATAATGAGGTTTGATGAAAAAACTGAGACAGAGAGAGCTATTTATTGGACAAGTGACTATTTTTGATCATTTCCACATTCATTACAAGACAGTGGCAACAGCAAAGATGTCCGGTCCAATGTGGTGTACAGGATCTGTAAGGTCTACATCTACATGAACAGTGTGTACTGAGTGTAGCTTTGTTTGGTGCCATGACCTACTCACTGAGGCGATCAGAATTCACACCGATTAATCCATCATCATGATTAATCTGATTTAAAAATGTTAACAGTTAATCCATCTATAGCACAGAATGACTCTGAATGTTTCTGGCAATACAATTTGGGCAGTTTGTCAAAGTAGAGTTACTGCACATAGGTAGTTGATCCAGTAGTGACAGGCAGCAGAACCAACCGATAGAAATGGAGGACACTAAACGGCATGTTGGGTCCCTCAATGGGAGATTTTAATTGGGAAAAAAACAAACAAACAGACAACAACCCGAGACAGAATAGTCAAACCTTTTCACCGAATCCTTTCCACAGTTTAAAATACCACATTAACATGAAACATACTTATAGATTCAGTCTGCTAAGCATGCATCACCCAGCTTGGGACAAACACATTAATAAATCAATAATCACGTATATGTATATATGTCTATGTCTATGTCTATGTCTATGTATATGTATATGTATATGTATATGTATATGTATATGTATATGTATATGTATGTGTATTCACTTCCTTCTTCAGTCTATTTGCTAATGTTAAATGAAACATGATTAATATAAATTAAAAATGAAGGATATTTAAGTGCGATTAATCTAAATTAATCCCCTACAATCCTGTGATTCATCACATTAAGATTTCTAATCAATGACAGTGCAAGCAATAATGTAAGTAATGATGCTCAAAGGGATAATGTAGTATATGTTGACAGCTGCCTTATGTTGTTGTAATGTTCTAAAAGTGATATTCTATTGTTGTAAAATACATGTTCCTTTGTTCTTGCATGTGTTTTTCCTGTATTTCTTATACTTATGTTTACTTCTCACGTACAAATACACACAAATACACACACACACACACACACACACACACACACACACACACACACACATATATATATATATATATACACACACACACACACACATGAATCTAAGTAATAATGTCTTGATAGGTCTTCCAGAGGTTTGAATTTTGAATGTCAGAGTATTTCTATGAGTGCCCTATAGTGGGGTTAAAATAACAGTAATCAGTCTATCCCTTGGCTTCACATATGTGTAGGATAATGGTTACAACAGCTGACATGAGTGTGTGTTACCTGCTGAAAGAAGGCCTCCTCAGCATGTGCAGTGGCATGTTCATCCTCCATATAACCTTTCAGAGGCTCTGTGCTGCCTCCTGCTGTATCCACTCTGAAACACAGTAGGGTTTTGTTCCTCCCTGATGAATACTCCACGTTCCTGAACTGAAACTTGAAGTAGAACAGGCTCATCTGTTCCCTGGTGGAGAGTGAAAGTGACATTTTCCATAAATGTAATATTAAGCTGCATCTTTTCTTTCCAGTGAATGCCAACAACTCTTACCTATAACCCTCATTAATGTGGATTTTTTTTTTAGTACAATGGTTACATCAGTGTGGCAGAAAAAAAAAAAATAGAAACAATCAGTTGATGTGTCTGTTAACAGAGCCTTCATCTGTCACCTTTGATGCATGATGCAAATGTCAATCCAAGTGAGATGGCATTTATTCCCTCATATAAATCTGAAAGCATGAGTCACTTACTTTGTGATGAATTTGTCAACCATCCCAGACACAATAAAAAAGGACAAATAAAAGAAGTGAAGATAGTGTGTCCTTGATATAAACCACAGTGACATAGTTTGGAGAATATCAATGAAGCGCTCTGTTTGAGATTCTACCTATATTTTTGGCTTCCAAATCACTCCATAATCCATGAAACGACAGGCACGAATAGATGTCTCATAGCTTTTTTTTCCTTTTTCTTTACTCAAACAACTAATAATCAAAGGACAGACAGTGGAGAACAGATGCTGTATGGAGTGATATATCAGGGCCAGTGTGTGTTGATTCTGTGACTCATCCCTATTCTTACCACTGTGTTAGTACAGATGGCAGGTGCGAGTCATTAGTACTTCCTCTGTGAAATCACGTATGCATTGGGAATAGGATGAAATACAGAAAACTAAATGAGTAAACAGCCAGTAAATGTGAAATCCTGAGCTCTTTCTGTTGTTTTGGAATCATACCCACCCTGTGATGATCTCAAATGGTGGTAGTTCTATGGGCTGAAACTCTCCATTTTCTTCACTGTTCTTTGCTTCTGCTCCAGCTGCTCCTCCACCTTCCCCATTCCTCTTCTCTTCATCTGTCTTGGGTGGCTCCGGGGCCTTCTCTGTTGTTTTCACAGTTTTGTCAGGCTTTTTCACTGCTTTCTCCTTTACTTTCTCCTTCTCTTTGTCCTTCTCATCACCGGCTTTGTTTTCAACCTTCTTCTCTTTCCTTTTGACGCCGAAGTGACTGTTTCTGTCAGCCATGGCTTTCTGTGACTGTATGAGAGTGTCAGATAAAGAGAGGGAGGGAAAGAGACGGTGAGGGTGAGGCTAAGTGGAGTGATAACCCTAGTGCATTTACAGAAATAGACCCTATTGTGTTCTATAGTTGGAGTCAAAACATGTGCATGGGTGACCAGGGCATGGATATGTGACTCAGTTAAATCTCAACCCCTCTTTCCATGCCCAGCCTATCAAAAGGCCAGTGCAGAAACTCTGAGGGCCTATGGTGTTGTGTGATGAAGATGGTCTCTTCCAAAATTTATAGTGCAACTAAATTAAGAAAGAAAACTTAAGTGTACAACAAACTGTACAAACAAAATCTCTGATACTGTTTCTCTTAAACCCATCAGGCTTTATGAATGTCAACAGGCTAGCAACAGGCAGGTTATTAATAACGATGCTTGGATCTGTGTGTCTGTGTGTGTCTGTGTGTCAGGGTAACCAGGGCTCCCTTGATACCATACACCACTTTTGTTAGTGCCAGTTCCAAATGCCCCAGAAGTACACAGAGGCCAGCTAAAGAGCTTCCCAAATAGGGGAAGTTGCAAACAAATAAGAAGAGTATTTGTCTCCTTGCTATGAATAAGAGTGTAGTATGGCCCAATGTGCAGGTGCCCGTGAACAATCAATCTATGAAATCACCCTGCATCAATATGGTCCTCTGCTGAGGCCATTGTGTGGGGGAGGGAAAAATTGGTTTTGTAAGAGTGTGTGTACTTCTGTGTGCATGTGTGTCTATGTACAGACAGAAAATGGCTTTCTGCACTGCAGATGTAATAACTTGAGGCATAAGAGAGAGGGCAGGAGGGAGGGGGCAGTTCAATTACAATTTCCTCCCCTCCCTCAGTCTCACTCTGCCACGTAATTCATTTCAGAGGCAATTACCAATAGGACCACAGCCCGGTCTGTTCGTCTAACTCAAATGGATGAGCTGTCACAGCCGGGGGATGGAGAGAGAGAGGAAGAGAGAGAGAGAGAGAGAGAGAGAGAGAGAGAGCACACTCCCAAACAACAACACATCCACTGGAATGAACAAAAACACACTTTTCAAAGATAAACATGCTAGCACATTCACACAGATATCAAGCAGAACATCTAAATCCACAGAGACATCCTGGGGTGATAATCATTAAGATCACAGCAATCTTTGATAATTATGATCTATGAGGAAAATCTCATTGTGTCTCAGACAGATTACAGCACTTCTTCTGAAGTGGTTTTCATCAACAACAAAAACAGCAACACTGAGATGTAAGCAGTTCTGCAGTTGTTGAAAATGAGACGTTATCCTCATGACAGTTATTATAATCAGATATATTGCAATTGTTCGCAACTAGTCATTTTATAATTGATTGATGCTATTGTCCCACTGATTCGTATTCATAACAAAACACTTAACAAAGCAGTTTATACCTTGAGATTTAGGAGAACTTCAGTATAAGAAGTATCTGCACAGTTTCATGCTAAACTGTTAATGTTAATGTTAATGTTAACTCTTGGAATTTGCAGTACATGGGGATAGGTTTTTGGGAGTGTTGAGGCTTTGTGAGGAAAATATATAGTAGTATGTGAGAGCTGCCTGCTGACTCAAATTTAACTGTAATGGAATTACTTGCCTCCCTGTTGGCCCAGCCCAGAGTGATATAAAAACAAACACACAGCCACATTACTGGTTTCTCATTCGATGTAATGTCCTACACAGTGGTTTCAACATCTCAGTGAGGCCAGATGAGGCAAAGGCTTCTGGTGTGCCTCATAAAAACATCCACCATAAGGTTCTGGGCCACAGGCAGGGTCAAACCCATTTCAATTAATTTGAAGTTCAGAAGTAGAATTGAACATTAAATGGAAAAGAAAAAAAAAATACTGATAATGAAAATGAAATGCAAGTGACCTCCAGCTTGACAGGGCACGGTGGAATTTTTAAGGACTGGCAGAGGAAAATGGAAATGAGGTAGTGTTAAAAAAAAAAAAAAAAAGTCTGAAGGTTTCCACTGTTGTACTGCAACTCAAATAAATAAAGAAAAAGAAATGGAAACATACACAGTAAGAGGGAAAAAAAAAAGCTTCATCAATATGACAACATATGTTCAGCACACAGCAATGGAAAATAATAAGAGACATTATGATTGAACAAAGGAACAGACAGCAAACATAAAAATACATACACAACTTAATTTAGAAAACAACTGATATGGAATATATTTAGTTTAGAATAACACTGTTAGTATACATTAGATGTACACACAATCTTAAATGGTTCTGTACTGTCGTATCTGTATTTGCAGCATGTTGGGAGTGTGTTGTCAGTTCATTTAAATCACTTCTTTATTTACCTGGGCCTTTTCTGTCTACATTTTCTGCACACAACTGAGCTCTCTGTACCACCGTAGAGTTCTTCTCCAGGAGTAGAAAATATTGTCTGAAGGTCACACTTGCTTGACTGAACCCACATTTGCAAACTTCACACACTGAAAAGTGAAACGTATTTATTATGATGTGTCAGTGATGAAGCATACATACAGAGAGAAAAAAGAATGTGACTGATGGAGTTTTATGTTGTTTAGAGTCCAGAGCTTACATTTCTTTTTAAATCATCCAACTCTATTAAATAAATAAATCACAACATTTACGGTTATCTTATATCAGTGGAATTAAATCATATGCTACAGTTTGCAGTAAGTGACCATTTCTTTACTATTGGTATAAATGTTGGCAGAGACACAAAATGTCTTTGAGACAGTGAGGACAGACTGTGGGGTCTTATGGTCTTCTTGTTGTCTGAGACCCTGATCAGGAAAAACAGTGTCCAAGTGAATGTTATAGTATCGATCTGGTTGTAGTGTTCTTGGTCCACAGCATGTCAGTATGCAGGCTACATGGTAAACAATCAACAATCCACACTTACTGTATATATAAAACTGGACCTCAGCTGTGAACTTTTGGGCAAATATTTCCATTTCAGTGACTGACGCTCAGTATGAGGGTTAGGTTATGTTGCAAGCTTTGTTTCATTTAAGAGGTTAGTATCCAAGATTGAGTGTTCTACAAGTATAAAGCTTTCCACTTAAGTCCACAATAATCTGTAGTTAGCTTTGAGGTAGATTAGTGTTTCCAGGTTCTTTGGTAAGATGTGGCCTCTATCTGGTCGCAGACAACAACCAGCTGTAGTGAAAATTCTCTGGACCACAGTGCCACAGGCAGGTATGGTGAACGCTCTCTTGGCCATCTGAGCAAGTTGAGGAAAGTCAATTGCTTTACGGCGCCAGTAATGCAACGCCTCCTCATCTGTGGGTTCCTCTCGAAGGTACACAGCCAGCTCCTGCTCTAGGCTCTTGGCCTGTGTCATGGGTCTCTGTTTAATGAAGGAGAACAACTTGCATGGCCGTGAAAGTGAGGACACTGGAGACGGAGCTGGAGCAGGAGTATGGGATTGAGGAAGAAGGTCTGTGTTGGGGTCTATGGGACTGGACGATGACGAATGTTTGGTTAACTCCTCTATGACAACTTGTCTGTGCCAGTCGGGGTTGCTACTCCATGTGAGCTTAAACTGGGGGTCCAGGGTGGTAGCAGTGATGTAGAGGGGATCGTCCAGGATAGGGGACAGAAGACGCTCCACAGCTTGACTGAGGCCCACCAGGAGGGTAGGGCAGTGGGGAGCTGAGGTCTCAGAGAGATGCTTACGCAGGCCCAAAACACATGGCATAGCAAGACTGATGGACACATGTCTGTCTGCCTGTGTGTCTGCTGGTCTGTCCCCATGCACCATGTCCCAGGCCTCAGTGAAGGGCTCCAGAGTGTCAGTGACCTCCCTCAGCAGGGCTCTCTCTGAACTACCTAGTGCTAGTTCTCCTGGACCACTCATCTCCTCCAAGAACTCCACTGAATCCACCAGTCGCCGAAGTATCTGCAGATGGAACAATTAAGACATCCGGCACTGAATGAACATATTTCTAACAATAAATATGCAAATTACAATGTTCCTACAGAAACATTATCAGGGTCAAGTCACATAGTAGGACCTTCAACATAAAAGGCATGCTAATGTAATTCAACAAACATACAATAATATTATTATGATTTTAATATATTGTTTTTTTATTGAGTGTAAAGAGTTGCACTGACTGGGAAGCCTATCATCACCATTCCTTCTTTGCAGACCTCATTTCTGGATGTGGGTATGAGTGGCCCTTATGAAGATTAAAGGTACAATCTGAAATCTGAGGTATTGGCGGATATATTTAAACTACTCTGGAATAAAAAAATATGAGAAGACTCCTAATTTCCAGACTTATTTAAACCTGGAATATGATCAAGAAGAAGATGGATGGTCACAAGTCATCAAACAAAATGGGGCTGTTTGTATTTCTGTGCTAGTGGAGGCATAAAGCAACGTGAAAGACTGGTGGAGAGGGTCACCAGATGCCTGAAAGCTGTGACTAAAAATCATTTTTCTCTCCAAATATTGCTGTGTGATTTAAAAATAACATCTGCACTCTTTGTAGTTTCAGAGTCTGAAAACACTTTTGCATTCACTGTTATATTGACCAGATGATAAATGCTTAAAATGAAAATAATACTATTGGGAACCAGTACAGAATCTTGACCATAGTTTCTAAAAAAAACCCCCGATGCAATAAAATACAAAAATGAAAATGGTAATTTTATACAAACACCAATCAACCCCTTCGTCTCTTAATATTTTTTCCAGAACCGTACAATAATATCAGATTAAGGCCTAAGCTTGTGAATGTTATTTTAAACATACCTTAAGCTGTGCAGCCCAGTCTTTAAGAGGAGGGGGGCTATTTCCTGGTACACCCACCATCATCCCTGGAGCATCAAAAACCTGGCTGAGTTTCTCCGCTGGGACAGCAGACGTGATGTAGTTGTAGAAACAGGCAGCTTTGGCCAGAGTGGACGACAACTGTGGGCAGGAACGCAGTCCTTCTCTGACACATTGTTCAAGAGAGCGAGAAAAACAATCGACACGACACACACCCAACCCCTGCTCCCATGAGTCCTCCCACTCTCCTTCATCTGCCCCGTCACCATGACCGTTCCGAAGACCCTCCTCCATTATGTGACCATTGTCCACTTCTTCATCATCGTCTTCGTCTTGCCCATTAACAAGAGCAGGTGATACCGAGAAACCAGGAAGGCAACACGGCTTTACTGTTGTTGTGCCCAGGAGTGGGTCGGCAACAACACGGAAGGCTCTTCCTGAAACGCCATGAGAGTGACATACTTCATCAAAATCTGAAAGAACCCGACTCCCAGAGGTCCCCCCAGGCAGAGGAAGGCATGCCAGAAGGGCTGAACGCATCTGCCAATCTGATGTCAGAAAATGACAGGTGACACCAAGATACCTAGATAGTGATGGAAGGGGGAAAAAAAAGAAGATACATTAGTGAGGAAATGAACCCAAGTGCACATGATGTTGTTTTTGATTACGCCTCCTTACCCTGAAGCACTCCCAGCCACATCTCTCCAGATATCTAAGCTGAGACTGAGGGCGTGCGCTGAGGCCAGGCATTGACGCGTTGCCAGCTGGGCCTGGTAAGCATAGGCTGGAAGGAGTTGGCTCTGGATATAATGCTGCGGCTCTGGACTATAACGTGGCTCAAGAAGCTGGAGTAGTTCTCTGAAGCCCTGATTGTCCACTATTGACACTGGCTGTAGGTCACGGACGATCATCTTAGCTATGGCCTCAGAAATAAGAACCTGCAGGAGACAGAAAGATTCCATTACAGTGTTTTCTCTGTAACACCTCAGTCATTTGCGACTCAATGAATGACACACTGGAATAGAAGTCACACCTGACGGGGATCGTGTCTGTCAAATTTAGTCACTGCTCCTCCTGAACCTCCTCCTACTCCTCCCTCAGGACTTCCAATTCCAGCAACTCCTCCTCCTCCTCCTCCTCCTCCTCCTGCTGCTGCCACTCCAGTACTGATGGGAAGAGAGTAGCGGCTATTCCCTCCATTGGTGGTAAAAGTGTGTAGAGACCCAGAGGAGTAACCCTCTCGCTTCATATCCTTCCTTTTCACAAAGTCATCATACATAGCCTGGTGCTTACGCTGCATAGACAGAAAAAGACATGACATTATTATTACATATTGACAGGTATATGTCATTAGCTGCTCAGGTGTATACAGCCCAATAACACTGTCTGAGACAAGAGCACAGGTTATTATTTTTTTTACCCACCTTGCACTGAAAGGAACAGACTGCATGTGTAGTCTGGTTTTTTCATTGAAAGATGATGGTGATACACATATAAGACACGTCACAGGAATGGATAATCACAGGCAAATGTTATCAGAGGTAGTTATTTTTATTTATTTATTTATTTTTTTACCTTGAGATGTGTAACGAAGTTGGACGTGACACTCCGTTTCGCCTGGATCCTTGTGCCACAAGCCTTACAGTTGGACTCAATTTTCCCATTCTCCCCTTCAAACACAATATTAAAGTAATCCAAAATAGACACCTTAGAAACTGACGCCATTGGAGCCAACAGTTTCTCTGCTCCGAAGTAAAAAATCAACTTGCGATCAAGGACAAGCTGAGTCTGAGGGATTGATCTAACCTCGCCTCTGATCATGAGCGCAGGCCAGCGTGTTTACTTCACAAATCCGTCATCACACATCAACCAAAAAAAAAAAAAAAAAAACATGAAGGAAGAAAAAAAAATAATAGAAAAATTAAATCCCCCCCCTAAAAAAACAAAAAAAAAACCCAACGCGGCTGCCAGTTGCGCAGACAAAAAGAAAATAATACAACAAAAAACAAAAAACGTCGCTTCCTCGTCCGATAATCGACCACAATCCTTCTACGGAGGATGCTGCGGATGTCTGGAAACATCAATACTAGAATAGTCAGGCTACATCCGTTGTTTCTGCGCTCCCATCCTTCGGTCGGACCCAAACGAAACGGGAGGCAGAGGGTTGTTTCATGGAGGCATGGAGGCTGTATCCTTCTATTACAACTGGACCAGGAAGTGCACACAATAAATGGGACTTTCGTTCCCTATTCTGACTGCTCCCACTGATATTTGGCAGTACACAGCCTGAGATGCTCAGATCCGGGGGTGGTGGCGCTCGGTCAAATGTTTTCAATTACCGGGATGTTCATGTCTGAAGAAGAGACGGAAGCTGGATCACTCTGATGTAGCAATTGAATTAGTCATGTCCAAAAAGCTTAGATTACCATGATGAAAACTAAATTATTATTTTCTTTTATTTTCATATATAGATACATATGAAGAGTTAATTTGTAAAAACAGATAACTCCATTTTTCTTTTTTTTTTTTTTTCAGAAAATTGCATTTTTTACTCTACATTCCAGGTTTGATATATTTATTCAATTAAGTGGCTCTTACCAAATGAAATAAATAATATATCAAATGAATCAGTATTATCTGTGGAATGTAGAGTAAAAAATTACATTTTGTGAAAAAAAAAGAAAAATGGAGTTATCTGTTTTTGCAAATGAAGTCTTCATATATATGATTAAATTATTTAATTTATCATCAATATTTTTTTAAATGTATTCATTTAAAAAAAAAATGTATTGATTATTTATACATATTCTGTCTGCAAATTGTGCCTGAAAAAGTTTTTGCTGTTGTCTCACCTGCAGTCTATATAAGTATATAAAAAAATGTAAAGTATTCCTCTTCATAACACTGCAAACCAAATGTATTTATATACACAGGGGAGTTCACAGTACTTTACAGAAAACGAAAAGAGACACGTTTAAAAACCACACAATTATAGTTAAAACAAACAGAATAATGAATTCAAATAAAGTAAAAGAGCAGAGAAGTCTTTCAGTTGTTCCATGCGCAGTTGAACAGCTATTTTCAGCCTGGACTTAAATATTATCAGTGTAGAGGCCTGTCCAATGTTATCAGGAAAACTGTTCCTGAGTTTAGCTGCATGGGAATGAAATGCAGCTTTGGTTGTCAAAAAAGTCAAAGTCAAAGTATCTTTATTTGTCTCCCTAGGATAGAGGGGACTGCTGCAGACAGAACATTTCACTCACCCTCCCACTCATTACAATCATACTCACAATAAATACATTAATTAAAATACATTAATAAAAAGTGAAGGCACGTGCTGACAACCCCAATGAACCAACCTACAGGCCCTCATGAAATAAAGGCTTTCAGAAAGAGCCTCAATTTTTTTTTTTGTCTATTTCCTCAATTCCAGTGACTTCTAAAAAGGTCGGATCATTATGGTGTAAACTAAATTAAAAATGCATGTTGTAAAAGCTATTTATTCTATAGGAACACGGCTTTAATTTAATTCTGCAACACACAAGAATACAAAACACAACAGCTACACACATTGCATGGTATGTTTATCATGAGATTAAAGAAACATTGGTACAAGTTCTGATCATATTTAGATTAAATCTACAGCATTTAATTAAGTATGGGTAGACTTCAAAGCAGCATCCACCTCAAAGGGAACACAATTTAATCACAAAAACACAACTCAATATAATCTGTTACAAATTAATCATCATGTGGAAGCTGCCGCAGCTAGGATCTTCACTTGAAAATCCACAGACGGGATTACTGTTGAGTTTGACGGCCCACGAAGCACAATCCGTTGACTTTTATCCCTCGCTCTCTGCAGGTGGAAGCTCTTCTCTCATCATTTCCAGGCTTGACTCAACACATAATTTCAGTCTACCACTGTGTCAGACAGACACGCTGAGGCCGTGTCTTGAAGAAGTTGCTTCTCTTTCATGCTATGCTTTAGCTCGTGTCTGGTGTTTAAAACTGCAGTCTGAAGGGATGCAATCTCAGCAGACAGCTCTATTACTGTGATATGATGGACCAAAAAAAAAAAAAAAAAAGAGAGAGAGAGAGAAAATCAACAATATACAATGAATGCACCAAGGATTATATAGCAGTACAAACCTCCACACAATATAAAAGATACCAATCACATTAAAAAATACAGCGTTGCTTATGAGTGACGCTTGTATAAATCAAAATGTACATTCGAAACATGTTTTTAAAATATGTACTATAACTCAGTTATGGAGTGATAATGTTACCCACTGCAATGCAATTACTTCTGAATTTTAATTGCTTCTTAATTGTAATAGAATAGCTTCTATGTCTGCTTCTCTTCTTTGTTTGTGTCCTCTCCCCCCCCCCCCCCCCCCCCCCCTCGCATGTTTGCTTTCTCAAATGCCCCCCACTGCTCGCTAACCTTTCCATACCTTTACCCAAGTCCCCACTACTCTGTGCCAATTTTCTTGGAAGGTAACAGCAGTTTAACACCTGGGGCTCATTACTATCAATAGTCTCGAAGAACCTAGAGGTATCACTTTGCAAATGTGATTCGGCCTTTTAAAAAAGGTAGATCTTGTGAGAACCTCGGGATGTTTTCTTCACAATCATGGCTCGTGTTAGGAACTGACCTTTCTTTGCAAAGATATAAAATGTTGTCGGTCAACATTCAGAAGCAGCAGAGAAAAAATTGCCACCAAACACATTAGTTGTAAATTAGTGGATACTTTATCCATTGGCTTGAATCTACAATTTTGAATTATGTATAACTTTACAACTGCAGTAAAACACCAAGATCAAACTTCTGATCTGATCATTTCAAGATGAGTGTAAATATTCATGTCATTCCACTCCATTTTCACAAACCTCTCAGTTTGTATCAAGTACTTTCGAGATGTTTTCAGCTCCAAATCTATATTCGGCAAAATAATGTAGTCATCATTTTTATATAGGATCCACTGAGTACGAAGTAATAATAAAACTACAGTTAAATAAACAGAATAAACATTTGGTTGAAGAAAAAAAGAAGCTGAAAATGAGTGTGTACATTTTTTTTAAAGTGGAAATATGTCATTCAGTTCCTTTTTTTAAAAAATTGATTTTAGTAATAATGGTAGTAAAAATCACCAGTCAGTGGTAAATAACCAATTGCTGAGAATTACACTGAACATATTAATAATTGAATTTTGTTTTGAATGTTAAAGTGTTAACAGAAGATTTCAAGTCCCACCAAACTCAAACATTTTAATGACAGTTTCCCAAAAACTCTTAATAAACGAGGAAGGACAGGCTTGTAATGGAATTACCATCCTCACTTAGCTGCATGTTTTTATTCAGTACTTTCTGAAAATAAAAATCACTATAATCTCCTGCAACATCCTGCAAATATGTATTCAAGATGTTTTTTTTTTATTTCAAATAGTACCTTGCTTGAATGATGACTGTGCTTGTTTAAGAGACTGTGGAACCAAGATGCCAAACCATTTAAGTGGATCTTGCTGTGGATTCTGGTCACTTTTCCGTGGTCGAGGACCTTCAGCAGGTTTTTCACTATCCCCCTTTTCTGTGCTGTTGTTGTTAGGTTTGTTTCTTCTCCTGACACCTATGGAATAAAATAGTTGGCAGAATGTTTAATGCTTTTCTAGTGTTATCAACAACATCCATTCAATCACCAAATGCAGTACAAACCTGAGGAGAAAGAAAGAAGAAACTTCTATTTTTGGTTTTAAATCGGTTCCAAATATAAGTGACAAACTTGTTCAGTTATTTACCAGCACCCTCTAAACACACTTGGTTGTGGAAGAGACTGCAAGGCAGCTTTAAATGTGGTCAATGTAATCACTGCCCAACTATAGTGAAAGTAAAGGTTTTTGAAGATACACATGGTCAAAAAACACATGTATTAACTGTAAAACAACATTTGTAATTCATAAACTGGAATGTCCTCTCTGCAATGTATTTTTTTTTTTTACTTTTTATTTTATTTTACTCACAAAAATCAAAAGAGGGCAAGACATACACATATATACACACACACACACACACACACACACACACTATATATATATATATATATATATATATATATATATATATATATATATATATATATATACATATATATACACACACATATATAAACATGTATACACACATATACATACATACATATACCCATATACACACATATACGTATACATATAAAAGAGGTAATGTATTTTACATTGGCAGAACCAAACGCAGACTCCAGGATAGAATCTCTGAACAAAAGTACGCTATTAGAACAAATAATGAAAATTATCCAATGGCTCGTCATTTCAAAGATCTACAGAACAGTGATCCTTCCATTTTAAAGGCTACAGGCATTGACCACATACCATAAACATCAAGAGGAGGGAAAAGACTCAAACTACTTTATCAGCCAGAGAAGTACTGGATATTTAAATTAAAAACTACTCTATATCCTGGGTTAAATGAAGAGGTAGAATACAGGCATTTTCTTTCCCAAATATGTATTGCTTTATTATTTATGTTTATGATTTTGTGGTTTTTCACTGTTGAATATGATTTTTGGTGAGTGAAGCTGTCTGCTGACCACTCTTACCTTGTCAATAATTGGTTTACCACTGAATGACTGATAGTCCCTCCTCCACACCTGAGGACACTTAGAGAGGTGATGTTTCTTAAATTTAGTTTGTCACGCTACAGAGACTGCTCACTTCCTGACGAAGGCTTGTAGCCGAAATGCGTCAAAGTATTTTAGATATGATTTGCCCATAAAATAAAGACATCTTATATTTATGGAAGTTGAGTGCCTTGGCATTTTACTATTTTTGAAATGGATTAAGCCTGTCACTAAAGACCACCATCCCTACTAAAAAACAGACTTTATTTCTCTGGATTACAAACCTACCCGTTTCTTGAGGTCCAATATCTTCTATAGAAGTCACGATAGTTCCAGACTCATTCTCACCCTTTTGTGTGACCTTTTCAGTGCAGAACTTTACCTCGCCATTATCTAGCATTCTGTAACACATAAATCAAATCCAATCATACAGACAAAACCAAATGCTTTATATATTTGACAGTAATTCAATATATGAACAATATATGAACAAGTGATGCGAGGCACAACAACCCCCCACCCCTGCATATATTATAGCAGATCCTGCAGATGTCATCATGTCTATGTGTGCCAATGCCAGCATATCAGCATACCTATACATGTACCATACCAAGTTTGAAGCAATTATTTATTTATTTATTTTACAAATATTTGAAATTTGGCCCATTATAAGTAAATGGGAGAAGAAAAAAGATTTCAAAATATTATAAAAACGTGAAGTTTAACCTCCTTTTCCCAAAATGTAATCAGATCTATTCTGGGTCACTGGCAATCTATAAACCACATTTTGTGTAAATTCAACCAATAGTTTCCCCTCAAGTGTGTTAACAAGAAAAGAAGAAAATGAAACAAACTAAACCAAAAACAATGCCCGTTGCCTCCCACCCCTTGAGGGGGAAGGGTAATGAACAATTTCTAACCAATTTCTCACCTGGTATTGATACAGACCAGTGGCTCAATCTCATTGGCATACTGAAGGGCTGAGACTTGTTTGTTTCCCATGGAATATCGTGCCTTGGATATGGAAAACCATCCCTGAGAAAAAAAAAAAGATAGCTTTATATAATCGTATAAAATGAAAGAATGGGGGGAAAAAAAGAAAACATAGGATATACAACATGAACAGTTAAAGTACTAGAAGGTGGATTAGCAGTCTGAAATAATTACAATACACTACAATACATTATATTAAAATGCAATATCTCCAATAGATAGTTTTGTTCTGATACTGTGCAGAGTAAAAAAAATTAAACATGTTTGCTTAAAGCATTGCTTATTGGAAGTACCTGTTATTAACATTATAGCAAAAAAAGTGTATCCAAATAACTTATTTTATAGAAACCACATTTCACTTCAAGTATATAAGCCTGAACGACGTACAGTCATGTGGTTGTGTGTCATTTCTAGGGGTAGTACCTGCTCAATGAGAGAGTTGAGAGTGGATCGTTTCTCTTCCAGTAACTCCAGCTGATCCATAAAACGTAGCAGCTTCTCATCCAGTTGCAGACAAGATTCCTCCATTTTTGACAAGCCCATATCAGATACTTACTCTAACTCAAAGTATTACAAAAACAGTATTTTACGTCGGTACTGTCACTTCAACACAGACTGTCCATCCGGGCTTCACTACTTCCGTGGAACATCATGTGACAAATCACGTGACTTATGTCCTACGTGACCCAAATTGTACACAAGACGGTGGTCTTTGTGAACAAATTACAGCAAATCGCATATTATTATTATTTAAGTTCTATATTTTCAGTATTCTGTGTAAATGTAATTTGCAATATGTAATACTCTTGTGGCACTGACATATTTGGAGCCAATTCTATTATTCACTGTTTTTTTTTTTTTACTAACACCATGTAGTTTGGTTATTTTTAAAATTTTAGGCTACAAATACCTGTTTAAGATTTTACTACAATATAAAAAAGAAACAATTCAATAGTAAAGGTTGACATATTCAAAAAGTGAGTTCCCATACCGGGAGTCGAACCCGGGCCGCCTGGGTGAAAACCAGGAATCCTAACCGCTAGACCATATGGGACTTACATGAGTACGAGAGATACAATCAATAATATTGTCAAAACGTGTATGCAGGAATGTACAATGTTCAGTAATGTCTTATGGGCCCCATACTTAATAGCTACTAATTGATTCTAAAAGTGGTAAGACGTTAAAGCGGCCAAAACTGGCAAATTCACACTCAAAAATCAAATCAACATTAGTCTTCTAGTCTTTTTTTACAACGAGCGAACGTAAAATAAAATAAAATTTAAAAAAATCCATATCGCGAGGCCCAAAACTATGGAGCTAAATCCAGGCCAAATGTTTTGCTAATTTGAAAAAAGAATTGTAATTGAAAAACAAAAATTCGAAACTGAAAGTTCAAGTTTTGATCTTGAACTTTGAAATATACAACAATGTATTCAAACTAAAAATAAGTGTAGGAAAGGTTTTTTCAGGTTAAATATAATTTTGATTCAGTTTTGGAATTTTTTGGAATAAATTATTTATTTTCATTTTTCACTTTCATATATATTTTGATATTTGAGGTCTTAATTTTTTCAGTTGCAGATTTTATGTTTTCAGATTCAGATCTTATTTTTTTACAGTTTCAAATCTTATTTTTTTGGTTTCAGATCTTTTTTTCACTTTCAGATTTTTTTTTCACTTTCAGATCTTTTTTTTTCAGTCACAGACTTTTGGCCCTGATGTTGCGTGGGGGGCGTGGCATCAACTTAGAGGGGCGTGGCATCATGAGTGACAGCATAACAAAGAAGGCTGAGGACCTCCCTCAATCACGTTGCCTTCAGGGAACGGAGGAACTGCGACAAGTTTGACTCTACACTTTCTATACACTACATTCATGTGATTGGCAGTTAAAAAACTGACGCCAGTGACAACGTTGTGTTTAGCAAACTGTTTTAGAACCTGCTTGGCTCTAATATCAGTATAAGAGCAATAAACTATGCCAGATTGTGAAGTTAAACATCTACACTTTAAGTGTTTATAATACCATGAACGCAGCACAGTGTTTGCGATCATGGCGTCCGCTCCACCGGGACCACCTGTTGGCGCCAGCCAGGTAAGAAATGTTAGATATTTTTGAATAGATACTCTGGGAAATCATCATAAATGTTATAATGATGGGTAGTTTGTCTAACATAGGGACATACATGAAGGGAAAAGTGGGGAATTGGCGTTAGCATTAACTATGCTATGTAAACTAACTCCATGAAAAGGTGACACTAATAACTTAATTTAGAGAGAGGTTCTGTATGAGCACATTTATAAGGCTCTGTGCAGCTGCTGCCACTGTCGAGTTATAGTCGACATTCTGGCAAACACAGATTTAAACAAAAACAATACACATTAAAGGCAAAAACCTTAGCCTTTAGCTAGACACTGTAAGGAGTATACAATTAGGAACACTATTAGCATAAAGCTAGTTAATGCCAACGTCAATTCCCCACTTTTCCCTTCATGTATGTCCCTATGTTACACAAACTACCCATCATTATAACATTTATGATGATTTCCCAGAGTATCTATTCAAAAATATCTAACATTTCTTACCTGGCTGGCGCCAACAGGTGGTCCCGGTGGAGCGGACGCCATGATCGCAAACACTGTGCTGCGTTCATGGTATTATAAACACTTAAAGTGTAGATGTTTAACTTCACAATCTGGCATAATTTATTGCTCTTATACTGCTATTAGAGCCAAGCAGGTTCTAAAACAGTTTGCTAAACACAACGTTGTCACTGGCGTCAGTTTTTTAACTGCCAATCACATGAATGTGGTGTATAGAAAGTGTCGAGTCAAACTTGTCGCAGTTCCTACGTTCCCTGAAGGCAACGTGATTGAGGGAGGTCCTCAGCCTTCTTTGTTATGCTGTCACTCATGATGCCACGCCCCTCTAAGTTGATGCCACGCCCCCCACGCAACATCAGGGCCAAAAGTCTGCGACTGAAAAAAAAGATCTGAAAGTGAAAAAAAATCTGAAAGTGAAAAAAAGATCTGAAACCAAAAAAATAAGATTTGAAACTGTAAAAAAATAAGATCTGAATCTGAAAACATAAAATCTGCAACTGAAAAAATTAAGACCTCAAATATCAAAATATATATGAAAGTGAAAAATGAAAATAAATAATTTATTCAAAAAAATTCCAAAACTGAATCAAAATTATATTTAACCTGAAAAAACCTTTCCTACACTTATTTTTAGTTTGAATACATTGTTGTATATTTCAAAGTTCAAGATCAAAACTTGAACTTTCAGTTTCGAATTTTTATTTTTCAATTACAATACTTTTTTCAAATTAGCAAAACATTTGGCCTGGATTTAGCTCCATACAAAACGGAATCTCGTCCAGAATGGAATTCTATTCTAGGTCGGCCTAGAATGGAATCCTAACTCAACCTGGCTCAGAATGGATCTCGGCCGACCCAGATTAGAGTTCTATTCTTGGCTGGCCTAGAATGGAATCCTACTGTTATAATGTTATTTTACTCCATGTTTAATGCAAATGATCCATAATTACATAATTAGTCAATTTGACATATAATTGAGTATATTTAACAGAACACAAAAACCTCTTATGAAGCCATCAGAGACTGTAGGTGTGAATATTCAAAGAAAATGTGCTGAAAGGATAGAGGTGAGAAAATGTTTTAAGCAAACATTTCAATACTTATTGACACGCTGCAAGAAAGCTGGACACAAGTGTTCTACTAAGTGCCATGCGAACAACATCCCTGGTTGTTTGATTGCATATTCAACAATTTGTATCTATTAGTGTCGATTTAAATTTTCAGTCGTATGCACCTTGAGTAACAATTGCCAATTTCAGTCGATTTTACTGTACCATATATTGGGGGAGAGTACTCCTAGGTTCTACACAGTACATTTTGCAGTGTTAATTTGGAGAAAATGGGACCAAATACACTCTAGAAGAAGTTAAATAAACTCTCTAAGTGTTGATTTAACACTGCAAAATTTACTGTGTATTTGTAAATGGAAAGTGGTGGAAATGGTGGAAACTTACTGCCCCGGTCGAGCTTTGTGTTTAATTTACTTTTTGTGCAAACAAAGTGTACCATAGATTAATTGAGGAAGCATCTTAAATCGCATCCAAAGTATCTTCACAGAACAAGGATGGATACCCCGATTAACTGTTCTGTTAAACTGTTTCGGTTTTTTTTTTTTGACATTTTTGAGCAAAAACAAAAAAGTAACGCAAAAATAACTAATTACTCTATTAGTGGAGTAACACAGTTAGTAACGCAATTACTTTTTTGGCGAAGTAACAAGTATTTGTAATTAATTACTTTTTCTAAGTTGACTATAATATAAATTGTTTACTGTATAGTTCTAACAGCAACTTATGTGACGTAAACAGATGTTTGAAGAGGGGACAAGTATACATTTTCTTCATCCTGCTCCTTTCCAGTCATTTAGATTGAAATGAATAAATGAGATGAATGATTGAATGAAATGAAATAAATGCTCAAAATGTTGTACAGATGTGTTGGTACTTCTGCTCTGTCAGCTTAGCCTCTTTGGAAATGTGATTACATACAGATAACATGCAGCACGTACTTCAGCGAGGTGGGGTTTTTCACAACACCCACCAGAATGAGAAGCTCAGTCCCACACTGCTTTATAAAGGCTGGTGGCGGCAGTGAAAGCATGTCTCCCAGTAGCGCGCCGTGATCGTATAGTGGTTAGTACTCTGCGTTGTGGCCGCAGCAACCCCGGTTCGAATCCGGGTCACGGCAGGGTTAACATCCCTGACACGGCTCGGGAGCTATTTTTTTCTTTACAAAGAGGATAAGAAATAAAAGAAAAGAAGAATCATGTGGACGTGGAACAATTATCTACCAGATTTATATATTTAAAAACAACAAAGAAACTCAGGTTTAGCTTCCTCGTGTGGCAAAATACAGCATACAAAAAGACGCACGTCCTCAGAGGAATTCAAACGTCATTCATTTAGAGTACCTATATATATATATATATATATATATATATATATATATATATATATATTGCACTGTACTGTAGTTATTTTACAAGTCTAGGTTGACTATCTAAAGTATAACCCATGATAATGTAAAAGCAGCATAAGCATAAACAGGATACCAAAATAAAGGCTTGTTCAAAAATATTATTTTTAAATCAAAATACATTTTAGAAGTAGGTTTTGATATCATCACATCCATCTGTTATATTTCAACGTGGTAATTGCTACCTACAGTTCTGCTTCATTTAAGTTTTTCTACTCATATATCTTTACAACCTTTTCTTTTCTTTTCCTTTCTTTTCTTTTCTAGCAAAAACAGTATAATATAAATTATCACTGACTGAAACTGTTATTATTATTATTATTATTATTATTATTATTATTATTATTATTATTATTATTATTATTATTATTATTATTATTATTATTATTATAAATTGATTCACCTTTCACCACTATGTATGGGGTTGGTTCATACATTGGAAGACGAAAAGGGGCAATAGTTACTAACAAGAAGCTGCTCTCATTCGTTGATGCAGATCATGTTACGAGTTTAACACCCAATCAACGAGCTGGTAGATCACATGCGCTGTGCATCCTGTAGTCTGATTGGTTATTGTATTACTAAATGTAACCGCCCCATGTGTGCCGAGTTCCGCCTTTTGCTACCTGGATCATTCACTGCCTAAACTGTTATGTACTTTATTTGGACCCTTTTATCTTTCAATTGAATTGACTACTGTGCATCTGCACACCTATAGGATATTGGTAAGGACAAACACACACTTATCGTGCATTATATTTGCACCCTACTGCTGAAACCCTAAGTAATCTGAGCTTCCAATTACTTTTTATGAGTATGTAATGCAGGGCTACATTCAGGACTTTTGATTTTCCTAAGATGTAATGTGTTTAGTCTATGAAGGAAGAAATATTAAGCTCCTTTTTGTAAACGCTTGTATAAATATCACAATGAAAATATTCATAGTAAGAGAAAGTGTCACAAGTTTGTATAAAAGTGCAACTTGTGTAAAAGTACAAAGCGGGTCGTCATGAATACTGTATACTAAACTACTAAACTGATCTCGAGCAATGTTGACTCCCCCTCTGTGGGGTTAAAAGATATAAATGAATAAATACATGAATAAAATAAGTGAATGAATAGAAAAATAAAATAAATAAAATAAAAAATAAGAGCAAAATACAAAAAAGATTAGAAAAAGGAAAGAAAAAAAGGGAAAAGAAGAAGAAGGAAGGGAGGAAAAAAGAAAACAAACAACAAAAAAACTATTTGTTACCTACTTTCCTATCTGCTCATTTGTTTATAGTTGTTTTTTTTTTTGTATATATGTCTATGTTTAGTACTTCAGTTATTGATTATTGGTATTGTTATCATTGTTATTGTTATCATTTTATTTATCATATTTTTTGTACTATGCACTATATTACTACAAGATGTATTTAGGTTGTTGAGGAAGTGAAGAAGGGGTAGGATTAAATAAGCTTATGCTTCATCCTACTCCTTTTCGGACATGTCATTGTTATTATGTTATTATTATTGTTATTAAATACATATGTTTCATTTCTAAAGATGACTGTGTCTTTTTCAAATAGATGATGGATTCCACTTCAGAAAGTGGAGTCGTTCATCCCTACTGGCCACGGGATCTACTGATTCCCAGCTATGTGGCCAATGACCGATCCATGTCTGAGATCCTGGCATTCCTGTTTTCTGTATCGGGGGTCTTTCTACTTGTTACATGGATGATAACTGGTCAGAAGGGAAACTATGGCAGTTTTGGGACCTGGAGACGTCTGGCTATGTGCTGGTTTGCTGTTTGTGGTTTCATTCATGGGGTCATTGAGGGCTGGTTCTGTCTATATTATCATATTATTCCAGGAGACCAGGGCTTCCTCTCACAGCTGTGTGAGTACAAACAAACAAACAAACACAAACATCTATTATCTATCTATATAACAGTAATCCATATTGGATCTACATGATTCATATTTCTCTCTTCCAGGGAAAGAGTACTCCAAAGGAGACAGTCGTTATGTGATGTGAGTTCATTCTACGTTCTCTGAAATATGAGAAAATCAGGAAATCAGTGGTTAATTTAACTCTGTTTTTTTTTTCTCCTCCCATCTAGAGCGGATAACTTCACTGTCTGTATGGAGACTGTGACTGCATGTATGTGGGGACCGTTTAGCTTTTGGGCTGTTTTTGCTTTCTTAACAAACAAGCCTTACAGATTTGTACTGCAACTTATCATTTCATTAGGTAAGAGGTGCCACCAAAGCTATCAAAAATTCATGGAAATGACTCTAGATTGTAATAGTACTCTTGTTCTTTTTATGTAAAATATTTCTTAAAACTGTAGGCTTTTAATTAAAGTGTATCTGTTATTACCTCTTCTGAATCCACTGAACCATTGTTCATGTTGTTATATCATTTCACTTCAGGTCAGCTGTATGGAGCAGTGCTTTACTTCTTCACAGAACATCGTGATGGGTACACTCACAGCGAGTTGGGACACCCCATTTACTTCTGGTTTTATTTTGTGTTCATGAATGTGCTATGGATCGTCATACCACTGATGCTCATTGTGGATGCATGGACACAACTCTCAGCAGCTCAAACTGTCACAGATCAAAAAAGATCACAGAAAACTAAAGGACATTGATCTGAAGGTGATAAAATATGACTGTGGAATTACAGTGCATTTAATAAAACCGTATACAAGGGAAAAAGACATTACACTCTACTATTTAACACTGAAACATTTGTATGATTGTTGTAATTGTACCTCTTGCATTATGGCCTTACTTGTCATCAATGTGCATTGCTGTGTAAAACTTTACATATGTCAATATATTTTTACATTGTCTTCTGACTTTGTGGAGCATTAAAGAGAGGACAAAAACACACTATTGCTGTTTTCTCTATATTTTCTAGAATGGCATTATAGTCAGCCAGGTGGATTGGATTCAAATACTTTTTATGTGACTTCTGTATTAAAAATGCATCTGATGTACTTTGAGTAATTCCATTTTTTATTTCTTTATACCTCTACCACACTTTATCTCAGATTGTTAAATGTACAGTTATGTGTTAAAGTCTTTGGCAAAGTGAAGTTCTAATGAGCACACATGCATTTCACAGCCTGCGTTAATATACACTCTGGATATATGAGAAGTTAAATACAGAAATAAAGTTTCAGTGGAAAATAATGCTTCTATAACGCGAAAAGTGTAGTACTATATTTAGCATGGCCTCCCTTTGTACTTAATGTAATGCTTTATAACTACTACCGGAGCGTACGGTGGGCGGTCCACATGGATTTAAACCACAACTATATAATAATAATAAAACAACTGTAAATGTGCCCTTGTTGAGTTAGTAAAGTTAATCTCGCATGCTTCGCTTTTGCTACAAAGTAACAGTCGCCACCTTTACCCTGGCTTATTAAAATTCCTACGGTCCGTGAACGCACCTTGCCTCACGCACGCCGTAACTGACATGTTTATAAATTAACTGAAAGATGAACGCGCAGCCAGGACTTTCCGAAGACCGGTATTTATAGCTGTCAGACTATGCTAAATCTGCGTCTTTTCAAGATCTAGAATGCTACATAAACAAATTAGCGCTTAAAAGCGACCATCACCTAGCGGATCCTTACTTGATAAAAGAGTGGATGGGTGATATCGGTAAGTTTCCCAGTATACAATAGCCTGACGTATATGTACTTAATTAACAAGCCTTCTATGCACACTGATGAAAAACTTCGCGCCTACAAGTGTTTAGACACACACACACACACACACACACACACACACACACGACTGTCATGTGTGTGCATGTTTGACACATGCTCATAACCTAGAGGTTGCGTTAATAACAGAAGAGGCTGGAGTCATTGTTCTCTTAACTAGAGAAAGCTAGCAGGCTAATCTGTTAGAAATTTTATAACTTCCTCTGGTTTAATTTACCAGGTGTCGTTCACTTTGAATGACGTCAGCGGGCGGATTTTTTTCGTTACGGCCGCTGCCCATGGCAACGGGTTTCTCGCTTCAGATTCATTGTACCATATCACTCCGCAGGTAGTTCGGCCATTTTTAAAGTAAATATTAGCTTTGTTGTAACGGCTAGCTTATCCAATGTTAGCCTATCCTGATGTTATCCTGACCGTAGTCAGGAAATCAGGGGAAATTGCCGTCCTCCTCTCGTACAAAATCTCCAGGGCCGAAGTAGGTATTTTACCTCGGGGTTAACTACTCTATGCTGTTTTTTAGAAAATAAGGAGCGGTTTCAGTGAGCTTCGTTTTCAGTATTTATTTGCAAGAACCGGACAACACCTGCTCCGGTCGCCAACGTGACTGTGTACATCCATCTCTCTATTTTCTCCGCCTAAAACTCTCTGCACCCCCTTCTGTATACCCCGCCTATTTCACAACACTAGTCTGTTAGAGTAGTGACAGTAATAAACTGTAATAACCCGTAGAATAAGCGGGTTAATGCATGGCGCACGAGTTACTATCAAAAAATATTTGCTTATTCTATGTCCCTCTAGAATGTTCCAACAGCTCCCGTTTACTTTGAATTGATGTCCCCAGCCTTCAGCAGGCGGATTTTTTTTCGATAACCGCCGTTAACACCCGCTGCCAATGGCAACGAGTTTGTCACTTCAGATTCACGTTACCATATCACTCCCGCAGGTAGTTTGGCCACTTTGAAAGTAAATATTCAGTACATTGTAACGGTTATGTCAACCAGTCTGTTTGAGTGGTAGCACAAATAAGCTGTAATAACCCGTAGAATAAGCAGGATAATGTATTGCCTACCTTCGGCGTCGGTTGCTATTCGGCCGTCGGGGGAATATTTTATCAGAAACTCGTGGGCAATACATTATCCCTTGCTAATCACTTAACCACCTATTTGTATATCTCCCATATCTTTCATTTTATTTTCAGTATGTAATTAATTGTAGGTTTGGGTCATGCTGCAGCAGTTTTATTCAAGGTCCAGAATAGGAAGGACAGACAAACGGACATTCCTGATCGTGCTCTCATCCCAGTCCACACCCCGGATCTTTGTAACCATAGATGTTGTAGATTTTTTTTAATGGGTGAATGGATGGGTACATACATACATATATATATATATATATAGGAGACACCGCCCACGTGGGGCGAGGGGAACATTTTATATATATACACATATATATATTAAGCTTGTCGCCAGGGCCGGATCTCGCTCTGCCCACTTGGAGGGGCATGTGGTTTGGCAGGAGGGGCATGAACTGGGGGGTGTCAAATCCCACCCAAACCCTTAAAAGCACAGAAAACAATGCTAACTATGCCGTCATCAGTTAATCAATCCATATCTATATCAATTTGATTTGTATTATAGGTTTTATATTGGATTTGGATGCCATCACCCGACGGTGACAAGTGGCTGCTGGGTAGTGAGTGAATGTGTCACTACTGCTGCAGGAGGAGCGGGCTGAGCGGCGGGAACGGAAGATCGGAGCTTCTGTTGCTAATACCGTAGCATTGTCACAACTACTAGTGTTAGCTTTAGCAACCAGAAATCTGCGCATCGTGATCGGTAGAGGAGAGATAAATGGAAGAAATAAAGCCAAATCACTGCAGTGAATGAGTACACTGTGACTGTCTCTATGACGGTCAGGTCAAACTGGTGTGAGAAAGTGACAGAACTGAAGCCAAGCGAGTCTGAGAGAGGCCACGCCCTCCCTTTGCATCTACCAATCAGAAGAGATTCAGGAGAGAACAGCGCGAATATCTTTGGCTGCTGTATTTAAAGCATGTGGGATTTTTTTCCTTGTCATCGCGTTTGGTAGGTTTGATAGGGGCAAGCGCGGCATCGAGTTTGGGGGGGCAGGTGCAAAATTTAGGGGGGCATTGCCCCCCCTTGCCTATGCCTAGATTCGGGCCCGCTTGTCGCCCTACAGGCATGTGTAAATGGCGACACAAAGGGCCGATGTGGCTGCAGGTTATTGTTTCAAGTAACCAAGACTGCACAGTTTGACCAATCGACTCTGAAAACTGAGGTCAGCTGATTAATTAAGTCAAGGCTGCTGTTTGATTGGAAAAACAAAAAACACCTGCAGCCACACCGGCCCTTTGAGGAATACGTTGCCCATACATGCAAAGCAAGGATCCAATCCCGGTCCTCGTGCGTTGGTATCCTGCATGTTTTAGATGTTTCCTTCTTCCAACACAACTGATTCAAATGACCAGCCTATCAGCAAGCTCTGCACAAGACTGATAAGTGTCACGTGTGCTGGAAGAGGGAAACATCTAAAACATGCAGGAGACCACCCTGCGAAGACCAGGAATGGTGACCCCCTCCCTTAAAACATCTATAAAAGTAAAACTAATTAAACCTTCATATTTAACTAATACGATTTATAAAATTCATACATATATTTCCATTTTCTAAGATTGTATTAGAGACACGGTCCACGCCGAAATAGCTCAGTTGGGAGAGCGTTAGACTGAAGATCTAAAGGTCCCTGGTTCGATCCCGGGTTTCGGCATTTTGTTTCAGCACAACAGGAACCTAAATGAACCACAAGTTGTAGGACGTGTAAAGGGCTCCCCCGTGTGACCACAAAGAAAAAACGTCAATGAACACGCCGATCCCACTGATGTATTACCTAATGCCTAATGGTCGGCTCTATTTTTCCAACATCCAATCAGATTATCATCTCCATCTTTCCAACATCCAAACAGATGGCCAGCTCCATCTTTCCACATCCAATCGGAGGGCCAGCTCCATCTTTCCACATCCAATCAGAGGGCCAGCTCCATCTTTCCACATCCAATCAGAGGGCCGGCTCCATCTTTCCACATCCAATCAGAGGGCCGGCTCCATCTTTCCACATCCAATCAGAGGGCCAGCTCCATTTTTCCACATCCAATCAGAGGGCCAGCTCCATTTTTCCACATCCAATCAGAGGGCCAGCTCCATCTTTCCAACATCCAATCAGATGGCGAGCCCTATGTTTTGACGGGGCAACGACGTACGCGTCACCTTCATTGGAATTAACACTTCTGTCATCTTTCGGAGATTTAACCTGCGACAGGTAAGTTCTTATTTGTTTTTGTCTAATAACGTCATTGTTGTTGTTGCTGTTAGCATCGATGCGAACCGATGTCCCATCTAGCTTGACTCCATTATTCCTTATCTCGCGGGTGTCGCGTATGTTTTGTAAAATTTTATTCAATGCATTATAACGTATTGACTCCAATATAAGAATACCCCAATTATAATATTACCACACTTTCCCCACGTTATTTTAACGAAAACCTCCATGTTGAAGTTTTCGTAAGACAAGACGAAAACCTAGCTTATGTTGGGGTCAAAGCAGCGGTGTGTTTAATGGTATAATGGCGGTGGGTTTGACAAAAACATTAATTTTGTGTCAAGCATTTTACTTCTTAATTTCAGTTGGACTAAAGGCGGTAGTCATTTGTGAATCTGTCAGCAAATTATATGTACTTTATTGTATACTTATTTGACCTGTCTGTTGTTGCATGTTAGCAGTTTTCATTTGCAGTCATTTCTTTGTTATAATAATAATAATAATAATAATAATAATAATAATAATAATAATGTGCTGTCCTCATGACACGTAGCTGTGTCGCTAGACAGCCAGCGAACAAACGTTTTTTAAAGGAGTCCAAACAAGGCGCACTTTTCTTGTTGTTGTCCTCGTTTAATTTCATTTAGTTTCTTCGTTTTTTTTCTTTTGTAGTTTATAACTGTAACACACAGAGCATATACAATTTTAGTTAAAGACAGAACACATTCAATTTCAGTTGACACATTCACTACACATATAATACATTCAAAACGTTAGCCTAAATATCAACGTTAACTCCTTCTCTCGCACAACACAAAGTTTAAAGTAAATACATAAGTAATATATATCATATATATTTATAACATATGAACTTACAAAGACGAAAATTATCCAGGGTTAAGGATCACAAAGCACATAAAACATAAATTGCCAGAACATAATGATCTACACCAAACGGAAAATAAGGCAAAGCTCCACTCAAAAGAGGAGCGCTCACTCGCCATGAACAATGAAGCACCTCGAACACAAAGATTTTTTAAAGAGGTGACATCTAACTCCTATACATTCACAGTTAATTCTAAATTACATATGAAATAGCTTTTGACTTAAAGACATCACACATAATAATAATAATAATTATTATTATTATTAATATTATCCCATCATTTTATTTCACACCGTTACATTTTGAAATTGGCTTAAGGTGCATACCAACCAGGTAAAAGATAACTGTACAAATGCCCCATTGTCTAGTAATAATGGGGCTGTTAAAGTTGCTCTTGGTAATACCCAATTAGGGGTGAAATGCATGCTCTTGCATGTCAAATACAAGTGTCAAGTGTCTGGAAAAGTAAATATTGACATAACACCCCTAGACACCCACCAGAAATGTGCATGGAGATATTGTGTGTCTTATCTGCTGTACATTACATTAGGCATATTACTGTGGTGCAGTTGGGTTGGAAATGCTACCCTGACATTTCCTGTTTTGTGTAGACTACAGTTTTTGAGATTTCCTATGCCCCTGGGGGTACTATGGATATAAGGGTTTAGGATGGGAGAGTGACCTCTGTTGGATAAGCATGAAGATTGTGTTGATTATTTCTGTTGTTTATTACAATGACAAACAACACAACATAACCTGTCTTTTTGTCAGCAGACCATAATTGTGTCATAAATACCACACAACTGACAAAGAATGGCTTATTATTTGCATTATATTACATTTTTATGGTTACAGATACAAAAAGGACACACCACACATGTGCATGTGGAACTCACAAGGTGCCATTTTACATTTCCAAGATGCATAGGCAGAATGCAAAATATATTTGTTGTATGCAATTTGTCTGGTATATTTCAATGCTTGTATTGCAGGGACATCCATTACCAACAGTGGATACCACCCATGGCCAAGGCACACCCACCTCCAAAGAACATTTGAAGGGTCAGGAAGTGTCAGTGCTTTTATAAGGACTACAGCTACCTGCAGCAAGACCTGTGGCAGTGCACGCTCTCACCCCTGCAAAAGTGGAACCTGTCAGGGCTCCAACATACAGCCACCACCTGCATACATATTACCTGCCACCCAAAACAGCAGGACTGGCAAAAACAACATTTAAAGAGACTCAGCCTGCTGCTTCCTCACCCTCTACGTCAGGTACCTCCTTCACATCTGTCCCTCGGTTGCCTCATCTGGTGTCCAAGCCAGCGCAGCCATTTCTTCTCAGACCCATTCTGTTATTGCTCTCTGCCACAACCAATTGTAAATATACAAGGATTGTTGCCTCGAGTGCTTGTAGAAAATATGGTCAATTTAGAACTGCTGAAACAGGCCACAGTCAATACATAGGCAAAATGTTTTGTCCAAACACTGACAAAGTCACAAAAGAGGAATTGCTAGAAAGGATGAGAGGCGTTTACATTTAGCCTTTAACTTTTTTTGTAAATATGTTTTATTGTAGGCTTAACTTTTAAAGTAATTGTTCATCAATAATATTTATTGCTCATCAGAATCGTAATATATTTGTGTTGATAATTAGTCAATGTCAGTTAATAATGTATTTCTTATCTTAAATAATTTGTGTTGATAAATCTATTTTTGTGCAATCTATACTGCTGTGTTATATTCATTTATATGATATGTTATCTTCAATTTCAATCATTAATTTTTTTGTGCATTTGATACTGTCACGTTGTATTGAGGTCAGTCTTTAACTTTTAATGTAAATAATTCAAACATCAAACATAAATCAAACTTCAATCATTTTACATTGTACTCCTTAATTAACTTGTCTTTTAATGTTTTTTGAAACTCACCAGAGTACACTGTTTGGACTCATCACTCGGTCCATCCCAAAATATAACTCCGAAATACCAAATGTGTATTTAACATTAGTAGAAGTAGCATGCAACAAATAGATGTCAAACATCTCCACTATATAGTTTGCATTCATTGATGTTGTCTTTATTTAATTTGGATTAATATCAGAGATCTTGCAAAGTCCATGCATAATCACAGAAATGGCGGCAAAGAAACTTGTGACTAAACAGTACGAGTTTATGACCAAATCCTGTCATGAATTTTCTGAAAAAGCTCCTGAAAATATCCTGGAAATGTCCTGGAAAATTATACATTAAAAAGAGTGGGAACCCTGTCCTGCCCTCCATCTGAAAATCACGCGCTGACTATATAGAAATGTGACATGACGTGAAACCAACCTACAGCAATCAATGCGTGTTGTCACTGCTAACAGCTGTGCGCCTGCACGTAGCAGCCGCAAAAACTGCCGGACAACAGATGAAAGAAGTTTGCTATGGCACACAGCTGTTAGCAGTGACAACGCGCATTGAGCGCTATTGAGACAAAGTAGGTCCAAGCAATTACGAGCTGCGAGTTTTTGTTCTGTGACGGTTTTGTTATGCAAATAAATCACTCATTCGAACATCTGCTGTTTTGAGAAGAAACATTTTAATTTGTGTAGGATAGAATTCAAAATCAAAATATTGCTCCTGGTCTAAAAAGCACTAAACGGCCTTGGACTCAAATACATGCTAGACCTGTTGGTTCCCTATGAAGCATCCAGAGCCCTGAGGTCATCAGGGACAGGTTTACTGTGTGTTCCCAAAAATCAGAACCAAACAAAGTGAAGCATCATTCAGTTCTTCTGCTCCTAACCTGTGGAACAAACTACCTGAATACCTGAGATCTGGGAAAAACTGTCAGTTCATTTAAATCATGCCTGAAAACATTACTGTTCACTGGACCTTTTACTGAAATTCTTAATTGTCTTTTAAATGTTTTTGTCTCTTATTTTAATTGTCTTCTAATGCATTTTAATAATTTTCATTTTCTTATATGTTTTATATAAAGCACTTTGAATTGTCCTGTACACGAAATGTACTATACAAATACATTTGCTTTGCTGACCCCAGCAAACCTACCGGAACTACTTTTGCTTTGGCTAGAACTGGGCTCACAGGACACTGTTGGGAGTAAGTCTCTATAGGTGCACTAGAGCAAAGACGCTGATGCCATACAAATTCATGTGAAAAATACCAAACTAGAATATCAATACTCCTATTTTAACCAGAGTATTTTTCCACACAAATCCTTGTACTCCAATTTACGGTAGAGAATATGAATACGCACTTTTACCACCTCTGCACTGCGACCTCCATCTTTTCTCAGGAGCTAATCAGGTCACAGAGTCCATCCAATCAAATCACCAGTTTAGTGTTTTATACTCCAATCAACGTACGTGGTTAATCTTTTAACTCTGTGTCATCTCTAGTGGAGTTACCGCTTCAGGTAATGTGTAATCCGTTTCTGTCTAATAACTTCATTTGTGTCAAATAAGTTAGCATTAGCATTGACGCTAACCAACGTTCTATCTAGCTTGACTCAAAATGAACAAGCAGCCTTTAGTGTGGATGGAGAGGCTATTCCTTTTCTTGTCAAGTACGATGTTTATATTTGTAATAAATGCATTATATGTATAATGGTGTTTGACTTAAAAAGAAAAAACAGGGACCTTATTTAATTCATTCATTTTGTGTCGAGCATTTTACTTAATTTTAGTTGGAGTCATTTGTGAATCCGTCAGCAAAATTACATGTATTTTATTGGTCAGTGTATCTTTTTGATTTTCTTTTTTAAAACAAAAGAAAAACTAGAGGATAATTGATTTTCATTTTAAACTGAATTTCAATGCATCTTTCTTTTTCAATGTCAAATCGGATATAAATCCTATTTACCAAATAATTGGGTTGGGAGAGCGCTAGACTGAAGATCTAAAGGTCACTGGTTCGACTCCGGGTATCAGTATTTCAGGCATCTGAACAATCACTGACTAATCAATAATTGTAGGTATGCTAAATTGGATCAACTGGACGGACGGGGGAAGGGGTGATGCTCAGGACGTTTGAGATATTTCAACTCTTAGATAGTTCACAGAGGACTGTAACATTGTAAATTGTTAAAGTAATTTCACACTTTTCAAAGATGACAGCACTGTTGAAAGAAGACCTCGCAAAATATATACAGACCACCGAGGACGACTCTAGGTCTAAGTTTTTTCTTTTTTCAGTAGACAGTCACTTCAATGACAAAGGTAAAGATGAATGTAATGTATGACTGTAGATATTCGACTGTACTGTCGATGTCGTTCTAGTTGATCCAATCTGGCATCTACTATAATTGTAGGGCTAAGACGTGTAAAGGGCTCCCCCTTGTAGACACAAAAACCTCAATGAACACATGAGTTTACAGAGATGTAATCTGTCTAATAATGTAATCAAGAAACCTACAGTCAAGTGTGTGTGTATATATATATATATATATATATATATATATATATATATATATATATATATATATATATATATATATATATATATATACATACATACATACATACAACATCCTGAGTTTCCCATCTTTGCTCTTGGCTCAAGACTCGCAATGAGTAAACGGTTCATAAAATGATGGATGAATGGTTGATGTAGCCTTCAGTTAAAAAAAAAAAAAAAAAAGTAGTTTAATGCACATTGGTGTAAGAGCAAAACAACAAAATAAATAAATTCTATCAACATTTGTGTTTTGAGGTCAGTGTGTGACATTACATTTTGTTTATGATTCTCTCCTCAGCTAAACATTTTGCTGAGTCTCAGTCCCAGTTCTGTGTTTGTCTCCTTCTCCTTATTCGCCACATCTTTTAGAGCTTTCAGAGCAGCAGATGAGTCTGGTTGTACCTCCAGCAATTTCCTAAAAGCTTTCCGAGCTTCCTCCAGGTCATTCATCATCTGGCATGCTTGTCCCAGCCGGTACCAGGCTTTAGCCCCTTCAGGCTCCAGCTGTGTGGCCTTAGCAGCGCTGGCCCTGGCACACTGTGGTTGGTCTAGTTTGAGTTGGCACAAAGAAAGGTTTGAATGGAGCTCAGCTTTGATGGTTTTGTATTTATTAGCAGAGAGGACTGGACAGTCTGTGGCCTGCTGTTCTGTTTTCTCACAGGTGTTTGTATCTCTTTGCTCATCCTCTTCTTGAATTTGCCGTTTTTTGTCCAACTCCTTGATGTGACCATCAAGAGCAATGAGGAGTTTGAGAGCGCGGCTATAGCTGTCTGCAGCTCCCCACACATCTCCACTCCTGAATCTAACACCACCCTCCACCTTGTGAGATTTCACCCACTCCAGTTTTTCTGCAGGAGACATTTCCCAGGATTCCTTTCCTGGTGTAAATGTTTCGAGTTCAATTGTGGCACATAAAGAGAGGTTTGTATCTGCAGTCTCACCTGCAGCAACATTTGAACCATTTTCCACCGGAGAAATGTGTATCTAAGAAGCAAAAATGAAAGAAGAAAAAAAATTACTTTTTTTATACTACTACTATGTGGAGCTATACGTAAATGTTTATTTCATCTTTGTTAAAATTGGATTGTTTAGGGTATATATGCAGTGACAGTGTATACCAAACCACAGGTACAGTTAATGTGGTCAGTAAACCTCCAGTTTGAAGATGAAGGCAGGAGTACTACTGACATGGATGCTAATATATCTGCTGATAATAATCTAATATTCTGACCATTTACTTACATTCATGGGGAATTAAGCACTCATATCTTACTCTAAAAACTGTGAGTTTCACTGGACAAACCACAATGATCATTATAGTCTATATAGTTTAAGTATGTAGAAACAAACTAATCAGTCAAGGAAGTGTTGAGCCTCAAATATCATACAAACTCACTTAAACATTCCAAACTAATATAATTAAATACGAACATGTATCCTCTTGAGTCTTACCTCACATTTCTCTCCAGCTTTCATCCCTTCCAGACAGGCTTCAGTGACATCACACTGACCCTCACCTAGTCTCAGTATTGTCCAGTCACCCAAAGGAACCTGCAGCACAGAGTCCCGACACCTTGGGAATGGCGCGGCCATGACTTCTTTGATCTCAGGTTGTGATGGTGCTGCTTTGACCAACAGCTGTTCATTTCCCTCTTCAGATAGTGATGACTGTTCTTTATCAGTGGCTGCTTTGAGCTGCACTCGAACTCGACATAGTGAACCCAGCCTTGGACAGGGATGGGGTGGACATGCTGGACGAGATGAAACACTGTATGAGCAACATTTTATAAATGAAGTATTCAGATCATATAAGTACAACAATATAGAAAGTACTAAATTAAAAATCCTTCGGGGGGGAGTCGTCACAGCATGTAGGTAAACAGGTTGAGTTCCTTTGACTTGTCACTGGCACAAAACAGAGGTACTTTTTTTAAAACAACTTTATATTCTGTTTCATTAACAGGAACATCAGATATTTGCAAGTGTTCATCAGATACAATACTTTTTCATAAGATATTAGATGTCACAAAGGTCAGAAACTACAGTTTCATTTTGATCATTTGCTTTGCATTTGTGTGTTGCATTTTAATATTACTACAATTATTATCCATTGTATAGAAAAGTAATCTGGAATGGAGTAAATAGTAATATATTGGCTCTGACATTGTAGCAGAATAGAGAGGTATGTTAGCAGAAAATAGAAAGACAGCAAATGCATCCATGTCAAAAATGGTTATTGGTTTAGTCATTAGTTGATCACTGATGAGCAATAACTACAGCTATAAATCTGAAGGACAGATACTGGAATATGTCATAGAACTATCATTTCTATCATCACAGGGTTACCCACATGTATCACATAAAGAAGAGCACATCTGTTGTCTGTCCCTCTTTGCTGGCTTCTTCTGAACCTTCCATGGGCCTCTGGGACACACTGACACCCAGGAGGACACATCCACAGTATCAGTATCATCACTATCATGAGTGGGTTTTACAGGATCCATAACTGTACAGAAGGTAACCTAAACATAGAAGAAATTATCCACAATCCATCAAAGTGAGGTTGTTTCGTGGCTTTAACTGCAGTAACTAAACAGACGGCAGTGCAACAACAACCCTACTATTATATAACATTACACATTAACACCAGTTAAATAAAACGAGCTTCAACGTGAGGTAGAAGCATTAAGCTAGTTTTACACTAAAACCAGTTTAATTAAAAGTGTACATGATCTGGGGTGATGTATTCATTAAAGCGCTTTATCTTACCTCTTATAAATGTGTTAATATGTTGTCCACAGAGTCGAAACTAATATATAAGCATTTAATTCACGGGTACAATACTTTATTTTGGTCGTCTTCTTCTTCGCGGCTACTTTCTTCTTCTTTTGTAGTTAGAGTACACGGTGCTTTATGCTGCAACACCGCCACCTAGTGGTATGGAGTGTGGACACAACTTGTTTCTGCATTTATATCTTCAATTTCATTCTTTGGCTGATAGTTTTCTGAAAAGGGGAGGACCGATGATGGTCACACACACATGCACTAAATATTATAGTATATGGCTGCCAGACTGGAATATGCACTGATCTCGAGCACTGTTGACTCTCCCTCTGTGGGGTTAAAAGATATAAAAATAAATAAATAAATACATGAATAAAATGAGTGAATGAATAGAAAAATAAAACAAATAAAATAAAAAATAAGAGCAAAATGCAGACAACTTAGAAAAAGGAAAGAAAAAAAGGGAAAAGAAGAAGAAGGAAGGGAGGAAAAAAGAAAACAATAAACAACAAAAAAAAAGTATTTGTTACCTACTTTCCTATCTGCTCATTTGTTTTTAGTTGTTTTTTTGTTTTTGTTTTTTGTATATATGTCTATGTTTAGTACTTCAGTTATTGATTATTGGTATTGTTATTATTTTATTTATCATCATTTTTGTACTATGCACTATATTGCTACAAGATGAATTTAGGTTGTTGGGGAAGTGAAGAAGGGGTAAGATTAAATAAGCTTATGCTTCATCCTACTCCTTTTTGGACATGTTATTGTCATTATTATTATTGCTGTATTGATTATTGTTGCACTTTGCACATGTTCGAAATAAATCATTCAAATCAAATCAAAATGTCGAAAAAGATTTTTGATTGTTTTTATATGCTTGAATTACCCCTTTAAAAATAGTTTTCACCCCTTTTATCTTGCTTGCAATACGTGTATTTTCTATTTTACTATTGGCTGCAGTACAACAATATGTTTCACTGTACATTGTACTAGGTTTAACTATGCTATGCTATGCTATGCTATACTATACTATACTATACTATACTATACTATACTATACTATACTATACTATACTATACTATACTATACTATACTATACTATAAGTTCAATGACAGACTTTGACTTAATTCTAATCTCTCTTCCATCATACACCTACCAGACCAAAAAAAAGTATCGTATAGAGGGGGAAAAGAAGAAACTCAAATGTACTAGTTTCAGTATAGATTATAAAGGTCCACAGGTGTGGAATGACATTGATACAGACTTATGAATGTCTCCAAATGTACAAGTTTTTAAAAAAGAGCTTTAATAGGCATTTGCTACTGTGATATGCTTAAATATGAACTAAATGCTGTCATCCTGTTCTTTACCCATATTTAACTTTGATTTTAAGACTGTTGGAAACTTGACCACTTAGGTTAGTTTTAGGTTAGACAAATCAATATTATTATTAATATTACTATATTTAATTTTGTGTATGAGTTTGTGACTGAGACTGTGGATCAATGTGTTTATCGTGTAAACCTGCATTGTGAGAGACTGTGGGTGCTTGTGGACGCTTACTGTGGGTCACTTGTTACATTGGTTGTGTATTTTTTTTTTAAATTATTATTATTTTGTCTGGGCCCCTCTCAGAAGTTCTTCAGCTTCCCAGGATGTCCCATTTCACATTCATTCATTAATTCCTTTGGGGATGTTCCTTAACTAGTTCATCTCAATGCATGACAAAAAATTTTTGTATTCTTGACACCTGTATTAGAACAGAAGAAATCTGCAAAACAACTGTGCTAGTGAAACATTCTTATAACATGTAAACATGCAAATATTCTGACCACTTTTTATACAATTCCACTCAGTGAACTTTCCATTAGACAGTGAGAATGAGTTAGATGTTGTGATTCACTTGTGACATTTTTCAACTGAGTTATGACAGAAAATTCCTATTTATTAATATCACATTCATTCATTAAGTTTGGTCTCTGTGCTCCAGGTTCTTCTTCATTGTCTTCTGTTTTCCTTTGTCCTCTTTGTGTTTAACATCATTTGGTAATCTTGTACTATATATACATTTTCTCTGTTGATAGTTATATCCTTCCATAATTTCACAACAAAGCCTTTTTTTTTTTTAATTTAACCACCTATATTGGTACTTGACATACACCAGCAGGTGGAGACAAAGACCTAAATGATTATGACATAGCAGTAAGAGTGGAAAGTAATAGAATATTCAAAACACTTAAAAAAGGAAAGATCTAAAACTGTCTGTTGAGGGTTATTAAGTTGAGTTTATGTTTATTAAGTCAGAAACAGAGACAACTGAAGAAAAAAAATTAATTTTCCAGCAAAGATATGCAAACACAAGTATCTACAGCTACTGTTCCAACTCCTAAATTTTACTGGTGAGTCAATTTTGTAGATGATTATGTTTCTACAGTAACTATAGAGCCTTTGAACATCCAAATGAGTCATATATGATTACCATGTAAATATTAATATCTATATTTTACAACAATTATTTACATGTATTAATACATTTAGTGATTCAGAAGACATAAAATATTTTACATCAGTAGATGGTTGTGATCGCCAGTGGCTGTTTGGGTATTTATTGGTTCAGATCTTGGTAATTAGTTTGGCATGATGTAAAAAAGTAAATTTCTTTAGATGGTATTAAATAGATTTGCTGCAAAGTTACACCTCAAAACTAGATGGAACACAGACAGAAACCAAGGTAAACCGTACACTCCTCCACTTGTTTCACATTATTGTGGAAGTATAAACAAACCAACAATGGCAAGTTATTAAATACAGTTTCTTGCTTTGTATCAGTTCATAATATCAGCTAAGGTTAGATGTAAACACATCACGCCCCTAGGGTCCAGACCAGAAGATATTCTTTTTCAATTGGTTTTCATGGGACGAACAAATTCTAACAGCACCTGATCTACTCTAACATTAACTAAATGATCATTTAACAGGACAGGTGGCAAGTTTAGTTGTTGTAACAGGTGGGGGTCCATGTATAGCAGCTCTACAGCCTGTGATGGAAAAGACCACATATGGACATTTATGTGTAGTTTCTTCTCTTTCTTCTTCACAAAGCACCTGCACTGCCATGGTTGATAAATCTGATCACCTGAACTAGAAGACTAATATAATTCAGTTAAATTGGGTTTTATGTACCAATGGGAATACATAATTATTTCAGGTCATTTCAGTCATTCAGATCAGGTCCTTAAACAGATTATATGGTGATGAAACAGGACAAATACTCCAAGACCAAGTCCAATATGAGTGTTGGGAAGATAAACTTTTATTACAGAAGGAAAAAAACCTCCAACAAAACCAAGATTT
Source organism: Siphamia tubifer (assembly GCA_020466265.1). Classification (NCBI taxonomy): domain Eukaryota; kingdom Metazoa; phylum Chordata; class Actinopteri; order Kurtiformes; family Apogonidae; genus Siphamia; species Siphamia tubifer. Next base: position 22,373,289 of record CM035789.1, read on the forward strand.
GAGTAGAAAGAGGAGAGAGAAAAGAGCAGCAAAGAGAAAATAAAACAAGCAACAGACAATAATGGAAAAAGGTTTTCAGACAACTTTAACATTTCACACAATCTCAAATATATTATAAAATCCTTATTATCTCTGAAATATTTGTGAGAAAGTATTTTTTTGTGTGTTTCTAAAGGTATGGCTGCATCAGACAGACAGTTAAATAAAAGTATTTCTGTTTCTTGTTAGCATAAAAAAAAATAACAAAATTAAATTTTTGACAGTTTCAACATGTCATGCCCTGGATGTGTTTCATTATCTCGCTGGAACATCCACTTTTAACCTCAACAGAACAGAGCGCAGGCAGAAGTGAGTGTGGCATTGACTTAAGAATGATTCTCAATGTAATATATTACAGCTGTATGGGGTGTCCAAAAGCCTTTTTTCCTACACTGGATGACACAAGCAAACACTGAGCAAACAGCTGCAGAATGGGATACATAGAGAAAAGAGCAGGAGGAGGGAGGATAAAGAGGGAAAAGCACAAACTACAAGAGACAGAGGATACAAAAGTAGTGACAAGTAATGGTGGCATTTATAATATATGGACAGTGGTGGACAACTGGAGCTTAGTGGTTCAGTAAAAGTACAAATATCCTGCACAATATATAATCAAATAAAAGTACTATATTAACAATCTTATGTAAATAAATTACTAAGCAATTTTTCTTTATTGTTAACGACTCACAAAATTATGAAAACTAGAATTAAACAAAACATAATAAAAATATAATACCCAAAATGAATACAAACTCATTATAAGAAAGAAAAGCTAAATAACTGGAATGTTACCATTACAAATTATTACAAAACTTAACTAAAACGCATAAAAAAATATGTATAAAATAATGTTCATTTTCATCATTGTCAATGTTAGAATGATATGAAATCATGAATAATGAAACAACCAAGATCATTTTCAGTTGTTCCATTGGCAGATTCTTTTATTTGAATTAAGCCAAAAAAAAATCTGCCAATGGAACAAGTGAGAATTAAATTGCTAAGAATTCTTGAAATAAGATTTTCAAGATTTTGTCTAAAAATAGTTACTTGTGTTTCATTGGGTTGGTCAGGGCAGAAGTGAAAGTGAAAGGTATTGTTCATTTAGGTTGGGGGGGGGAATACGTCAGAGGAGCGTTACCGAACTTCCTGTTAAACTTTAAGACAGTAGAAAGCTGGTAATATTGAGAAAGTCTTTTCAAGTTCCTGAATAAATTAGCCACTTTTAACATTTGCAGATATTAGAAGAATCGTGGAGGAAAATTTACCCCCCCCCCCCCAATTTTTTTTTTTTTATAAAGGTTAAATTTTTTCCAGATTCTGTTAAAAGTTGTACACAACAACAAAAGGTCATAAAATACATGTTAAAAATGTTGTTCTGACTCGGCGTATACATACATACACAGTTTAGATCTGAGTCTGTGTAGTGACCTTTGACCTGTGCCACTCATGTTTAATGCCTGCGTGTTAATCCGTCCTGTCAGTGTGAGTTAGGGCTCTATCTTTTGAACACTAGAAACCATTAGCTTCTATCAGACACATACGGCACTGGGTGATGTGACACAACCAGAGACACAGACCCAAAGGAAGAAGGTCGTCTTATTTTATAAATTGAAAATACTGACAGTTTATAACATAAACATTATGGAAACATGTATTTTTCCCTTCAAGGTTCAGTATCAGGGTCACACACTTCCATATCATTTTCAACAATATTTTCATAAAAACTCAAACATTCACTCCAGAACTACTAGACAATCCAAACTCCTGCATATTCCACTATGTCGTACCAACAGAGGGCAGTTCTCTATCAGATACAAAGGTGTTACTTTATGGAACAACTATGTACACCTGATAGACAGCTCACCCTCCCTACCCATCTACAAAAGGAAACTAAAAGAACATCTGTGCTCAATGGAAATCTGCTAATTTCTGTTTTTTCTGTTGTCATTGAAATTTACTTCCTCTGATGTATTGCCTAAATTATTAAGTTTGTTCATTTTGTTTTTAATTTTTTTGTACTATCTATATACCATTATTTGTACTATGTCCTTGGTTATAATTAATTTTTTTTTAATTTTATTTTTTTTAGAACTTTTTATTTTTTTATTTTTTATGGTGAGGTTCTCGATAAGCCCTCCTAGGGTTTCTTACCTCTCCAAGCACTGATATTTATTTTATGTACTAATTTCACCTCCATGTGAAATACCTTGTATGTATTGTCTCTAAAGTGCTAAATCAATCAAATCAAATCAAATAAAAAAAAATCAAAAATCTGTCCTCTTACTCGTGATGAGGATGAGAACATAATAAACACTATGCACTAATGAAATTGAGATGAGGGGAATCATAGATGTCATCTTAGCATAAACACAGTAATATGTACATGCCATTAGTTCATTACAATATACTGATACTAAAAGATTACTCAAGATCCAACTGACCTTAGAATAGTTTTGGTGTATAATAATATTACATATACAAGAATCAATTAATTTCCCAAACTAGTTGATTCTAATTCTGATGATTGGTTTATTTGGACTTGCAGTTCACATCTGGTACAATATGAATGATACTCAAGTTTGTGTTATGAAATATACACTGCCAAGCCAAAAAAAAATAGTTGCATATGCAATATTTGACTGCTCCACCTTTGGTTTTGATGACAGGAGACATTTACTTTGACTTTTTAATGCTTATGTAGTGTCACAATAAGGGTCATCATATTTTTTCCATCCATAGTTGCATTAATTTTTGGTTACTGATGATGGAGAATCACACTACTGCATCCACTCTTCATCACCCCCCAATTAGAATCTGTACTTTTTAGAGGCTTATTCATGTGTGCAAATGATGTCTTATGCTCCCTGAAGTATTCTGTCACAAGCCTGATGACCCTGATCAATCCTGGTGATGTCCAATCTTTTAGACATTGACATGAGAGGACACTAGAGTTAAATAACTTGTTACAACTGAAACATTATTAACCACTGCAGTACGTAACCATGGAACGATCTGAGCTAAGCAATAAATGATTGCACGTATGACTTTTTGTTTATGGATGGGCTGCTGATATGAACTGTTTAATAATTTCTGAATCACCAATTTTCTCAATATATGTGTGAGTAGTTCAGGTAAAATATGATTTTTCAGTTTTTCATGGTCATCACCCTTGACCCATTTGGATGTTCAGAGGCTCTGACGTGAACATGAAACCCGAGGTGGTCAAAGTATCTGTAATCCTGTAATTTAGTAGAAGTACAGTTACTGGTGTGAAAACATACTCTGGTAAACGTACTGATTCAACTCCTTTATTTAAGTAAAAGTAAAAAAGTACAACTTCTCAATTGTAATAAAGTAAAAAGTAAAACTGCAGTTTTTTTTGCTACTGTATGGATGAAATAACACTTATTTAAACAGGAAAAACCAGAAAATCATCCATAAATATCCAAAAATAAAGCCTTTAAAGGTGAGTTTGTGTGTAGATGATGTGTTTTATTGGGTCATGGTATTCAGTTTAGTGTGTATAGACAGGACATTTATGAAAAAATCAAAAGTCATAAATAGGAAATTTTATAAAAAGCATAATTATGACGTAAAAAAAAAAAATCAAAATCATGAGATAAAAAAGTCACAATTATAAGTTGAAAAGTCAAAATAATGATATAGTAAGTCACAATTTCTGATTTACGACTTATTTTTCATACTGTCACATTTGTCTAGTTTGAAAAAGTAATGATTCTATTCTGAAAATGTAAAGAGTATAAAAGTACAAAAATGTAGTGAGTAAGAGTAAAAAGTTGTCAGAAAAATAATTACTGAAGTCAAGTACAGATACCTATAAAAATCTCCTTAAGTAAAGAAAGTACTTCTACTTAGTTACTTCCACCTCTTCATGAAACAGGGTGACTTTGTACAACACCAGTAAAACCCATGGAGTAGGATTAATTGTTCAGTAAATTATATAATTTGTTTTAAAAGTAACTTTCTTCAGTTTTCTCTGTTTTGATCAATGACACATTACTGAGACCATTTTATGTGGAGTTTTGATGTTGTCCTCTGTCTGTGTGGATCCTGCTCAGTATTAGAGCTTCCTCACACCATCCACAGACATGCACCTTCGTAGGTTAATGGAGCTGGGATTATCCGTATGATCCTCTAGATGATTAAATGGCTCAGAAAGTTAAAGTTGAAGCTACCACACCCCTCAGATCAGTTGCCAGAGTCAGAATCAGAAATGGTGGAGCTGTGTTCAGCTTCTATGCTTCACATGTCTGGAACAAACTTCCTCAGCCTCAGATCAGCTGAAAAACTCAGTTTATTTAAATCCATGTTAAAGACTCACCTGTTCTCAGCTGCATTTAAATTGTTTTTATTCATCAGTTCACATCTGCTTAAAGTTTTTATCTGTTCATCTTCATTTTGGGTTTTTTTTTTTTTTTTTTTACGTTCAAGCCTATATTTTTATTGCTTCCCTGCTGTAATGCTTTTCATGTTTTATGTCAAGTATTTTGAATTGTCTTGTATATGGAACATGTTATATAATAAATAAACCTGCCTTGCCTTGAGTTCAAGTTCATTTTCAAAATATTAAAAGTTTACCCTCATTTTTAACTAATATGGGGTATATGATATTTACCAAGATATTTGCTTATTTAACCTTCACTTTCTGTTGCCACCCGTTATGTTAAAGGTGTCATTCCTCTGAAAACCTCTTTTCCACGCTCCTTTTGGAATCTGATGGGTCACCCCGACTTACCAACACATGCTGCCTTTGAAAGTGGTTTGTCACCTCCACTGGCTGCATACCGCATTCACAGAAAACAACAAGAGGAACGAGGGACCCACAAAAAGTCCATCTGATAAATGGTCTGCACTTATATAGCGTTTTTCCACCTTCATGGTGCTCAAAGTGCTTTACATTAGCTTCACATTCACCCATAGGTTTCTAAGGTTCTTTCAGTCCTAAAGGGGGCCTAAGTAACGGCTCAGTGACTTGCCCAAGGACACTTCGACATGTGGACAGAGCCGGGACATGAACCGCCAACCTCTCAGTCATTGGGCTACCCACTCTACCAACTGAGCCACAGCTGTCCATCTGATGTCAGATGGACTTTAGCATCACCCACGTTGGGTTAAGCCTGTCCTCCATTGCAGCGAATCTGAAGTAGCATTAGCATTAGCATCTACAAGAGAAGACGACACCACAGGAGCTGCTGCACAAACTTGAAAAAAAAATGGCAGATCAAACTGGTTCATGTGCTCTCTGTGGAAATAAAGCCTGTTTTTTTTTTTTTTCTCTCTGCACGTTTTCAGAACAAGCAACGGCACGAAACCTAGCTGGATGATACTCTTATAAAGGTAAATAGGGGGGCATTCTGAGCCAATCAGAGACGTCTCATCACCGCATCAAGGACATGTATGAGGAAGTACCATAAACTCTGTTGTTCTACCTCAAGTCATTTTTCTACCGTGAAAAAACAGCTGGAAACAAATCAATCCGGATGTTTGTTTTTTTTTTATAGAACCAACACACGATGTATTCAATAACAATGGAGAACACAGTAATATTAATAAAATAACCATGGAATGACACCTTTAATAGGTCAGTGTTGAACCATGTCTTAAATCAGATGTAAAAAAACAAACAATTATCTGTTTGTTTCTCATGTCTTGGTTTCCTTATCCATGAAAACATTGGTTTTATTACTTTTGGTGTGAGTCTCTAGGCCTGTTTTTTGTTGGTATACTCCACAAATGTGCACTCGGTAGGTCACCAACTCTAAACTGAACTAAGCTCACATGTGTGGACATGTCCATGTATGCTTGCTTTGTTTTTGTGCAGGTATACTGGATAACAAGGCAAATGAAAACGCTCACATGATTGTTAGAGGATTCTCAGTGTGTTGGCTGACAGTGCACTTAGGATTTCAGTTTAGCCTCTAATTATTCTTATAACTAGGCTGAAACAGAACCTTAACAACACAAAGGTCATAATTTCAACCAAAACATTTCGTAATTGAATCATTTTTAGGATTATTTTGTTGAAATAGAAGTTCCTGATCACGTCAAAAAAAGCCTTGATACATTTTACAAATTTCACATGGTGTATTTAGAACCTAAAATGGGTTCTAATACAAGAGCGTAGTTAAATACACATCTCTTTTACCAGTATTTTCACATAACTTGAACTGGTACATACTGTATTTTGTGAATTGTAGTCACAAAGTTCATGAAGTAACTTTATTTCAGTAATGTAGTAGCATACAGTTTTAAAATCTGCATGTTTAGCATCTTTGCAAACATAATGTATATTTTATGTCAAACATCAGTATTCATCTTTATAAATATCTCTCATTTAAGGCATTAAATACAGTAGGTTAGACTTTTGATTTGTTTATATTATGTTGATCTTAATGGAAAATAGTTAAAGTTAAGTTAGAAAGTAGTCAAGTTACACCCACCAGAATATGTTGGGTGGAAGGTATTGAGGTTGTGATGAACTACAAATACTTGGGAACAATAATAGACGATAAATTAACATGGATATGTAACACTGATGCCATCTACAAGAAGGGGATGCAGAGGCTATACTTTATGTGAAAGCTAAGACTCGATAGGCATTTGATGTGGCTTTTCTTCCATTCTTTTTTGTATTCTTCCCTGTCTGTGGCAAATAAAAATAAGCTTCAGAAGACAATCAACATGGCCACTAAGATTGCTTGCCAGCCATTAAGTAGCATGTCCATGACTGTTGAAACAAGGGTGGCAAAGAAGGCCACAAACTATTTGTGAGGATGTAGCACACCCCTTACATCGGGCATATGAGTTGTTGCCTTCATCACAGACAAATAGAGCCCACAGATCATTTATACCCACTAGTATAAGGGGTTCTCAAACTTTTTTGGCCCAGGTCCCCCTTGGAGGGGTGAAATTTTTCCATGTCCCCCCTCATCCTCGCGATACTGAAAATGATAAAAAACCACTTCAACAATGATTATTATGAAACAATGATAACCTTTTTTAGTAGTGCTTTTGTGCAAACCAGCGAAATTTTCAGGTATTATAATATAAATGAGCACTTCAGAAACAAAAATTTTAAATAATTTTAAAATAATAAACGGAACAAAAGACACACAAAACCGTGTGTGTGTGTGTGTGTGTGTGTGTGTGTGTGTGACAGACAGACAGACAGACACACAGAGACTTAATGAGAGGGATGAGCTTGTCAAACTCAATATAACTATCAATGTACTTTCTCTTTTTAGGGTTAGGGCGTTTGTTTTTGTCATTGTCATTTCCTTTACCACTTCTTGAGGAACTTGGCGGACACAAAAATCGATCCATGTTCGCTGCAGGGTGGCTAAAAATAGCCTGTGACTCGCTCCGTCTCAATTTAGTCAAGCTAGCGTCAAACAGCGCTGTTACTTCCGCCCGCTCGCTACAAAACAGCTGCATTACAAAATAAAACAGCAAAAAAAACCCCCCAAAAAAACCAAACAAACAAAAACAAAAAACAAAACCGTGAATAATTTCGCGTACCAGCTGGACATGCGCCACGTACCCCTAGGGGTCCGCGGACCCCAGTTTGAGAACCGTGGAAATAAGGATCCAACTGCAGGACTGTACCAGAATAACCCATTGCACTTGGTCTCTGAACAAATGCACTTTACCATTGTATTCTATGTAAGGCATGGGGGGGGGTGTTTTGTTTTGTCCTATGTCGTCTTGTATTTTGTCCTTGGCGCGAAGGGTTGGTATATTGTGTCTCTTTGTGTTTGTAACTGCATCAGGCACACTGTAAATGGCACAGAGCAATTTTCCTAAAGGACAATAAATATCCTATCTGTCTTAATGTAAAGTAAAATATTAATCATATGTGTAAACCTTTATACATATATACATACACACACACATATATATATGAAAGGACAATGAAAATAAAGTAACTTCCACTTAAACGTCTGCCTTTATGTGTAGTTTTTGAGTCTTTTGTGTAGTTTTGTTTCTCCTAAGTTTCTTGTTTTGTTCATGCTTTTGTTTTTTTCTAAGCAAATACATTTTTTCTGCAGATTAAATGTTCACCTCAGGGGTCTATTGTTCCTAAATAAATCCCAGTTTTATTCATGTGACGACCTGTTGAGTACCTTCTCCAACCTCACAGACTCATTTGAAGAAGATAAAAATCTCATGATCTCATGAATTAAAAAAAAAAAAAAAAAAGAGATTTGCCAATATTAAACCTGTCATTATGAATAAGTGAAGGGAAAGACGTAAGAAGGACTTTTTTGTAAAAGTATCTATGTATGTCCTAATGCTTTTAACTTGGACTATTTTTATAATACCCCAGTTTAGGCGTCTATTCACAATTCCCTTCTTTTTCCTTTTAGCTCCATCTTTCTCTCTTTTTTTCCCAGTAAAACTCTTTGATGTTCCAGAATCTTATTTCCTTTAGTCCATTTCCACATTTAATAATCCATATCATCTCCTTAGCTTCTCCTACCCTGTTCTTCTTTTTGGCTCCCATCAACTTCCCAGCTGGCCTCTTGTGAAACATCCCAGTGGGTAACTTCAGAATCATGTATCCCAGGGCGCACGGACCACTCTACGTTCGCCAAAAGGCGTTGCAAACCTGATCATAGTTGGATCCAAGCAACAGCTGTGAAGTGAGGATCCAAGAGTGAAGGCTACGAGATAGATAGATAGATAGATAGATAGATAGATAGATAGATAGATAGATAGATAGATAGATAGATAGATAGATAGATAGATAGATAGATAGATAGATAGACAGACAGATAGTTGGAGAACATTGTGCTTGTGTTTGTTTTTACCTCATAAGAAGTGTGGTCAGCTCAGTCATAATCCCTCTATCACACATTCCTTAACACTCTCAAACATTAACACACACACACACACACACACAACCTCCACGACCCTGGTCCGCCAGAGGCTAACTCGTAAACAGATCAGGCCGCACTACAGGCTGTTTATCCTTCACAGTGAGACAGACTGCGGTTCATAGTGTTGTCAATACATACCATATATGTGTGAGTGTGTTGAGCACTTTAACTGATTTTACTCCCTTGTGGCTGTTTGTTGTTTATATTGAGAAACACTGGAAACAGGCTCAGACTTCACTATGTAAACTCAGTGTGAAAGCAGAAGCTTTATTCTAAGTGGTTCCCACAATGAGATAGATTAGACGAAGTAGATAATGAATAATCGTGCCTCATTCACGTCCAGCTCTTGTACAGAAATAAAAATGTCACATTTCAACAGGATTATCTCAAACCTCAAAACACTATTAAGCTCTTGTTACAAACTAAATAAAACTAGCAGCTATATCAGTTTTGTAAGTACCACACACAAAAAAAACCTTTGATTTATTGAGGTTTCCAGGTCAAGTGGGGATAATGGCTGATCCTGAGGCTGATTAGAGCCGTCAGATGGGGAATGGTGTATGGAAGGTGAAAGGCGTCACTGTAACACTTATGTTACACTGCCAATATACAGACAACAGTGTTGGGCTGTTACACATCCCTCTGACTCTGTGTGAATATTGCCTTTACAGCAATCAATAAAACATACAAACTGTTGGTGCATTGCTTTATAATTCGGCTTGAATGCCAGTAGAGTTGCACAAGCGGTGAAATATGACTTTTCTCTTCCATTAGCAGTGATGGAGAAGAATCTGCCAGGTCAGAGCAATTCATCTACATTATAATGTCATGATGAGATTGCTTCAACTACAGGGGGAATAAAAGTCTTCTTGTTCAACTCCCACGGTAACAAGACATCATCATATTGCATCCTTATGAGTGTTACATGTGTAGAATTACATGCAACAGTGTATTTGTATGTAGAGTTCAACAAGTTTTCTGTTAATGCTAATAATCAGTGGCGTAGTTTTTCTTTTACAATTGTCTATAGTTTATTTGCATTTAATCATTTTCTTATGAATGGAATAATTCAGGAATGGCTTGATGGGAGTCCTTTAGATTTATCACAAAGGTAGACTTCAACTGTTTAGAATTTAGCAGTCAAACGTCAATGTCACTGCATCTACAGCTCAATATGTTCTTCCTACTTCCCTGCTTTTCATCTTCTTAACTCCGTGATCTTTCACTGTGACCCAGAAATTGATCTTGATACCCTAAAAGGCTTATCAAGAATCAAGGGGCTGAGGAGATAGGCCACAGGAAATAAACCAGTGATTTTCAATCTTGGGGTTGGGACCCCATGTGGTGTAACCTGAGATTTAAAAAAAATGTACAAATAAAAAATATATGATGAGTTGACAGAGACAATGTTATTTAGAAAAATCATACAAAATGACGTTTACTTGTTCCATTGGCAGATTTATTTTAGACACACACACACACATATATAGATATATATTTACACACACACACACACATATATAGATATATATTTACACACACATACACACACACACACACACACACACACACACACACACAGTGGTACCTCAACTTATGAAAGACCCAGCTAACAAATGATCCACATGACAAAAAACCTTTACCTCAATTTTTCGTCCCTGAATATGAAAGAAAATTCTATTAACAAAAGGAAACCGAAAACCCAAGACATAAATACAGTACTGTAGGTACATTACATGTACTTGTGCATTTTAGGAAAATTATGAATCAATATTTCACCAAATGTTAAAATATGTTTTTCCAGATCTATTGTCAAAAATAAATTATTGTATCTCATTAAAAGTTAGTCTTTAGCTGATCATGTCTTATTTTAAATGTGATGAAATATTTTGACTAGAAAGATTAGGAAGATTTAGATTTTGGCAGTGTGTGAATATATCCTGCACTTGTGTGGTATATAGTATTATCTTTTTTCACCATATGTGTCGAGTGTGACCTTTTCTTACAGTCCAATGTCTTCCTCGCTTGTCAGTTTTTATTATGACCACAGAGTGCGCCACTACTTTCCCTTAAGTGAACACTTTAAACACAGCAGGCTAACAAGTTTGCAGAGCCCACCAGCAACAAGGGGGAATCTGGCATTAAGTAAGGGTAAATTTGTTTTATCCGGAGCATAAACAGGGTCCTTAACTCCATTATGTTGTTTCTCTAGGGGGCAGTTAAAGAGTCGGACCTGTACAGGCTGAGTAGGAACCCACTGAGGGGAGGAGATGGCTATCAGGTGCCACAGGGTACATGGGGGGACCGTTTTTATCAACGCACACGGTGTAATGGGGTCTTCCTGTGAGGAGGCCTGAGGAGTTTCTTTTGACAGAGCTTTCATGTGTTCCTTTCCTGTCGTGTGTGTGTGTGTGTGTGTGTTGTATGTTGTGTGAACAGAGAAAGTCACTGTGGACCATTAGGCCTCTGCACGCATGCATACGAGCACACATCTGGATATGCTTCCCCCCCGAAACAGTCATACATGCATACAACGACCTCTTAATACCATTTGGACACTTTCAGATAAACCCAGTAAAGCTCTAAATTGGTGTAATGACCACCACTTTGGTTCTGTTCATACAGCGGTTTTAAAGCACGATCATGCACGAAATGCTCGATCATATTACTCTTCAAATGTGACTTATATCAGTTTTGAATATAAACTGCATAGGACCCTGGAATGTGCAAAAAAAAGGTCCTGACATGTGTGACAACACAGGCCTGCTCTGTTGTTTATAGAAGTAAGTATGATTTTCCTGCAGTCTGTCCTCCTGTGACGTTTGTCGTACTTCAGTGGCGTAAAGCTTGGATAAATGCAACCTGGCTGTTTAGACTGAAGTCGCATTGGTCGAATTTAGGGCCACATGAAAGTGGCCTGGGTCAAATTTGAAGAATTCCTATTTGTCTTGTTCAAACTGTCTTTAACAGATCACATATGGGCAAAAAAAAGTCAGATTTTTGCCACATTTGTCTGCAGCAAAACCTTTGACAATGGAATACTATCATTTGGGTTAGTTATATACATTTTATGCATATAGATAGTTTACATGTATGTGCAGTTTTTGTAGCTGTTTTTATGCAGTGCTATTTTTTATGTGGTTCTGTTTGTCTTGTTTCTTGCTTTATTTGATTTGATTCTGGGAGTGATTGCACAAAAAGTTTGTGTGTCCTTCACAAATGGCAAATAAACTTCTATTCTGTTCTACAATATACAAAACAAACACACTTGCTCATATACATATTTAATAGCATTACCCCACAATTTAACTGCTCTAATGAAAGTTCTACTTCCTGTTGGTGTTCATATATGCTCATTATTAAACCTAACATTTACAGAAGCTAGTTAGCATTAGCATGAACCCTGTAATTGGCTATGACAACATAAAGTAAAATGTTCATGACTAGTTAGAATATTTTATTGATTGTAGATTTATCTACCAGCCTCCTCTGTACTCCATATCTGAATGTGTCATTGATTGGGGGTGGGGGGGGGGGGGGTGCAAGTGTTCCTGTTAGGATTTGTAGATCACAGCATTACTTACTGAGTGATTAAAGTCAAGGTAACTTTATTTATTTATTTAACTTTATTTAAGGCATTTCTCTGAAATGTGGAAACACTGGTATCAATGTCTGCACATACCTTAAGACATTGAACTTATCTATGTGATGTACCTGTCCTTTTTTATGTGTCTTTTTTTGTATGGAACATATGAGTCTGTAATAAAGTTTTCAATTCAACATACCCGTAGCTAGACTATTTTTCTGCACTAACAGGAGAGAGCATCTGCTTTATAAACTGTAACATTAAGACAAACTAAAACAGACACAGAGGACAACAACAAATACACATACTACCAGAGGCTCACTGATCAGAATACAAATAAAAATACAAATAAAGTAGAAAAGCACTCAGAGTGCAGACTCCGCCAAGACAGCTCAACCCCCCCGAAAGATATACAGTATGTGCACCCCCACCCCTCCACTGATCACCAACAACCTTTTATCACTTGTTCCTTGTGCTGCTATCAACATTTCCTGAAAACTTCAGCCAAATCCGCCCATAGCTTTTTGAGTTATCTTGCTAACAAGCAAACACATAAACGCCAGCGAAAACATAACTCCTCCAATTCCTTGGAGTCCCAAATAAACAAATTGAATTAAAATACCAGGACTAAGAGAACATCAAACCATTGTCTCTAGAAGACTTCAGTAAAAGGTTAAATGGTTAAGAAGTGCACACAATTTAAACTATCTGTCCACATGTACTTTGGGGCACAATTTAATGTGCTTCAAGGCCCCCTATCACTTATAGGGTGGGTGGGGGGTGGGGGGGTCCTCTATGTTACTCAAAAGAAATACAGTAATCATGTAACACATTACACTTCTAAGACAGTAATGTTGTAACATAAGAAGATGCTTTTAAATAACAGTAACAAGTCATCTGTGTTGTATTAGCATTTGGAAGTAACTTACACAACAATGCTTATCACATTGGTTGCACATCAATTTCCTTTCAGTTATAAATGACAATATTCTTGATGAATATGAAGCGAATCATCTCTTTTCCCTTCTCTGTGATGAAATACTACAGGCTGTAATCACAGAAAGTATCACCCATATCTGGTGATGCATCCCGAGTGTGTTGAATTTAAAGTTTGGTTGACATACCCATAAAGATTTTACAGCTGTGTTTAGGAGAGGCCTTGTATTTGAGGTCTGGACGCTCGACTTAGCGATGTATCAGCTGCTTCACGTTAACTCTGTCCAGGTGGGGCACGCCCACTTGCATCCTTTCATAAAAAAAGATGCACATTGGTGACCAGTTGAAACAGCAAAAGAGGCAGAGATCAGAAGAAACAACAAAGGATCTTTGGTTATGTAAACAACTACTGTATGAAATCAGTATTCACAAATCACCTGGACACTGGCCAGCTGTGATTTATACAGGAGTTAGGTTTGGATGGGGGTCTGAGGTCTGTGGAGGGGAACAGGGGCTCTAATTCAGACCAGCCTCGAGTCAAAGTAACAGTTAACGGTGCTGTGGTTTGTTGGCTGGTGAGTCGGAACATGTCCTGTCATGTGGGTCTGTCAGTTCTGCTAGTTTCTCAACGGGTTGTCTGTGGTGGGCCAAATGTGGTCATCTGGGGTCTTCCAACTGGAGGGTGATACTGAGTCGTTCCCCCATAGACAGAGGTGTCAAGAGTACTCACATTTTTTGTACTTAACCCATAAAGACCCAAACAACGACTGGTAACCAAAAGCATCTACTGATCTAAAATGTTTAATAATGTCTACAACACTAATCCAATCAATACGTTGCAATAATTGGTGTAAAATACAGTTTCATAGTCATCAGATATGAGGTCAGAGGTCGTCATATGTCATATTGTCATATACATTGATTCACCAGTAAAAACCATGAAACTGGATAAATGACACTGAGTTTCATTTTCAGTTCATGATGTATTTGCTGAAGAATTTGCTCTTTTTTTGATATAATAACCATAAACTTTTCTCTGTGCTTTTATGAGGATCTACATGATTAATTCAATTCAGTTGTATTTGTTAAACCCCAAATCACAACAAGGTCAGTTAGAAAAAACAAACAATCACAGAAATAGATAATGTCCCAGGTATCTCCTGTCCTTAGACCTTCCTTCTCGGCAAGGAAAAACTCCAAAACCCAGTGGGGAAAGGAGGAACTTCAGGGAGAACCACAGTGAAAGAGAGATCCACTTCCATGATCAGTGAATTATATATAGGAAAATACCTGATTTCCATTAAAAAAAGCAAAATTACAGAAGATAACATAATTTAAAAAATGTAAGAAAGGTCAAATTGAGAGAGAAATGTATGTAGCGAGTGTGACAGAAGTACCACTGGGTCTTTATGGATTAAATAGAAGTACAGCTACTTGTGTGGGAAAAAAAATACTCACATAAAAAGTAATAGTACTGATTCAACTCCTTTACTTAAATAAAAGTTAAAATGTACAAATTCCCAGTTGTAATAAAGTACAAAAGTAAAACTGTATTTTTTTTGTCATGAAAAAAACAATACAAAATCATAAAAGCATCCATTTTCTAATTGTACAATGAATGGTACTGCACCAGGTCTGGTACCTGACAGGTAACCCGCAAAAACATGTGAGGGTGGGCAACATTTTTTTTTTTTTACCTATTTTATGTACTGTCATATCCACTGAGTTTGAAAAAGTGACAAGTCTATTCTGAGAATGTAAGGAGTATAAAGTACAGATATTTATGCAAAAATCTAGGAAATATAAATAAAGAGTTGCCAGAAAAGAAATACTCAACTAAAATACAGATATCTAAAAAAAAAATCTGCTTAAGTACAATAAAAAAAGTACTTATACTTAGTTACTTCCCACCTCTGCCCATCAACCAGTGAAAAACACAAATGATAAAATGCATGGATAGGATACAGTAAACACAAACCATTGTACTGATTTGCTATTTACCATATTTTTATCCACAACAATATGGTTAATATGTTGTATTAAAGTCGTTTTTCTCTGGAATGCCTGGATTTCTAATTTTTTCCATAATTCAGAAGCTGTGCAACCATCTCTAAAATTAAATGAACTGTGTTTTATAGTGTGTATGCAAGTCAATTTTATTAATAAAGCCCAATATCATGAATCCAAATCCATTTATTCAAGTCAGGAAAACTGCCCTAAAAAAGAAAAAGAAAAAAATAATGTAGATGTTTATAGTTAGTTTATGTCTCGTTATATTAGGTTATACACAATGTAAATTAACAATTTCATAGGCTGGTTTATACCTAAGATGTATGTGTGATCAACTTCAAAATGATGAAAAGAATCTATTGAACTAAAATGTTTTATCACTTTAATCCTTTCAATACATTTACATGATTCCATCAAAATGCAGTTTCTAATTTTTTAATATGTTTTTAATATGTACCTTTTGTACATTCAGAGGCTTAGTAGTGACCATTATTTTCTGCAACATTCAATGATCAATAAAACCCATCAAATTTGACAGATGCTACATATTTTTATGCATAGCTTATACATATTTGCTGAAAAAGTGACTTTGTAATCAGATTTTTGACATAATTACCTTTGAACTGTCATGAAAATGTATGCAATCAGTGAATTAATTACTCTGTACTATAATAAATGGTGATAAGAAATTTAACTAAGGTTTAAATGCAGAGGAAATTTTATTTGGAAAGTGCCACAAAAGTAATTTTAGGACTTTGTAAGAATTCAGAATGCATGTTTAAAGACCTGGTGAGCAAAAGCACCTATTGATCTAAATATTTTATCAATTCTGAACCACTAAACTTATCAACATGTTGAAATAATTCAGGTAAAACGTAGTGCTTCATCTCTACATAGACATTCATATATGACCCATTTGGACATTTAGAGGCTCTGTAGTAACCATGGAAACACTGTCATCTTCTATAATATTAATCCACCAGTATAAACCATGTGACAGTGGGTGAACACACTTGTTTTGTCTTCACTAATTGATTTCCTTACTGTGTTTCTGCTGTAATGACCATATATTACACATGTTTAGTACAGATAAAGGATCAATAGTAGCTGTTGTGGACAATATGAATCAGATCATGTGAAATAAATGCAGCTCTTGCCTGTTCTATCACCTCTGCTACACCTGCTGCATCAAACTGTCATCGCTGTTGTTTGTCCGTAACCAGATTTAACCAGTGAAGCCCCTCGAATTCCTGATGAGCGATGAGCAGGAGTAAGTTTTTAAAGGCAGTTTGATGATCCAACAGGTATAAATACAGACACATTTATGCTTTTTAAGATTGACTGAGCTCTTCATAAAATATCTTATTGAATTCTAGCCTGGGAACCAGATGATTCTGAGAGCTGATGTTTTTATTTTTCATCTTCCCTCCCATTCTAACAGATCCAATCACAGCTGTTTATTTGATATGGCACAAGGCTGATACATGATTGACAGTGGAGACACTTTTCTGAACAACCTTGGAATGTCTTTTGAAGTTTTATGAAAATTTGGAATCAGAAGGTTCTAATTACAGAGTTTTTCATTAGTTTGTAAGTACTAAGAAATAAGATAAGGCTGTTAACTTTAATGCAGATTCATCCATCATTACCTCTGCCAAGGAGGTTAAGTTGGTTTGTTTCGTAGTTTACGTTGGCTGGTTGGTTGGTTTTCTGTTTGTTAGCAAGATAATTCAAAAAGTTGTGGAAGGATTTTGATGGGATGACACTTAACGTGAATCCAATAGTAGGTACAGTATAGTTTTTCAAGGTCCAGTGATGTATTTTAGGAGTAAAATAGTCATGGATCTGCCTTGATCTGATCTGTGCTCTCTGAGTGCTTTTCTAGTTATAGTTAATCCTATTAAAAATTTTAATGCAATTATCCTAGAACCCAGAATGACTCTCTATGTCTCTGCCAACATATTTTGGGTAATTTGAGTAGAGTTAGTATCACATATGTGCAAATGCAGTTCTGATAGGCAGCAGAAGCACCCTATAAAGATGGAAGACACTAAACACCACATTGGCCTCTGGATGGATATATGAGGACAAATAAACCCAAAACAAAACAGTTGTTTATATTGTTTTGTTGAAGCTGTTGAATAGACATTTTAAGTGCACGTCTTTCTTGTGCAAAGTGAAATGATATTAATATATATTAAAAATGAAGGATCTTAATCATACTTACAGTAATCAAAATTAATCCATAGCAACCCTGTGTATAATATGATTAAAATCGTAAATAGTTTGACAGTTCTAAAATAAGAACAATTATG
Source organism: Siphamia tubifer (assembly GCA_020466265.1). Classification (NCBI taxonomy): domain Eukaryota; kingdom Metazoa; phylum Chordata; class Actinopteri; order Kurtiformes; family Apogonidae; genus Siphamia; species Siphamia tubifer. The sequence continues at coordinate 22,391,078 of CM035789.1, forward strand.
TTTGTGTTGAATTGGAATGTGTTGTTTATATGTACAGTCACCATTCATGTTTCATTTTGCTAAGGTTTGATTTTATGGTTTCAATGAACTGGTTTACGCACACAAGAAAAGGATCTTTCTGGGAAATACAGTTTTTCCACAAGACAAAAAAAAAAAAAATGTCAAGTGTGTTTTGCATTATAAGTCATACATGTCTTGATTAGGTATTTCATCTTATATTGAGCTAGATTTAACCAGTAATAAGATACAACAAGAGGGAAATTATTTTATAGCAGAGAAACAAACTAGTTATACAACTTCTCAGAGCAAAAATATTAAGGTGTACATTAGTAACTGTGCTTTTGTTATACTTACATTTATATGATTTTTAACTTATTGGCAGATGTGTTTTTATACAAGACATTTTGGTTGTAGTTTCTATTAGCTTTGTCTTTGCAGCCTATTGAGGCCATTTTAGTTAGCACCTGTTAATGAGACTAATTCTCTCATTTGACAATCAGTTTGTCCATGCCAGGCTATATTTAATCAGTGTTAATATAGTATGTGCCCTCATCAAAGTATTCCAGCTAAACCCTATACAGTATGAGTCATGTGGCCAATCCTGCACCCAAGAAAAAGATATAGAGTGAGGAGAGGGCAGAGGCAGCCCACCCATCGGCGTCCAACATGCGGAGGGCAGATGTACAGGCATGTGTACAGGGCTCTGTTCAGAGTACAAAAGGTTGGTCTAAATAAGACCCAGCTGATAGCGCTGTTTTCTCCTCAGACCCACCCCTCTCACTCATCTTTGTAGGCCTCTTTTACTAATCCTCTCGCACTGTTTGACCTTTAACTTTTTGCCCATACTTTTTCACATCCCTACCCCTTCTTTTGTTCTGCTCGAAGCTGGTGTATGTGTGGCAGATCTCAAGGGAACAGGTAAAATATAAATCTATAGCAGTTCTGACATCTCACAGTCTCTGGTTCCCATTTGGTCTGACGCCCTGCAATCAGTCACCCCTCTGCACTTCTTCTTTCCTTTCTTTCCTGTTCGGGGGTCGTCATTTTTTGGAGACAATTTTCCAAACCTTGTGAAGTTCCTTGTATTAATACAATACTGTGAATAAGTCTTGGGGTGGGATTTAATAAGTTTTCTTCGTCCCACTCCTTTTCAGGCACCTTTCTTTTATTTATTTATTTTTCCCTATTTGTTTTGGTATTCTGGCCGCATATATGTATGTATGCGTGTGTATATATATATATATATATATATATATATATATATATATATCAATCAATATGAAAAACAAACATATATATATATATATATATATATATATATGCGTTTATTTGTTTGTTTGTTTTTCATATTGAATTGATGGTGAATTGACTATTGAATGGAACTGCCTGAAATGAATAAAATAAATAAATAAAAATAAAAATCATGTGCTTCATAAATATCCATGTCCAAATCAATTATTATCCACTGCAGTTCATCTTTGTTTTGTGTTTTATTGTCACCTTGTATGCAGCAGTGTTAAATTGACATAAAGTTTTAATGATAACATGAGTGGTTTGGTTGAGTATTGTTGCTGACAGCTCACAGCAGCAGCATCAGAGAGGACGACAAGTTCCCGCTCGCTCTCTTTCATCTCCAGTCATATCAGCTTGATCAGTGAAACCGTTTAATGTGGACATGTGTTTCTCCTGCACACAGTCTCTGCTACAGGGCACAGTGATGAAGACAAGAGGGTCTGTTTTAAATCCCACTGTGAGCACACTGATAAGCCTCTGAAGCATTTAATGTGTCGCTTTTTCAACATCATGTAAATTCTGTTTGTTGTTTGGATTCACCTGCAGTGCAAAAACTCTTCCAGGTGCTTCGTTTTACCAGATAAAATGATCAGTTTTACTATTTCAAAGCGAAACAGCAGTAGTAGTTGTTCAAGGACCCTCGTGATCTATGTCTGCTGCAGAAATGTGATTATTACTTACTATGCTGCAGTAATATTTTACAGATTTTTGGTATTATATTCATCTTAAGGCTTGCTCCTTTGATTCCAGGTGTTTTTTATTTGTTTTACAAGACATCAAGTGGTTTTATTTTCAGCAATTGGTTAGTTTTAGCTAACAGACTAATACACACACATACATAGACGGTCTGGTACACTGCATATTACTGCACTTTGCACATTTAACATTAAAAATAAAAAGTTTTAAACGGTATTTTAATTGTGTTTTATCCTTATCCCACTGTTATTTATTTATTGTTTCTGAATTTGTTATTTTATTTATTGACTTCTATGTGGTGTAGAGTGGCCCATTACATTATAATTTCGTTGTAACTACTGTGCAATGACAATAAAGGCAATTCTTAGTTCAGCTTTTATTTAGTTTTAGTGTTACCCTTTTTACCCTATTATGAGGAAAGGCTTGATTCAGATGAGTTAAAAATGGTAGGATGGAAAACTGCATATCAAATGAGTTATTTCATTAAATGTTAGAAGTACAGCAGCAACAGTACAGAGATTACAAACCTATTTTAGACTTATTGTATTGTTCCCCTGCCCCCTGAATGGGAGGCAAGGGGTATTTGTTTTTGGTTCAGTTTGTTTGTTAACACGAGAAGCAAAACTATTGGTTGAATTCATAGCAAATTTTCCACTGACCCACAATAGATCTGATCACATCTTGAGAACAACAAGTCAGTTCAGTTTATTATTATTATTATTATTATTATTATTATTATTATTAATAATAATAATAATAATAATAATAATAATAATAATAATAATAATAATAATAATAATAATAATAATAATAATAATAATAATAATAATAATAATAATAATAATAATAATAATAATAATAATAATAATAATAGATTTACTCATAATGGGCAAAGTTGCAAATGTCTGTAGCATCAAAACTTATTGGTTGAAATCATACCAAATTGGGTTTATAGATTACCAGTGACACAGACTAAATGTGATTATACTTTGGGAAAAGTAGGTAAAAGTTAAAATTAATTATTTTTTTTCATATTTTTCCCCATTTATAATGGGTGAGATTTTAAATGTCTATAAGATCTACATTTTTATTCCATTCAAGTCATATATAGAGGCAATTGTTATGGTTTCACACACACACACACACACACACACACACACACACACACACACACACATATACATTATGACATCAGCTGTAATGACGTCACAATAAGTGACAATATGTGTGAGGAGCAGGGGTCGTTGTGCCTGACACCACTTATTTACTATAGGTTTCCATCAGTTTTTATGCTTTAGAAATCTAATATTTCTGTTTTTAACTACAACTATAATATTGATATCTACAGATTTCAGCTTTTCTACAACTAGAAGCAGGTCATGCAGAAAATAAATGAATACCCGACAAACAGCCGACACATGGAAGCAAGGTGAAAGAACCTGTCTTCGCACACTGAAACTCACCTTCTATTAAAACTTGGCAGCACGATCTCAAGAGATGCTTCCAGACTCTTAAAGCAGTCCAGAGGCTGATCTAAGCTGTGGTGTATCTGACTGGGTTAGATCACCACAGACCACGAGGGGGCCCGTCCATCACAGTCAGAGATAGTAGAGTTTACTGAGGGCTGACACAAGGGCAACATTTCACTCTGACAGTCCAGGACAAGTGCCAGGCCACTGCCATGGATGTGCCAGCTTTTACTGGACCACTTCAGCCCAACACAACACAGCTATTGTTAAAAGATGGCGAGAAATCTGGTTTTATTCACCAAGAAAATGTTTTCGGCAGCCTCACGCTGCTTTTTGACGCTAGCCTGGCAGACATGAAGTGTTATATATGGAGCTGGTGCAATAGTGTCACTATTTCATGCTGTGGAGTTTATGTCTGACCTTTTTGGATAAATACACTGTGTGATATGTGTCTGAGATGATGCCCCCAAAATCCCATGGTTTGGTTCAAACATCATTTACATACTATCAATGTTACAGAGGTTACTGTACAAGCACAACAGCTTATATATGCTCTTTTAAATTATGATTATTGTAACACTTACTTATACAAAATAATACAACTATTAGATTTGATTATATTTATAACAAACTAGCATGTTGACCTGTGAGGGTTTGAGATCCTCTGATACAGTTCATTCTTTTACTTTCTTGGTAAATTCCATGAGCTTTTTCAGTTGAATAACCCCTCAGCTGGCATATCTGTTTCTGCACATGACATTTGACATCATGGTGACATGGTCCTATTGTTGTTTCTCTTTTGCTGAGTAAACCAAGTCAATGATGATTCTATGATTTTGAGCATATCATCATGATTGGCCATTTGGAGGCCTTTGTATGACAAAACTTTACCCCTATCAACATGTCATTTTCACTAGCCTTTTCCTTGAGTAAAAATACATAAATGTGCCAAATTACAGCAGTCAACTCTGTCCAGATTTTGTGATGCCTGAGACACACAGAGTCCACTTTCATTTAATAATATAAGATTGGGCTATAAATGTTAAAGGTGTCATTCTGCTGAAAAGTACTTTTCCATGCTCCTTTTGGAATCTGATGGGTCACCCCGATTTACCGACACATGCTGCCTTTGAAAGCGGTTTGTCACCTCCACTGGCTGCATACCACATTCACAGAAAACAACAAGAGGAATGAGGGACCCAGAAAAAGCCGGTCCATCTGATGTCAGATGGACTTCAGTGTCACCCACGTAGGGTTAAACCCGTCTCCGGCAGCGAATCTGAAGTAGCATTAGCATTAGCATCTACAAGAGAAGACGGCACCACAGTAGCTGCTGCACAAACTGGGAAAAAAATGGCAGATCAAACTGGTTCATGTGCTCTCTGTGGAAATAAAGCCTTGTTTTTTTCCCTGCAAGTTTTCAGAACAAGCAACAGCACGAAACCTAGCTGGATGATACTTGGGTAAAGGTAAACACACACAAACACAGTGAGAGAGGAGGGGGAGTGTTCCTTGATGCATTCTGAACCAATCAGAGACGCCTCGTCACTGCATCATGGACATGTATGAGGAAGTACCAGTAAACTCTGTTGTTTGACCTCAAGTCATTTTTCTACCGTGCAAAAACAGGTGAAAACAAAGCAATCCTGAGGGTTTTTTTTTAAAAATAGAACCAACACACAATGTATTCAATAACAATATTAATGAAATAACAATGGAATGACAGCTTTAAAGTCCTAAAAACATACATCTGAACCAGCAGTATTCATATTATTAGAAATAAGGCTGTGACACTTTTTAATAAAGGGTTGATGGTGATTAAAGTTCAGTAAAACTAATGTACAATTTACTGTGACATTTTCCAGGAAATAAGGATTTAAAAAAACCAAAAAACTGTTTTCTAGTATTTTAGTTTGAAGCAGCTTCTAATGTTGTTTCACAGTACTGCTGCATGTTTGTTTGTTTTCATAAGGGAGGAACAGATATATCAGGAAAATATGAGTATTGATGGACCTTGATGACAGACAGACAGACAGACAGGTCATGGTCATGTGGTCTGGTGAGTCAGACTGACCCGTTTCCAGAGAGATGAAGACATCAAGAGGAGAAGAGAGTCAGATTAAGTGATTACCCATCATGCCTAGTACCTACAGTACAAGCCTGTGGGGGCAGTGGTATGACCTGGGGTGGGTTAAGATGACCAGCTCTAGGTTCAGCAGTGTTAAATGTAAAAAAATAAAAATAAAAATTAGGTCAGCTGACCAGATGAATACACTGAATTAGCATTATTCACCAGCCTGCAATTGTTAAAGTGGGGTTTAGGAAGAATGAGACATTTTCACAGATCAATAGACCAACACTCACTGAGATATGGTGAAGAAGACTTGTCGCATCAGTAGTATAAAATCCTAGTGTCTTTTTGGTCAGATAGTGTATATTTAGATGTAATGCCTTTGTAATGACATACATTTTGATTAAATTAAACAATTTCAGCAACCGGATCCAGCTCCATTCACTACAGTATATGGGTAATATAACTCTCATATTACTGATATTAAATACTAGCATCAATAATACAAAGGTTATTGAATTGCTGTCCATCCCACCCAAACTGAAATCAGGATAGTTGTGTTATCCTGGATTTAACATGGCAGGAAATTGAACGCCTCAGACAGCCTCACACAGCTTCAGAGTCGTTCAGACATGGCCTCTGGGTTTGAGGGAACACACAGGATCAGCTGCTTTTACTGGACTATTATAGAGGGCCACCATAAAATTACAAGAAATTAAGTCAAATCTTTGCCTCTTATTGGGAAATAAGATCTGTTGAGATTTAACCCTCTAAAACTGTTTGTATCATATATGCCACACCAGGTTCTTAGACCTTTATCTTAGCAACAAAACCAATAGTTTCCTTAAAAATGTGCTGTATGTGACCTGATACATGTTCTCTGGCCCCTCGTGAATTATCATCCTATTGCAGATAGTGAAATTTTCAATATAGCTGTTATCATTAAATCATTTCACATTTTTTTGCAGGAAAGTCTTTGGATAATATTGAAAAAGTTACTTTACTTCATCTTTTAAAACATAAGTACTGAATTTACTGAAATATTGTGTAGTTACTTTATATTATTATTATTATTATTATTATTAGTAGTAGTAGTAGTAGTAGTAGTAGTAGTTTATTCAGTCAATTGCTTCAACAAACAAAAAAGAAAAACACAACATATCCATTGTTCCATGTATAATGTGACTGAAAGTAAAGTACAATTAAATTGTGTTAAAGATATGTGTATGAAATGTCATACATATACAAAATACTAAAACATCCAATGTATCAAATGTGATACAAAAATATATCATGAACAAATAATAGATAGGAGTTATATAGCACTTTTTTGGACACTCAAAGCACTTTACACAAGTCATTCACTCTCGCATTCTCCCTCTGGTGGTGGTAAACTACATTTGAAGCCACAGCTGCACTGGAGCAGACTGACAGAAGCGTGGCTGCACATGTGTACCTACAGCCCCTCTGACCACCACCAAACATTCATACACCAGAGTAAGTGTCTTGCCCAAGGACACAACAGGACAGAGTGGGATTTGAACCACCAACCTTTCAGTTATTGGACAACCCACTCTACCAACTGAACCATAGCTGCCCCCCCTTTAAAAAAATAATATGGCAAAATGTTTTACTTGAATTTTATCAAAAGGTTTCAATTCTCAGTTCTAAAAAAAAAAATCTGAATTATTATGTTTTAGGTTTTACAGCGTTCATTTATAAATGGAAGTCCTGACTTGCTTTTAAAATCTTCAATAGTTTATCCTAATGATGCTGCCCGCTCTTATGTATGACAGACTCCAATTACACAGTGATTACACATTCAGACAGCAGAATAACAGTGTGTGTGTGTGTGTGTGTGTGTGTGTGTGTGTCAGCGATTCGTCATCACAGATAAAGACCTGATCAGTAAGTCATGATTTTAATAAAGCGTTGCATTGCTATGTGCAACAGATTGTGCACAGATTTGTTTGGACGTTTGGGATGTAGTGTTATCAACTGAGTCCTCTTGTCTGTTTATGTTTCCTAAACTGGTTTTTACATCCTGTTGATGAACTCATCTTAACATCCTCATTTTGTACAGTATCTTATTTTCGCATTATTTTAATCTGTGTTACAGGCTAAAGTAGTTTAAGTAGAAACATGGTCACATGAACCTCTTGAATTTACATATAAGTATATTTTATCATTAAATGTTGATTTAATTTAATATTTTTGCACCATTTGGTTTAATATTTTGATAAGTCCATTGTGGTTTATTTATTAATTTAGCGTTTGTTATCAGATGTGCTAAATATATTTTAATATAATGTAATTTGGTGCTTATTCTTCGCTTTATATTGGGTTCCGAGAATTCATATGAGTCACCATCCACTGAAGTAGGCTTTTCTTTCCTTTTTTTTTTTCTGAAAATGCTTCTTAAAATACAGTTCTACCCGACAAAAATAAAACTAGTTGATGCTTTTTCATAGGTTTATATTGATATTTGGATTAAGAAAACACTTTGCAATTGTTATAAAAGGGGAACTATTTTGTCAGATGTAACATGTTACCATAGCCAGAGCAGGTTTTCATTCTAACTCTTATTATTAGTGACACCCCCCGCTGTCACTCAGACATACAGTATTTGCAGATGCTTTGCAGACAGGCATCCACAGGGTTTTACGGCTTTAATATTTTGTTCGTAGGCTGTATACGAACTGTTATTACTGTTTGTGCCAGTTGTACTAGTCTCTGTCTGAGCCCCTTGATGTCTGCTGAGTTCACTAGGGCTGGCACTGAGAGACATAGAGGAGCTGTGACGGGAGGGGGTGACCACCATGCTGGGGTCCTACCTCCCAGTGTGTGTGTCTGTACCGAATGCCTGGGACTAAACCGCATTTGATTTTTATACGCTTGTGGCTAACAGGAGCCAGATGTAGCTGCCTCCAGGGAGCTTAGCATCGAAACAGCCATTTATTTCTCCCTTTCACTCTCTTTAATGAGATCTGTGCATGTATACTACATACATGCATGTGCGTACCATATATACTGTATGTATTTGCACTGTTTTTTTGTTTTTTTTTAATGCTTTATTTCTCTTCTTTTCTTGCCAAAGTCAGTGTGTCCCGATAAGACAGCTGAGACTTGAGTAAAGAGATGCATGATTTCAACACATAAAGATAAATGAGAAACAATAGATCAAGATGTCAAAACTCAGAGAACTCACAGTTTCCTGGACACGAGAAGATTCATGAAGCCTGAGTGAGAGGTTAAGTACAAACTGAAAGTGTGCACCCACAAGCACAAACATGTACTTAGAGCGTACAACGTAGGCCATTCTGTTATGGGCTCTTTAGACGAACGAAACAGCCTATATTTGTGAGATCTGAAGAGTTTTAATTACTAATGGCAACTTCAAATGGGACATCATGATTATTGAGGCCTGAAAAGGTTCATTCTTGAAGATATACATGGATGAATTTTGGGAAACGGTGCTGGAATGATAGAAAACAAAAGAGCAGCAATTGAGAGAGAAGAGTGTTAATTGAAAGCGAATGTGTCTGAGCTCGCTGCTGGTCTGAGATGGGCCGTAGTCCCAGTTGGCCTTTACTTCAAAAGGCCCTGCCCGCCCGTTTCAAGTGCACCTGCAGCCGGTTAAACCCTGCTCTCATCACTCAGGGCGTGGAGGGACTGCTCCTACTACTAAGAGCCCTCACCACATAGCCCTTTGCCAAAGGACCATAATGGCCCACGCTCAAGAATTCAACCCGAAACACCAGGTAGCCTCAGTGACTTTCACTGCACAACTGGGCGTCAGTCACATGGTAATATGGGCTATGCCATCTCCACCACAGGTTAAAGAGGGTCTGTGTAATCTTTGCCAAACTGTGGATTTTCTGCACATTCATTTAAAGGAGACATATTTCGCTTCTTTATTTATTTATTTTAAATGGAATTATGCATTTTTAAATATTTCGCTGTGGTCTATGTATAAAATAAATCCTATATTTGGGTCAGAATTGTTCATTAATTCAATTCCACAGGTCAATTTTCAACCCTGTTTCTGAGTAATGACACTAGAAAGGTGGTTTTGAGCCCTGCCCCTTTAAATGCACATATACCACTTCTGAGACCACCCCCTCCTGGTTGTTGACCAGACACTTGTATTTGTTAATACAACCAACAACTGAACATTTTGGGTAATCTGCTCAAAGTTTGGACATATTTTTAGCATTGACTATAACCACTGCTGAAAAACAATTATGTGATGATGATGATGAAAAACTTGTACTTGGAGTAATGTTCGTCAGAAGTCTTGACCTTATATGTGAAAATATGACATTATACAGGTAACAAATTAAGAAGGAATTGTACTAAGTTGTAGAAATTAACTCGATTTCTGCCAAAATGACTATAAAGATAACTTTGCAGCACCTGAAGCGTTCAAATTCAAACTTTATGATCTGTTAGTTTCCAAATACACAAATAAAATAATTGCCAAAATATAACCTGTTTAACCTTAGCACGCTAATGTCAGGTGACTTTTTACAGGGTCCCCCATAGTACCTTTATATAAAATTTATTTATTTAAATTTAATTTGATACTTTATGTTACTACTAAAACTGCATTTTATCTGGGATATTATATGAGGTCAAATATACCCGATGTTACTAATTTTAACATTAATGTTCCTGTTGTTATATGTAAACTACTGATTTATAGATTCATAAAACCCCCATATAATAATAGTTTGCCACATTTCTCTTCATTTGTTTAAAAGCATAATAATGTAGGTGATTAACTTTACATTTATTACCCACTTTTATTTCCAATGTGTGACCCTGAGAACCATAATATTCCTGGCTGCTTGCATCATGATAACAGCCTGTGTCCTTCTCAGATCTACCAATGCAAGACTTTCATTGCTTTACTTTATTCCATAAAAAAAATTGTTGCTGTTTCCTATCAAGGTAATTATTTAATGCAAAAAGGCCAACATTTTTACTAGTCTCATAAGGGTATTCTGATGTTACATACTGGGGAGTCTTAAAGGGGTAAACATGACAAATTCATGGGGCCCTTAGAGTAGTGGAGGGGGTCCATTGGATACAGGTTAGAAGTTGTGAAAACTTTGTGTATGGCTGCTGTATAATAGAGGCATAAAAGCCAGGAGGCGGACAATGAAAGTATGTTAAATTTCACTTTGCTTGACGCCAACCCCAGCTGACAAATCAGCAACATACTGAATTTTACGAAGGTCCTGTAATGTTTAGCTTTAACAGGGCCCACAATTCCTAGCAGCACCCCTGGTTACACACCTGATTTTACATGAAAAATCCTGTGATCCAACCTGAACTTCCTGTGAAAATGTGGATGCATCAGTACAGCAGCAACCGTGTGTAACCATAGCTACTTTATGTTTAACCAGTGCAACACAGACACAACATAAACACAATGGAAACACACAACATGTACAAATTATGTGTTTCATCTTTAAACAGATAGTATCAGGCACAACAAATCCCATCCCTTGATGTCATCATGTGCTACTGTAAGGATATGTATTGCATATATATATATATATATATATATATATATATATATATATATATATATATATATATATATATATATGTATGTATGTGTGTGTGTGTGTGTGTGTGTGTAAATTGAAACAAAATTGATGTTTTTATAGCTATATGAAATTTTGCAAATTATATTTAAATGAGGTTTTTTTAACTCAGAAAAAATTGGAATAAAGGCAAAATGGTGTTTTTTTTATTTTTCTCATTACAAGTAAATGAAAAAAAAAACATTAAAAAAATTAATTAAAAATTGGAACTTTGATCTACATTTCACAAAATGTAATCCCATCTATTTTGGGTCACTGGTAATCTATAAACCCAATTTGGTATAAATTTAACCAATAGATTTGCTGCTAGAGTGCTAAAAATCAAACAAATAAAGAAACAAAACAAACCAAAAACAAAACCCCCAATACAATAATTCAGTGCATTATGGCAGTTAAATTAGCTTTATTATGTAAAGTGGCACCTGGGCTATAGTGGGTGCAAAAGGACCCCCCCCCCCCTCCACACACATACACAATACTCATTGAAATACTCTGAAATTCCCAATTACCACCTTAATGTTAGCCTAGCCGCGCTAGACTTCTAGCAGCAGCACATGTAATGTACTACAGTAGGAGTCTAGTTATGCTCGATTCCACTTTTGGTTAGATTTCCCTGAAACTGACCAACGAATCACACTCAAGTACAGAGTCAGAGGGTGTGTGACTCGGAGCCAAACAACCGGAAACAACCATAGAAGAAGAATAACAAATGGGTGGCGACTGTGTAAATCGTAGGCGAAATCTGAGAAAGTTCACCAAACCCTGCTTCTGATTGGCTGAGCTTCATGGCCACTCGTGACACAGTTTGAAATGTGAGGCGCGCCAGCAATTTTGACACTAAACTACAGGCCGATTGCCTATGCATACATTAACCTGTGTTTTAGATTTAGACTTTAAACTCGTTCTGGCTGCTTGGGGCAGACCAATTGGAAAACCAAATATACAAACTAATGACATGGTATATTAGACCAGATTTGCAGAGAATTACTGGGGATAAATTACTTTTTATTTTGCATTAATCATTCTTTGTTTCAATAGGCCTAGGCTACCTACATTACTTTTTGTTAAATCAAAACCCAAGTCTGTCGTCCCATTAATGTTGTTAGATCAACAAATATAATTTATTTGCAACCCTAAGAGCTTTCATTTCAATCTTAATTTTAAATTGAACAGTTCACAAGAAGACATCTAAAACGTATTGTTCCAAAGTTAACTTAAATAATCATTTACAAGGTTGATCACATAAAATACCTTGCCTGGTTATCACGACTAGTGATTGAATGTCGTGTTTGTAGACCTATGACTGATTTCTATAACACCGCAACGAGGCGAACTCATTTCTTAAACGACGCAATGAAGGCGAACTTATTCCACTATGGCTGTCGCAGGCTGTTAAGAATGAATTTTTCGAATCAAGAACGTAGGCAGGGGAGCTAGTTTGACTGACAGGCTGCCTCTCCAATCCTAGCGCTTAATGCAGAACTTTTCCCGGATTCCGCCTACGATTTGCACAGTCGCCAACGAGTGGCGATTTCCTTTTATCAAAGATGAGTGAAGAATGTGAGAAAACGTCAGCAATCTTTAAATTCTTTTTACAGAAGCGACAACAGTCGTTAAAATCCATACTCCACCATTTGGTTTAGTCATTCAGAACTTTCTACAGACTCCTTCGTTACCTTTCCGGCGTCTAACTATGTCAATCTAAAGATTACGTTGATTGGTTGTACAGAGGATTTGAAAGACAACCTTTTAGCCCCGCCTCCCCTGACTATGAACCGTTCCGAGCATGTAATGAAGAGGGATGGTATTAAAGCGCCCCCTGTAGGCAGGCAAAATATTTACAAGAGAAAGTAAAAGCATTGATATGAACTGATTCGTAAAAAATTAAGAATATACAAAGACAAAATAAAAATGATAATATAATAATAATCATGTTAGTAGAAAGAAAAGAAGAAAAAAAAAGGGAAAAAAAAGAGTGATATTATTTCTCAGTATATTATAGATGTACACATGCAACACACGGAAGCTGACTGTTTTTTACTCTTCATTAGTTGAATAAACAGAAACACACCATGCAGAACAGAGCAGTGGGCTGACATGCTGTGGGGAGGTTATGTGCCTTGCTCAATGGCACATCACCCAAGAATTTTGCTCCTTATCCGGGAAAGCAAATTAATGTGTTTCTGTACCAAAGGTGTGTGATTATATTTTCAAACCCTGTAAACAAACAACATACATTTAATTGTGATTTATATACAGATAGATTTTTTTTTTTATTATAATTTTTTTTAATGTAAAGTATGTGTTTAAAATATAAACTGAAAATTGGCTTTGTTCATTGATAAGAAAAATAAATAAGTTGGTCATTCATTAATAAATTAACTTTTCGTCAACAAAATTAAGTAAACTGATCAAGTAAATTAATTTTGAATAATGTAAAACAGAAATATTCATAAAATGTTACTGAAAAAATATATAAAATGGGTTACAAAGAAAATATTTTAGGAATGTTTTTATTGTCTTTAATATTTCAGGATTAATTCTTATTATTTATTTTGTATTTGACACATGATGACTTATTTAATGTGTTTTTCAAAAAATATTTCAAGTACCCCACTTTGGGAACCCCTGTTCTATACACTGGAAAAAATTTAGGCTCGCTCAAATTTAAAATAATTTGTTTGTTTGTCACATCTAAAATATTTAACTTCACAGAATCTAAATTAAGTCACTTATTACACCCTGATTCTTTTATTTTGACATTAAGCAAATTACTCCACATGACACGTTTGACTCAAAATAAAATTATTACTGATCTTTAAGTGATTTTTAAGTATGTTTTGAGAAGAACCAAAACCTTTGATTTATGTCCATTTGAAGTGTATTTAGTTTAGTTTGAATCAAAATGCAAAAAGGTAGTTTCACAATATAATCAATACATTGTGTTCAATAGAAATTATTATCTTGAATGAACAGCTCCATGCTGCACTTTTTACCATGTACGCTGAACTGTAACCACTTATGATTATAGAACATGAGTGGGCAATTAATTTTCCTATGAGGTCACATGACATATGTTGATAGTTATTAAGGGCCAGATCAATTCACCTATATCTCTTTTAAAAAAAAAACAGAAATGAAACAATACAATGAAAATATAGAGCCCAGAATATTTAATGAATATTGACACAAACATTTGTGAAAATGGTTTTATATAACTCGATATTGACTTTACATTAAAAAAAAAAACCTAACTGCAGATTTGTTTGTGTATCTCAGTTCCTTTTCTGATTTCAATAAAGAAATCCTAAGGAGTTCACGTTTTGTTAAAATCTCTGCATTCTTAATACATTTTTCTTTCATTTTTTGGTGTTACTGTAGCTGACATGAATGGACTGAAATTTGGTACATAAGCCTTATGCTGAGTGTGTAAAAAAATGTTCATTTAGCAGATCTTTCAAAATAAAAGGTGCATGTTATATATTTGCATTGACTTTTAATTTGCCACTGACCTCATGTGGGCCAGTCAGGGCCAGTTATCGGGCCGCATGTGGCCCCCAGGCCTTATTTTGCCCAGGTTTGTTATAAAACATAGTGTCTATAAATTCCTATTGTTTTAAGGCTGTTATTACAGAATCATTTTAATCTATGATCAGATTAACTGTGATAAACATTTACTTACTGACCTCTGTTTATTTCGTAGGTTTTGTTTCCATTTAGTCTGCCTCAGTCCACAGTGAAGGAGAGAAACGTGAGAGGAAGTAAAGGTTTATGGGACTAAAGAAACAACAAAGGACTTCAGGTTTAATCAGGACCAGTTTCTTATATGTACTTTACACAAGTCAAAGCATCAACACGCAGAAGAAAAACCCTCAAGACTCACAAGATTCTGCCCACTTTGATATAAAGTCCAGCTCAGATTTTTTTTCCAACAAAGGCTTTTTTTTTAGCCTCTGAAAAAGATTTTTTATATGTCATGTTTCACACAAATGACCACAGTCTGTTTCCTGTTTCACTTCACAGATATGATAAAAGACAGTGTTGTGATGTAATGAATGCAGACACTGATCTGAACTGTAAAAAATCCTGTTGTTTTTACAGGGGGACAAAAAATAGCAGTTGTGATTGCCAGAACAATCCTATAAAAATCTATCAAACCATAAACATATTCACAACAGTAACATGTTGATTTAACATTGAATGTAAACAGTAATTAGACTGCCCCTTACATAGTCCACAGTTAGGGTGACCAGATGAGGTTGGCTGAAAGATGGGACGCTGCGCTGACGTACATAGTTAATAAAAAAACATGACTTTCTAAGCCTGTCGAATAAATGTTATTCAAGTATTTAATAGTATATTAATCTGATATAATCAATACAAGCGTGCAATACACGTACAAATGTTACCTTGAAATAACATGGTTGAATGTGGAAACATGGGAAGTTCAACGATAACACAATAGGATAATAATGAAGCTGCGTCTTGTCTTGTCTTACATATGTCTTCAAATCTTTGTTAATCTATCGCTATTGCCAATGAATATTCGCAGCGGTCACTGTTCGCTCTAACTGTAGCAATCGAATAGAACTAGAATGTGACAAAGACACAACATAGATCCATTGTAGCTAGGCCTGCACACAGACATTTAAAACTTTCGGGTCTGTGTCAGCAGCCTCAGCAGCAGTCAGACTGTAGGGAAATTGTTTAAAATGTTTACCTGGGGATAGCAAGTCAAGTTTGGTATTAGTTTAATTTTCGGGACACGTACAGCCAGATTCGAGATTCGGGACAACAGCTTAGAATTCGGGACTGTCCTGAATTTTTCAGGACACTTGGTCAATTTATCCATAGTGTTTTCTAAATCAACTAGGATTAAAGTGGGAGACATTTAGATTCAGTGTCTTCAGAGTTTTGTAATGACAGATTTGAACTGCCAACCCTTTGGTGATTGGATGACCTGCTCAACCAATTGAACCACAGCCGCCCATTATTTTACAAATTTAAAGTCTTAAATTGTCACATGTTTCCTTACTTATTATATTTATTGTTTTTACAGAAGTGAATAGGTTGTTATTTTAACATTGTGGTCTTGCAATTTAAATGGCACCACATTGTTTTTCTATTACGGTCTCATTTTATCAAAAAAAAATAAAAAAATAAAATAGAAATACATAATTTCTACAGTACATACAAATCAGTTTTTGTTCACATACTCTTCCTGTAAAAACTACAGCTATAGTTAATTTAATTGTTCGCACAAAATCGTCTCAAATAAACAAAATTGCATTGTATTTTCACTTACATTTTTATGTTGTAATTTTACTTTTTTTTTAAACTTTTTGTCATTTTTTAGTGTGTATAACTTTGTCATGAACATTTGCATATTTTCATGAGTTTATCTATCACTTTTGCCACCTTTTATTTACTGTTCCTTACATTTGAAAGAGACCTCGCTTTGTTTTATACATTCATTTAGATTCTAGTGTTGAATGCATTTGTAGACACTTCATTACTACTGCACTAGTATCCAATATTAAGCAGCAGTCAGATGGACTATAATTATGGGTTAAAATTAATTTCCTCTTGTTTCTATTGCAGTGCAGCCTCAGCATGAAAGACATACATGCCATAATGATTTCATTACATTTTACACTCAATTCCTGAACCAGCAAATGAAAAACATCAGTGTTTTTAAGGAGTTTTATTCAAGTTTTTTTTTTTTCCACTCGTGAAGTCATAAGTTACCTTTGTCTGTCATTAAACCCTAAACAGGATAAAAGTTAAAGATAGAACAGAAGGATGTTTCACTGGTTCAGTGTCTACTATGCTACCTCAGTTAGCCACCATGTGACCGGCTGCCCATGACCTACCATGTACGTCACACAGTTCTCTGCTAAAACAGGAAACTAGTCAGCACAAACTCAAATCCACTCACATGGAGCAAGGAGGCATTTTTCAGCCAGCATCCATCAATGTAATGTTGAATTTAATTTATTTCTATTTAAAGTAAACTGACAATGGGAACTCAAGTAGTTGTCTTAAAGTCCAACTATTCTGCCTATTTGGTGTTCATGATTATTTCCTAATTACACACAAATAATCATGTATTAAATAAAACTAATAATAATGTGAAGCATGAATTTTGTATTAATACACGTGTTATTTTAATTGCCTGTTTTATTCACTCAAGGAGATTAAAGGTACATCTTAATTTCTATTATTTTATTAATGCAATCCCTTAAGATTATTAAGATTTTCGCTCCGTAGTATTTTAAGGATTAAAGTAAACTGAGAAAAGGAATTAAAACAGATGGCTTAAAGTTGATCCCATGTGTATCCTATTTAATAAGTATGATGTGTACCTGATTATTTCTGTCCGTGTGCATCATACAATACCACTGGGCATACCTTTTTTTTTTTTTTTTTTTAAAGAAGTGACTGAGATGTGTTGAACGTCAAAGAGGCCATGCTACCCAGATTGTCTCTTAGATCTTATCTCTATCCATTGCTCTACCCTCATACTCCAAGTGTGTGTGAACATTCATGTGCATGCGTGCTCCGAGTTTGTCCAGCATGACGGCATCCTCCTGCGACCTAATAAACATGCTATTATAGAGTTATCACCATCACAACTACAGGCACTTTGTGTGTTCACAGGAGCTATAAAATCTATTACTGACAGACGATCCTGAGGATAAAGAAGAAAAGGGTCACAAGTGTGCAGAGTTTCGCCCTTTAGAGGCCAAGCGTGATGTAACGTAAGCTACACGCTATGGCTACGGATCGTTTTGATTTTCCTATTTATTTATTTGTTTGTTTTCGCAGTAGTGCAAGTTCAAACTTTCCCTGCACATGCTTTACGTTGCACCCTTTGCACTGGGGAAAGTGGGTAACAACAGACCCTGACACCTTCCCTGAGAACAAGCCAAACACTTCAGAAGCTTCTGGAATTCCAGGGCTGCTGCGTTTGTTTCGAGGCAGTACATCTCTGTCAGCAGATCTAAATTTACAAGATAATAAATTATCACAGATCTGGTTCTCTGGACACATGCATATGCACATACATAGATATATGAACACAGTGGCTTGACTGTCCCTGAAGGATGGTGTATTTTTAGCATCTGTCGTCTATTCTGACCTTTCATTAGCTTTATACATAATACTCCTGGATTTTCAAATGATTTCTTTGTAAATTAACATCAATGTATGTAATGTGTCTTTATGGATGCTAATCACACAGAACTCACACGAATGTGTTCTGAAGGTTTTGATATATAAGCTTAATCTCATATTACTCATGACAAAAACAGCAGCAATAATTGTTCTTTGAAAAGTACAAACAGAACTGAAGCAGTCAACATACATTAAGACTTTTTTTTTTTCTGTAGATATAACCCATCCCTTCTACTTGATTCACTCAGTTACAGATCAGAAAAATGCAACGTGAACATGTTGGATAAAATTCAGGCATTTCCAGGAGTCAGTGGCAAACCATGTCACCATGCTGACTGTGGTGCTAGACGGAAAGAATGCACACATGGTTGTTTTTGCAATGTTGCGACAAAGCATCTGACCATACCAGTGAATTACATCACGGAACCACTTTATTCAGTTCATAATGATATCCAAAGGGGCAAGAAACGGGACAAAGGTCACATGAAAAGTACCCTGATCATTTAACACTAAGATGCTGATATAAACACAACATACCTGTATGGTGTATTTGTGGAACAGTAAGACTGTGACTCTGTTTCTATGGTTTCTATGGTTTCTAGAAGCAAACACTATCAGTGATTGTGCCATTTCTTTTACCTGTCCCCTTTTATTCCGCACATGGGTCTGCCCTGCAAGGTTCCCCCTGTGTGTCCCATCAGTGCTGGATGTGGGTCAGGCCTGCTGACAGGCTGTCCTCCCCGCTCTGCGCTGCCAGGGGATGGGAATACACGCTGAGCTCATCTTTGGACTGCTGGTGACAGCCCACAGGGGACACATTACTGAACCATTAGCCCAACTCTTCCACCTACAGTGCATGCTTCTGGCTGGTACATTCGGCCAATTCCTTCCTCTTGCTGCAACTTTTCTTTCAGAAATAATCCTTAGTGATTATAATGTATCAACACAAAAATCAATTGGATTAGTCCAAAACCCCTGCCTCTGTAAACTGCCCCTTTATCCACCCCCCCCTTCACCCCAGTTTAGCATTTAAACCTAGCAACCTCCTGTCAGTACTTTTCCTCTGAGGTTATGGTTGCCAGATTGGACCATCAGGGCAAACCTTTCCTCCAGCTGACATGAAGGCACTCGACTCTGTTATTGTTTATGAAGAGAAATCTGGGGTCAAGTTCACACAGAGACAGAGAGAGAGAGAGAGAAAGAGAGAGAGTAGGAGAGCGAGAGAGAGAGAGTCTGTTCCAGTCCTAAAGCCCATGAGGGAGCATAACTCAGCCGTGTTTGTGCTTCCCTAATTCCTTTTGATTTAGCAGAAAATTGTGAACTAAGCTGCAGAGCACAAGTATTCACCCATGCTCAGGTTCTTTGCCTCACCTTGTGGCCTCTCTCAAACCTCCGTGTGCTCCATATATGCATGCATTTGTCCGTCTCTGAATCTGTAAATTGTGTGTGCTGTTTTAATACCAGCTAAGCTAATGGACCCTAAGACGAAATACAAACATCTCTAAGAGGAGCTTAGCTTTTACAAGCTTTGAATTAAAAAAAAAATAAATCACAGTTTGCGACTGCTAGCTAAGTCTTAATAGTTTCAATTCCGACAGGGATTTTCCTGGTTTGTTTACTTGTTTGTTAGTAGCACTGGGTCAACTGTGGTATTCTTAATCCCATATCACAAACACCTCAGGGAAGTTGAGTCTACAGTGATTCAGACTGGTGTGTAAACAGCCCTGGTAGTGCTTTTTCAGTTTGGTAAATGTTTCAGTGTCTTTCCTGTCAGGATCCATTCAAGGACAGAGACAAAAATTAGAGCTTTGATGAAAGATGACAGCCTGAAAATAACCTGAAGACACACAAACAGGCATGGAAAGAAAGGTAAGGATGTCCACTGTGTGTGTGAGTATATGTGTGTGTATAAATGCTTTATTCCAGCGCTGTCTCAGCACTCTCTCCTACACATGTGGTTCATATTTAAGCCATAGTGCTGTTCCACTGGACGATTTGGCTCTGTTCACCCAGTCCCACATTCCCAGCTTTTTTCTCTGACTTTAACTTCGGCTGTGATTTAGATGGTGCACGACCAAAGACTCAACAAATATTAAAATCATATCTGTTAAAAATCACTCCAAATAATGTTCAACACTTGTATATAAAGCTACACATTAAATAGATGTATAGAGCTAGCAAATATCGGTTTATCACAAGTATTAATACTACAGTCATGTGAAATATATACACTTTTAATTAAATAGCTCATCATAAATCACATAAACCAGGACCTGTGCAACAATAAATACCATGTTGTGAATCAAACACATTTCAAGCTGGCAGGGAAATACATTTTCAATTAAAACGTGAACAATTAGAATCATTTGTGATGCTACGTATCCGTGTTCTCTTGTTAGAGTTTTATACGTGCACTCCACTTTGTATTTCTGTTTTAAAGAAAGAAAAGGGAGAATAATGTGTTTGAGAGGTGCATCATTAAAAACATCAGTTCATTTGTGCCCCAGGTGAACCCATGCAGCAGCAGCATCACCATTTAACCCTGCAAACCCACCTCTCCATCTTTAATATGTGCTTCTATAGTCAAACTCTGTAACCCCTACATCTGCCCAATGGTGGAGAGGATCTGTCAGCAGCGAGCCCTCCCTCATCTCTCTCTCTCTCTCTCTCTCTCTCTCAGCTCTGACTTTGTCCACCGCGCACTGATAAAGGAGAGGTCCAGTGTGAGCATCCGACCCAGCACAGGACAGAACCACAACGCGTAACGCATCCACCAGCTTGTTTTTTTTCCCCCCCAGTTTTAATCCGGAACTTAATTGACAAAAGACAAAAAAATATATATATACACATCAAAACTACAGATAAGTGTCGGTGGAGCTTGTGATCAGTAAGTGGTGAAACTGCGGACACTTGTTGCTCGTCTCGTCAGGTAAAAAAACAAAAAACAAAACTCACGACGCGTTGAGTGGAGTCTGGTGCGCACATGGCACCGAAAACGCGCTTCTGACAGTCGCGCAGCATGGAGACACACACTGGATAACGAGGCCTATCTACTGCAGGGGTGTTTGACCTTATTGACACAAACCTTCTGCGCAAGTTCTTCTTTTTTTCCCCCCCAACTTTTTTTTAAAAATTATTTTATAGGGGGGATTATTGCGTTTTTAATTTTTTTTTTTTTTTTTTAAAGCGCACAGACATGTTGGGTTTAAGCAGGATTCTGAGCCTCCGGGCAGATCGGATTCGCAATTGTGGATCTCCAGGAGTCAAACTTTCATCCCAGTTGTCCTCGCGCCACAGACCTGGTGCCAGTTCACGGATTTACTGTGCGTGTCTCTTGCTGCTGTTGCTGGTGACTCCACGGGTGGACTCCTCATGGTGGTGAGTCTGCGTCCATTACCCCACCTGCCATCAAGATTTATTATACAATATTTATATATATATTTAAGTCACTCCGATTATTTTTTATATATCATTATTATTTTTTTTATTTCTCATTATTATTATTATTATTATTAGGCTGAATGGAATACCACCCAATCTGAACAAATCCCTTCCTCGTTTATCTTCATTGGTAAAGGAGCTGTTTGTGATCCCCACAGACTTATACTGCGAGTCTCTCCTTACAAATTTCAGGGATTACTGCCAATGAATTTAACTTATTACGACTCATTTCATACCAAATTAATTTAGAGCTGCCATTTCCCACAGAACACAAACAAGGACATTTATCCACGAGGTTTTGGAGTTTGTATCAATCCATCATACAATCTGGATCACAGAGTTCTCATTAGTGATGTTTATTAACAGGGCATCTGATATTATATATATATATATATATATATATATATATATATATATATATATATATATATATATATATATATATATATATATATATATATATATATATATATATATATATATATATATATATATATATATATATATATATATATATATATATATATATATATTAATCTTTATTATTCTTGCTCATATTCAGGCATTTTTTGGGGGTGCAAATAACTCAGACGGTTGGGGTTTTATTTAAAGGCTGTTATTAGTCACGAATGAGCGCGTTGTGTTCTAATTTTTATTCTATGAAGACAAACCATAATCGTGCGTAATTCTGTCACCGTTACAATTAATTCCAATTAATCTGCAATCGAGCAAAGACAAGGTGGGTGGGGGGGGGTGATGACGCATTAAAATTGGAAATACCCTAAATTATGAGTTTGTGAATGAGTTTAGAGTTGCATTTTCTTCATGTCAGTTGTTGGCTTGCCATATTGAGCAATAATAATAGAGCGATAAATGTAATTTATGTCGGCGCTGTTGGCTGAGCGCGTGTTCAACTCAGCTGGAGCCTGCTTTCGACAAGGCAGAACAGTCATTAATTCACCAGGTACCACACACACACACACACACACACACACACACACACACACACGGACGCAATGACTTCACTAAAATATCCCAAAAGCAGCCATCTAGAGCATAGGTGAGGGGTGAAAAAAAAAGATCTCATAGTCTGCGCAATAACATACGTGAAAATGTCCATGTGTGTGAGTGTGTTTATAGGAGAAGTGTCTGTGTGTGGGCGGGTATGGGGGTGATGGAATGCCAAATAGTTTGTGTAGATTAAAAGCAGTTATGGGAGTAGTGGGAAGAGTGTGCGTAAAGGCTTTGGCTGGGCATTATTGGATTTAAGGGGAATTTAGTGTGTAGGAGAGACAGTATTTAACTGTTTATCAAATTTCCCTGGGTGTAAAGTGATGATATGGACAGATCTGGGGCTTAGACAAAAACTGATTGGAGATAGATTGGGGGGTGGGGGGGTTGGGGATTTAGCCACTTGAGAAATAATTCTGTTTATAATACATGCGTGGAATAATGAAATCCCAAGCCTCCGCTTATTTATCAAGAATAATGGCCTGGGTTAACATGAATGTTTATCATCATCAGCCAGGTTAGATGTTTGGCTCGTGTTTATTTTATGGCTAAAATCGCACCAGTAAAAAAAAAAAAAAAATAAGACTTTGCTTATTCCCTTATTGCTGATAACCAAAGAAATACACAAAAAAAATGAACTCCGAAATTTGGAAATATTGTGAATAAAGTGAAGATTATTCACTTAAAATAGAGTCAATTTAAGACAAGGCTTGTTCCGTTCCCACAGGTAGTCACTATAGACTTTCAACTGTCTCCTACTTGTCTTTTTTTTCCCCCTAATCCACAGTGTAGTGACAGGGCTTTACAGCATGTTGTTTTAGACCTGCGGATAATGATTTACTACGTTATAAAATCCACAAGTCCTCCTGATTCTCAGAAAATTAAGTGTGAATTGCTGCTTTGGCTTTTCCCTTTGATGAGCACTCTGTTCTTATTCCTGCTGTCTAATCCCACTCTGGGGAGTACAGACCCTCTAGCCTCCATCCTCTTTCCCTGGCCTCGTAAAACACGACCACACAACTACACACTCCATGACCTCCCCTCATTCGCTGACCTGCTAAACCCTGCAGCCACCAGGTTTAGAGGAGTCTCATGAACACACATGCAAACCTAAGAGTTTATTTTGGGCATTTATCTTGATAATGCACCGTTTTATGAGGACAGAAGGGTAGAAGAAGACTGCGAGGAGCTGTGAGGAAGATGAGAATCAAAGCCAATGAGCAAAAAATAAATAAAAAAACAAACAAATTAAAAAAAAATAAAAAACGCAGGGAAGAGCAAAGTGAGTGAATGGGTTTTTAGTCTGACAGGGTTATTGGAGGCCCCAGACTTCTCGCTCTGATTTGTGACGACATGATTTCATCCATCCCATTGGGAAACGTTTAAACACATGTACACACGCAGGTCTTCTGGGGAGAGGTTAAGTGCTTATTTATTTGGAGAGCCGAGTAAATGGTTTCCACTCCCCTCCGACTCACAAACCTTAAACTGTTAAGTGTAGTGAACTCTGACTCACTGAGGACTGTTACCGCAGCTTCTTCTTCTTCTTCTTCATGCCACTCACCACCTGTGAGAGTGTATGTGTCCCACTGTGTACACAATGACACTAACCCAGCACTTTACACTACAACTGTGTCTATTTTATGTTCCAGTTCATTTCAGGCATGGGTTACTTTTTATATACTCATTTGATAACTGTTTTCTTTTTTTTTTTTTTTTTTTTTTTTAATCTTTTTCCAGGTACATCGGTGCACTAGGGGCTCGTGTGATTTGCAATAACATCCCAGGCCTGGTGAATAAGCAGCGGCATCTATGTCAACGCCACCCAGACATCATGCAGGCTATCGGTGAAGGCACAAAGGACTGGATTAGAGAGTGTCAGCACCAGTTCAGACACCATCGTTGGAACTGCAGTACATTGGACCGGGACCACACTGTGTTTGGACGAGTCTTGCTGCGGAGTAAGTCCATGTGTGTGTCTGACTGTATCTGTGACATGTGGACACTGAACCTGCCTGCCTCTTCACTTCCAGTGCCATCCTTTCTTTCTCGTCTCTCCCTTTTCCACCTGGTCTGTTCTTTCTCCCATCTTTGCCTCTCATATTCCCGTATGGTACTCCATGTTTATAGTCACTAATGGACTGTTGTAATGCCTCAGGCCTCGTCAATAAACACACAGGCTTCGAGACGTGGGCTAGTTGTCATTTTGTTTTTCCACTCCTGCCAGACCTTTTGTAACACGCTCATGCTTAAACATGCATTCTCCCCCGTGTTCATAAAGAAGGTTTGCATGAGTTCTTATTCATTTATTTAATGATTGCAGTCTGTCTAAATCTAAATATCCTTTAAATAAATGGAAAGATTTCCTATAATTCTGATACTTACATGTGACAGGTACTGAAGTAATTTAATAAGACAGACCTTATTTAGACAAAGGGGTGACAACTATTAAGCTATGCGACTTCTCACTCTTTTTCAAATATTGTTTTGGTTTTTTTTGCTTCCTTGAATTTTCATTTCTATATTAAGTTGTACAAACAACTCAACTAGTAGCACTGAGAAAGCTTGTACCATTTCCATATTTGGAAAAATACATTATATTGATAAGAAGCTACATGATAGACTATTTTGCGGAGAAGGGGTGGGATTTCATTTTTAATTTTCATTTTTTACTTCTCACTACTTTTTGAATATGTAAATTAAGTCGTATTTTGTTTTCTTGTATATGTGTATTTTCTTGTTTGCTTTTTTATCCTGTTTGTTTTACTTGCAAGGACTAGGTGGGATTATTGTGTTTTGTTGCATATTTGAAATAAACTAAACTAATAAATGGATGACAATAATAATAATCATGAATTCGGAATCAGACCATTTTACACTTTTCTGATATTTTGCAGTTCTTTTGCAAAGTACAGAAGCATACAAGAAAAGAACCTGCAACGTCTTTCTCCATGTTGCTCCATTTATAAGATTAAGATCTTGGCTGTGTTCCCTTTGCTCCTCTTGTTTGTTTTTCAGTGAGGTATAATGATTGATGCTTTATTAGCATCAATGTCTCGGGGATTATCAGGCTACATGTGGCAGAAAGTGAAGGTGTTTTCCTCTGTAAACGTTATCATGTACGTCAATGGCTTGTTATTGTCCCTGTCTCAGCCATTCTAAGCATGTGTGGGGGCCGACGATGCATGGAAAAAGTAGCAGATATGGAGATAGGGGCTGCATGTGTGTGTGCTGGAGGGGGAATAAACAGTAATGTAGATCTAAATATTTAGAGAGATATTCTCACTGTCAGACAAACAGCGCAGGTTTGAAGGATTACTAGCATTGCCCCTCGCCATCCTCCCCCATATACACCCCCTCTGCACCCACTGGCCCCATCTCCTCACCCCTGAGTTGAAATGGGACATTCCAGTGATTGCAGAATACAAAAAAAAAAGCAGGTTGTATCACAGCTTACTGACCCAGCTGTACAAAAGAGAAGCTCAGATGGATCAGTTTCCTCTGGGAATATTAACATGTCTCATATTGCGGGTAACTATCCATTCATAATTTATTACCTTTAATATATCAGCTGTTTTATTTGAACATAGTGGTGTTTATTTGTACATAATTGCAACATTAAACTTAGAAAGACTCATGAAATATTGTTTATTTTTGCGCAGATTATATGATAATATTTTATGCATTTCTTAGATAATAACATGCTACAACACTGAGCCAAAAAACATAATAGAAAGCCTTTTTTCCCCACATTATAATAACAGATAACTTTATTTGGGACATGATTAAAAATCTAAACCCATACATTCCTTAAAGGCTGGAAAGATAATTATGATCCAGAATGTGACAGAGAAAACAATAATATTTTCTGAGTTGTAACTGCAGTGGAGCACAGAGTTTGATGTCTGCCTTGAAGGTACTGCTCCAGGAATGTAAAATGGTTCATCCACTTGGGATGACAATGCTGTTGTGAATAGAGAGTCACGTTTGCAGAGCAACAATTTTCTCATTAGACTTTGTACAGCGTCCAACTCACAATGTGAAAAGTTTGAAGAGGCATACAGGGCTGCGATCAAATAATGAAAAACAACTGAAACAAAGGCAGCTGTTGTTCAAAAGTACATTATGTGGGATTGCAGACAAGTCTCTAAAAAATAATTAGCAGCTGTGCTTCAGCATCAGAAACAAAAAAAACTAATGTTTGTCTTGCTTGGAAAACAAGAATGAATTCTCCCACCTTTTACGGCCAATCTTAACAGACACTGCTGAAAGCAACTGTGACTGAACAGTATGTCTAATTCTCAATGTTTCTCTGGACACACAATAGATGAGTCATATTGTAAGGAACTAAGGAGACCAGAAAAGAACAGATGAGCACAGTGATGGTAGATAATGCTGTCATGACATCACCCTGGTGCTGATTAATGGGGTATCACTGTGTCTGTATTTAAACAATTTATGTGAGCAGAGGAGAGCCCCGCTGCGAGGATTATTTCCATGATAATATTTAAACAGAGCTGTCCTATACTCCACATCAGGCCTGATATGCCCCCGTCAGCTGCACCTTCACGTTGTGATAGCTCACACCCAGGCCTGTTCATGGCATTATGCGTATCAGTGCATGTGTGTATGTAAAATCTGGGCTGTGAAATCTCCAAATTCATCGGACTTTGGCTTTAGCATTTTCTGTACTAAAGAATGGATCGTGTTATTCTAACCTCTATCGCAGTTTAACCATTTTGTTTTTCCTCTCCATGTCTCACTTTCGTAGGCAGTCGTGAAGCAGCGTTTGTCTACGCCATCTCTTCGGCAGGAGTAGTGTACGCGCTGACCCGTGCTTGCAGCCAGGGGGAGCTGAAGACGTGTAACTGTGACCCCCAGAAGCGTGGACGATCTAGTGATGAGAGAGGAGAGTTTGACTGGGGCGGCTGTAGTGATAATATACACTACGGGATTAAGTTTGCCAAAGCCTTCATAGATGCCAAAGAGAGGACTGTCAGGGATGCACGGGCACTCATGAATTTACACAACAACCGCTGTGGCAGAACAGTAAGTGTGTCGTTAAAACTCACACACACACACACACACACACACACGTTTGCACATAATTTTGGCTATGAAGAAAACTTCAGAAGTAACACATTTTCAAGTCAAGCACAAATATCAAGTTGTGTAAAAAAAATACAAACAGTTTAAAATTTGTCCCCAAAATTATAGTTTTTAATTTTGCATGGCCGTCATTATCTGCTCAGTCTCACTACCTCTACAATAACATGTACACAAAATAAGATCACCTTAAATCCTCCAAAATCTCGAATGCCTTTTATTATCATGCAGCTGTGCAGGCTGATATTGCAATTTTTGATTCGATCAAGCACTAATGACTAGCTAGCAATTCATGACAAAAAACTGTACTCCCAGTAGAGCTGCCCAATATGGCCCAAAAATATATGTTTTTTTTTTTGGACAATTATTAACATGATAAAAAAAAGTTGTATTATTATCATCATTGTTAAATTGTATGCTATATACAAGTGGAAATACAGTTACAATTAATATATTAAAAGAAACAAGTTATATTTTTTGAGTTTTTGTTGAACAATAAAAGTTTCCAGAGGAATAATCCCATTTTTCATGATTTTCTACAAGTAAAATATTTATTAACTGAATAACCTATGGACAGTGTTAGTTGATTATTTTTAAACCTGGTGGTCTAGTTGAATATAGATTCTTCAAAAGGACATTTGTTAAAGGGCCATCGGATTAATTGTGAGAGCATCTGTATGCAGCATTTCTTAGATTAAGGGAGGTAATTATGCTGTGTTTTTTGTACCATGGACAACCTGCATTTCTATGTGTGTACCTGGTAGAGTTCCAGTCACAGTGGAAGCAAAAGTATATACAGATGCAGTTTACCCAATTTGTTTTTATTTAGACAATATCTCAATGGGCATACCAAGATTATGTCATACCAGAAGCAAAACCTGGTCAATTAAGGCCAAAACTCTTTAGCCTTAACCATTTCCCCCACGGTCCCCAATCCTTCCTGTATATGTGCAACCTTCTTACAACAGGTGATTGATCTTTATTCAAATAAAAATTCCAGACTCTTTGAAAACTGCTCTTTTCTCCCCTCAAACCCTTGGCTTTATATACTTTTACATTTGTGTGCCTCCTTTTTGTTTAATTAAAATGGTACCTGTTGTGTGTGGTAGATGATTTTATTTTAAAAATGTATAAATGAATGATCGTTTCACAGTTAATTATATTTTGCTGGCAGAAAACAAAACCAAAAAAAAAGAACAAAAACATAAAAAAACTCCAAAGTGCATGGATCACACAGACAAGTTGCACTAGAAACCGACCGGTTTGCGAAATCACATCAAGATTTATGATTATGTGTCTTTAAACATCCTGTAAAATTCAGCTATGACACAATCTTTATTAGGATTTTCACACAAAATTCCAGACTTCAAGGCCTTGGAAAAAAAAAAAAAAGCCATACTTGTGAAGACTTTCAAAAACCTACACAATCATCCTGTATAAATGAATAAAAAAAAAATAAAATCAGATCTGAAGTTCATCTCATCCTTGTCTGTTTGCAGGCAGTAAAGCGTTTCATGAAGCTGGAGTGTAAATGTCACGGTGTGAGTGGCTCATGTACGTTGAGGACATGTTGGATGGCCATGTCCGACTTCAGGAAGACGGGGGACTACTTGAGGAGAAAATACAATGGCGCAATCGAAGTGACAATGAACCAGGATGGGACAGGATTCGCCGAAGCCCATAAAGGCTTCACAAAGGCCACCAAGAACGACCTGGTGTACTTCGAGAACTCACCAGATTACTGTTTACAAGACAAAGCAGCAGGTAAAAATGCACAGAAACAAGACAAACTGGACTGAAAAAGACACAGAGGCAGTTTCTCAGGGGTGTTGATGGATTGCCCCAACTGTGTTATGTATATGTTTTGTGGATGTTCATGCATGACTAGTGTGTTTGTGTGTGTGAATGTCACCGCATGTGTGTGTAATGGTGGTCAGATAACACAGCAGGCCTCCCTTGTAATGTCTGTGGAAGCTAATATTCTTGTACCCTGGGGACATGGTTGTTCTGTGACCACCTGACCTCTGTCAGTCCTTGTCAACACACACAGACACACACATACACACCTATTGTTTGATACTGGTTTGATATACATGCACCTGATCAGATGTGTCTTTTCTTATTTGGCCACATGAAGAAAACTTTCTTTGCTGTTTCTGACACCTCCATCACTGTCTGAAGCTCCGTCCACTCTCCTCTTCCTCGCTGCCTTTGTCTGTCTTTTCTTTCCTCCTCTCTTTCTCACCTTCCCAGTGGAATCCACAGCCTAGGGACACAAGCAGCTAATTTAAAAAAAAAAAAAAAAAAAAATCACTTCTTTCTGTCTGTCACAGTCTCTCCCACTCTGTCTGTCTGAACTAAGCATAGCTGGAGGGCAGAGTGGGCCTCAGAGTGTGAGAGCCTGTCTGTCTGTCACGCTCCACTGTCCATTTAACCCTCGCACACACACACTCACACACAGCCACACATAGAGCAGCTTCAAAGGGAGCAGTGGCTTGGGAAAGGCAGTGTAACTATAGGCTACTCTACCAACACCGCATAGTTGTGTGTGTGGGTCTGTTGTTCTACGGCCAGCTTGTTGTGATAGGTAGCAGTTCAAACAGGGAACTTCTCACACCAAACACAACCACTAATCTCTGTGGGGATGACATTCACACAAGACAGACAATATGCTTCTGCATTAGGTAATAACCAGACAGCTAAACACTGGGATAAACTTAGTATGAGCCCAGGACCAAAGCAGAACCAAAACATTGGTGATATCAACAAGTTCAGCAAATGAGCACATTTAGAACAGCACCTCGGGGATCAAAACATGGCTATAAAAACCTTTTGTGTGGTGAGTAATAAACTTTGCACTTATGTCATGACTCATTTGACTCTAAAACTCTTGGCAAAAAAAAAAAAAAAATACAGAGAAACATTAACAGATATTTAGTCGTTTTCCAACATTAAACAACACTTTTCTCGCCCCATGCCAACAGCTTTGAGTCACAGAGAATTGACTATGCACAAATATTTTAATCACTGCAGGTTATAGTCAGTTATATACACAATTGCAGTGTTATAGAATAATCAAACAAACCCGCCGAGTGCTAAAATGAGTTGGCTCAGTCAGATCTGGATTGAAAAAAAAAAAAAAGCAGCCGTTTCTTCACCTGGTGTGGATGATGTCACTGTTTCTCTATCCTCATTACTCTACTGTCTCCAGAAACAAACAAAAACAAAAACCATGCGCTGTTTTTTTTTTTTTTCTGGACTATATGATGTCGATAAAAATTCCATGTCATCCATTTTTGTAGTTTTCCAGGTCAAACAGTTTGTTCATTGTTACATCTGACTGGAATCATCACTTAACCTCGTCACTCTTATTGCATAGGTTCCCTGGGCACAGCTGGGCGGGTCTGCAATAAAACATCACGTGGTACGGATGGCTGCGAGGTCATGTGCTGTGGGCGGGGCTACGACACCACAAGAGTCAAACAAATCACCAAGTGTGAGTGCAAGTTTAAGTGGTGCTGCGCTGTGGAGTGCAAGGACTGCGAGGAAGCGGTGGACATACACACATGCAAGGCCCCCAAACGAGCTGAATGGTTGGACCAAACCTGAGGACAGGCTCCCGGCGCCCCCCGTTGTACAACCCCATCCCTTTCCCCTTTGCAGGACATTCTGTGGAACACGGCATTCTGGGAAAGTTTGTCCAAAAGTGCTCTGCGTCTCCGCCCTCCCCTCCTCCTGTCTCCGTTCCTCGTTGCATGGCTTTAATACCTATCTCTGTGAAAGCACTAGAATTCAGTAGCCATCAATATGAATAAATACCCATAAGCCCCTGTTTGTGAATGGCTACGGCTGAACTCCTGGGATCAGATGGCAGACAGTGAAACCAGTGAAAACGCTGGATGGAATGAGCTTTTGTCAAAGGTGACGGTCCCGCTGGGCTTTTTACCCTAGCGTGTGGGTTCAAAATTGGTTTGCTGCTTTCACAATGCTTTAAAGACACATTTTTACATTAACTGAGCCTCAAACATATCCAGTATTATTACAACAACATCATATACTCACATAATTTTCTTTCTTTTGGGGGGAAATACACTTTATCTACCAAGAAGAATGCATGGTTGGACTTTGGGAAGTAGCTCGACTAGTGCACTTTGAGAAGTGGACATCTAAGCGCAAGTTTGGCAAAGTGTTGCCAAACAGCAGTCCAAACAGAGGACTACCAGAGGACAAGGAGATGGACACCAAATGGGGGAAGAAAAGAAATAAATGGACGAATGTGTCATTAGAACTTTGAATGCAACTGTAAAAGGAAAAAAAAAACAAAAAACTGAAAGTGATTTATTTAAATTGTAAAGTGTTGTTTCATTTCTCATCTGCGGATGAGACTGCACTACATTGGCTGACTTAAGGAGAGAGAAGAGCACTCCCATTATTGTGATTATGAAGTGTACTCGACTTTTCTGTGTATACAATAACAAATGACCGTTGGAGAAAAAAAAAGAAGGAGGCCCGGATGGTCATAACCACAACATCCGACAGATTTCACTTCTCTGCTCTCCAGCTTGCTCGTTTAATGTTGTGTATATTGCCTATCTAAACAGATGTTAATAAGAAATATATGGTGCATTAGTATGACACTGTAATCTTTGGGTTTTTTTTTTTTTCAGACAGAATAACATTTAAAGGAAGAGATCACAAAAGAGCAAGACTAATCAGTGTGACCGAGAAGGGTAGTGGGTTCGTGTCATAACTTGCCATGTTATTCCCATCACACACACACACACACACACACACACACACATCATTACAGCTTCTCTCCAGTGTGTGAGCACAGAGACACTGGGGTAGTAATAATATAATCTGTGTCAGTAACAAAGGCTGATTCTGTGTGGATCGGGGTGGGGTTGTGTTATATCAGTCAAGGGGAGGGAAGTGTTTGATTAAAGGCCCAACCTAAACCCCAACCCCTGCTGGCCTCATCCCACCCCTCTCTATGTGGAATTCCAGGTGGGTCCCCGGTTAATGACTAGATGGCTGTAATTACCCAGGGCTGTTGATAGCTGGTGATTGGACATGGTTGTGCCACAGAGAACCTAGTGTGGGCTCCTGCTGGGACCACATTTAATCAAAGGCTTCTTGGCCGGCTTATCAAAGGGAATACTTTCCAGCAATCTTCTCTGCTTCAGCCCCCTCTGCTCCCCAGACTCTGAGTTAGGTTCGGTCTCTGTTATATTAGAGTCGAGAGGCTCCTGATAAATGGAATTCGCAAAGATGTCGGCACATCAGAACGGAAATTAAGACAAATGAAGAAGGGAAATATAAATGCTGGTGTCTTTGTTAGCTCTTTTAAATACTGTGATGTGAGATTTGCATTGTGAGAAATATACGTAACAATCCATGTACGATCTAAATCTGTTTTAGAGATTAAGTAATATGTAAAGCAAAAATGATTCTCCATACAGACTCAATATATATTTTTGTTGTTCTTTCTGACTGTATAGAATATGATTCTTGCATTATCAGCTCGACAACAAATAGTGATCATGCCATACACAGTAGTGGAAAAAAGTTTTCCAAAAAATATTCTAATCAAATATTCTAAATATAATTATTATAGTACATTAAACATTTGTGAAAAGTCTTTTTTTTGTTTCAAAAGGCGTGGCTGTATCAGACAGTCACAAAAGAATTTCTGTTTCATGTTAGCATGAACAAATAACAAAACTAAATTCTTGACAGTTTAACATGTCATGCCCTGAACGTGTTTCATTATCTCACTGAAACATCCAGTTTTAACCTCGACGGAACCAGAGTACAGGCAGAAGTGAGCGTAACATTGACTTAAGAGTGATTCTCAATGTAATATATTACAGATGCATGGAATGTTCAAAAACTTTTTTCCACTGCTGTTCACTACAATCCCCGAATTGACATTTTGCAGCGATGAAAGTTAGAATTAAGTCCTTAAAAAATTGTCGCTTGAAACTCAGACACCTTAAATTTATCCCATGAGCTTCTTCTTCAGCCCAACACAAGTTCATTCTCTAAATATATCTTTACAATCATAGTTTTTAATAAACTAAGATTAGGCCATTCAGGATTCACCTTTCAGCCTACTCAAAATGAGTCCTTAACATCTTAGACTTTCTTTTAATAGTCACAGGAGGCCCATATTGTTAGATAAGATAAGCTTTATTGTCCCTCAGGGTAATATTATCAAGCTATTCCAGTCATTGAGACTATTCTAGTGCCAGTGTCCTGTGGCACAGTATCAGCGCCCTGGATGCCAGGCTGAGTGCATTCCTTATCACAGGCAAACCCTTCGTCTTCTCTGCTGGCAGCTCTGTCTGAGCAAGAGGAGAGGGAGAATGTGTCCAGTGAACATGCAGGAAAAAAGGAATAAACCTGAACAGCAGATGTGTTAAAAGTGTTCACATTCTGTGCTTTCTTAAAAGTAGAAGTACTCATCCACTTAAGTAAAAAAAATTAAATAAAAAAGTCCAATTTTTCACTTGTAATACAGTACAAAAGTTTTTAGACAAAGACATAAGACAAAAAAATGCATAATTTTAAGATAAAATGTTAAAATTGTGAAATAAAAAGTCAAAATTGTGAGATAAAAAGTCAAAGTTCTCAGTTAAGAAGTCAAAATTTGGAAATAAGAAGTCAAAATATGAGATAAAAAGTCAAAATTGTGAAGTAAAAAGTCAAAATTGTGAGATTATATACTATAGTTATCTGACTTAATGTCAGTTTTCCCTCTGAAGCCACTTATTTTTCATACTGTCACATCTGATTAGTTTGTAATGCATCTACTCTGACAATGTAAATAGTATAAAGTGCAGATATTAATGTAAAAATATAGGGAGTAAAAGTAAAAAGTTGCCAGAAAAATAAATACTCAAGTAAAGTACAGATACCTAAAAAAAATCTACTTAAGTACAGTAATGAAGTACTTTTACTTAGTTACTTCCCACCTCTGCTGAATAGAATGTGTAATGTACGGTTACAATTTTACGGACAATTTAATGGATTTGCTGTTTTGTTTAATGCACTTATGATAACTTTGCAGTGACTTCCAAAAAAAGTAGTGCAGCACATAGTAGTCTGCATGAAAAGTAAGAGATTAACTAGAAACTATTACCTCAGAGTGTGCAGTTTCCACCAAGGCAAATCAGCAAAATGTAGTTATTTGTTCCTTTGTGCCAGTATCAACATTTTTTGAAAATTTCAGCCAAAT
The DNA here is from genome assembly GCA_020466265.1 of Siphamia tubifer. NCBI lineage: Eukaryota > Metazoa > Chordata > Actinopteri > Kurtiformes > Apogonidae > Siphamia > Siphamia tubifer. The sequence continues at coordinate 22,426,196 of CM035789.1, forward strand.
CCATCCATAACTTTTTGAGTTATCTTGCTAACAGAGACAAACAGACAGACAGATAAAAGCCAGTGAAAACATAACTCTGCTGTTCTTTGGAGGAGTAATGATGCAATTGTTAACCCATAAAGACCCCAGAGGTGGAAGTAACTAAGTAAAAGTACTTTTTTTTTAGGTATCTGTACTTTGCTTGAGTATTTATTTTTCTGGCAATTTTTTCATATTTACAAAAATATATGTACTTTATACTCTTTACATTCTCAGAATAGACTTTTTCAAACTAAACTGATGTGACAGTAATACAAAAAAAAGTGGCTTCAGAGGGAAAATCAGTGAAGGAGAGGAACTGTGACTTTATATATTATAGTTGTATGACTATTGTCTCACAATTTTGACTTATTTAAAAATTTTAATGTTTTACCTCACAACCTTTACTTTTTCTCTTAAAATTATGCATTTTTTTAATCGCAATTGTGACTTTTTCCCCCCAATTTTCCTAAATGTCCTACCCATATCCACAAAACTGAGTACTGTGTCTCGATTAAACACATTATCTACTCAGTAACTCCGTCGTAAAGGCTTTATTTTAGATACTTTTGAAACTATTCAGATTTTTCCTGGTTAAATAAGTATTATTACATTCATGTACCTCATTGCAAATGAGAAATTTTACTTTTTTTTTTTTTTTACTTTTACTCAAGTAGAGGAGTTGAATCAATACTTCTACTTTTACCAGAGTATTTTTTTTACACCAGTCTTTGTACTTCCACTTAAGTCCAGAATGTGAGCACTTTGTCCACCTCTGAAAGACCCACAATAGTCAACAGTCCTACTCATCTCTAATATTTAATATCTGTTGAGCCATTACTTCCATCAATACATGTAAATAATTGGTGTAAAATACACTGTCATCTTTTCATGATCATCAGATATGATCTATTTGGACATTCAGACGCTCCGTAGTTTCTGTGCAAACACTGTCAACTTATACAACATTGATTCACCAGTAAAACCCATAGAATTTAATTATTGACAATGGTTTTTGAGGCTTGCTTTAATGGAATATAATGCTGAAAAAATCATTTTAGTTACTTAAAGAGAGGGTGTAAGATGTTTTCCTGGAGCTTTTATTTTGCTATATTGCTTAAAATCTCTGTCACACCCCAGTTGAACCCAATTAATTAAAAGGGCCTAACACAAAAAATACATATTTTTGGTCACCTGTAGAATAGACAGACCTGAAAACAAAAAAAAAAACATGATCCAATCATTTTAACCTGTCCATCGAAATGATTGAATGTGGTATGTTATTTGCTGCTATTTGTCCCTCTTCCCTCTGAGAGTACAATGTGGTTTTCTGGAGATGTGGCTTCAGGGGAAAGTCTGAACCAAGGGATTTGGACTTTTGAATTGTGCCTTTTCAAAACGTAGCTGCTGGAACCATTTGTCCAAGATCTCCTACTTCACCTTTAACTGATAAAGACCCAAACATTCACCACTGAAAAAAACTGTTTAATATGTGTTGAACCACTGATCCTATCAGTACATGTAAATAATTGGTGTAGAATCAGAGGCTCTATAGTGAATGTGGAAATACGGTCATCTTCTATGAAATTGATTCACTAGTAAAAAGCCATGGAGTTGGATCAATGACAGTGGGTGGAGAGACTTGGTTTATGTTCAATTCATGCTATATTTTTTGGAAAAAGACATGCTTTCTTCATTTTGTCTCTGTTTCTGATGTAATAACCCTCGACTTTAAATTAACTTGAAAGCTTTTATGAATATTGATATGATCAGTGAATCAAATATAGAAAAACATCAGATTTTTGTTTTAATATTATAATAGTCACTTATAATTGCTGAAGGTTAAACAGAGGGGGGGGGGTGTTAAGGAGCACTGGATCTCTATGGGTTAATTTAATATACATAAAAATACATTATACACTAATGTAATTGATAATCGAAAATACACATACGAAAGGTTAAAAAGAGAGTCAAATCCATTTAGGAGCTGCCATAAAAGTTTCACTAAATTTTATGGGCTAGTCAACTTATCCACTGGAAACATGAAACTGTGCACCCTGACTTCCCAGTTACTTTGATCAATTAGCATTTATAAATCACAATAGATCAATCGATTAGTGACATTTTCATTTCTGTAATGGTAAATCATAACAAAAATAATCTCAAAACTTTACATATAAAGCAGGTAGAAACCAGACTTTACAAAACCTAACCGAATCCTTCAGGAGCACAGTTGTGTGTCAACTGTGTCTCCATAGTGACAGTTATGTAGATTAATCAACCTTATGTCAGGGCCTTACTGCATGTCAGCTCTTGTTGCCAAATGATGCAAACCTGAGAACAGTGGATGAACTGCACTCCGATTACACACACACACACACACACACACACACACACAATACAGGGTTTTCCAGAGACCTCTAGACTCTACTTATATGTACTCTATCCATTTTAACACATATATTTATATTCCATGACATGTCAAAATGTGACCATTTTTAAAAATGTTTGAAGGGATTTTTTTTATGCATAACTACATGTCTTCCCCACATTAACACTGAAAATGTAGATCAACAACACACAAAAATGGTCATATATTGTTTTTTTTCTCCATCGGTGTATAATACACACATTAAGTGTAACAAGACAATTTGAGTGATGTAATAATCGTTTCAGAACTTTAACATGATATGAGGTTGAGTTCACATTCCACTGTGAATAAATTAGGACTGTGGAGGTTTTGTTGAAAAAGGTTATATTGCGATTATAAGCAATTTTGCAGTTGAATTTTATTTATTTTTGTAGGTTTTCATTTTTGTTACTTTTTATCATTTGTAGACCCAGTGTGACTTTTGTCAAAGTTCCAAAATATTTTTTTTTTTTACATATTACCCTCTGTTTTGCATTGTTTCAATGAAATTCATTCATCTTCTGAACCTGCTTTATCCCCACTCGGGTCACTGGGGGCCTATTCCAGCTACAACCGTTGAAGGCAGGGTACATCCTGTATGAGTTACCAGTTATGAAACTCATATATTTACTGATCATATAGATATTCATTAAAGATCAGATTATGTAGATGTTCATAAAAACTCTGATTAAAGTTAGTGGTTATTATATCAAAAACAGAGAAGACTGCTGAAAAATTGGCTTTTTTAGTAAAATATATCATTAACTGAACATAAACCAAGCATTTCCATCCACTGTCATTGATCAAACTCTATGGGTTTTACAAGCGAATCAGTGTCGTAGAAAATGTTAGTGTTTCCACAGTAACTACAGAGCCCCTGAAAGTCCAAATGAGTCATAATATCTAATCATGAAAAGATGATAACCTGTATTTATACATGGGTTGCTAGAATTAATGGATCAACGTCTTAGATTAGTAGATAGTTTTGGTTGACAGTGGGTATTTGTGTCTTCCTTCTAGTGTGAACTGTTTGACACCCTGATTAAGGTTAGGACGCTGAAACGCATTTTTTAAATAGGTTTATGGAACCAAGCCAATGTAATATGGGCTTTTTCATTTTCACATACTATATGAGAGTGCCTTGAAATCATCCTTTATTCATGCTGTAAGTTTTCCCATCCAAAGAGCATCTCGAATATTCCTTATTGCAGTCCAGGTAGCGCTCCTAAGGCAGACCTTTTTGGGATATAGTATTATTGTGTTGTTGTTGATTTCTCAAAATGATCTAGCATTTAAGTTTCTGCAGATTTTACCTTTTTTTCCTGTGTAATACATATTTCACAGCCTAAACATTTTCATTTTACTTAGAATGGAAGTTGTATAATTGCTTCTGCTTTTACTCAGGTGATTGTTTTTACACTTCTTGAGTAAAAATTATACGTCTTACCGCTACTATGATCTAGCTGTAAAATCCAGCGTCTTCTGTGGAAAAAAAGGGGAGGGTCAGGAAGACGAGTCAAATGGATGGATGAGAGAGAGAGAGAGAGAGAGACAGAGAGAGAGAGAGACAGAGAGAGAGAGAGAGACAGAGAGAGAGAGAGAAATGTATAGGGTTACTCAGAGACCTCGTGGGCATGTTTATCATCTTATCTGATCTTAATCTGAGCAGAAAGAACCACGTTCCCCACAATTCATCATCATTAACCACCCCACCTGCCAGATCCTCCTGACTGCCTCCCCTGATGTCTCAGGTTTAAGCTGGGAATCTAGCAAGTGACCCCACCAATAATTTCCTCCCTAAAAAAAAATCGACCTTGGGGTGGTCTGGGTGTCAGCCATGCGATCTGTTTCACACACATATTCACTTGTACATACCTGCAGGCTAGGATAGGACCCCCCCAGCACCCCTATCACCTGTCCCTCAGTGTTTTACTGAGCTTTTTCACTCTGTCACTCACTGGTCCTGAGCAGAAAGTGCATGCAAACATACATACTTGTGTGTTCCTGATGGGATGGGTTTACCCCTCGGGGCCGGTAGAATGTGGGTGGTTTTTTTCCATCAGTCTGGTGAGGTCAGAGGTCATAAAGTTTAGGTGTATAAACAGAGAACCTCCAGCTGTATGAAAAGCCTTCACTGATCCTTGCCCTGTTGACACCTCCCAAACATTAACAGCTTACTCATTTGCTAAGCTCTACTGTACCTGCTCAGCCATTTATTCAGAAGAGCACCTGCTCTGTTCGATTCAAACGTGGCGTACAGTAGAGCTGCCGACAGTGTCAACCCCTCCATCCCCATCTGTAACCCCTTCTGTCTGATTATGCAACCATTAGATATTATCTGGGTCGGTTGGGGAAGGGGTTCGGTTTGGGGGGCTGTGGGAGCAGTAGGAGATGCAGATTTATTGGGAAGTTCAGACTAATATTTACATGACCTGCCAGGACCCCAGGGGTGTAGAGTCAGAGAGGGAGAGAAAGTATGGGTTAAAGTTGAGTTAAAGGGGGATTTCTGGGCTAAATCCTACAGCAAAAAGATGCCCAGCCCCCATCACACCCCCACAGAAGGCCATAACCATCACATATAAGTATTTTTCTAATGAAACATTTGAAATTTAGATTTTTTTTTTATTGTTTATATGGAACACTTAAACCCCCCCCCCACAACAAATCACATTCAGTTTCTATTTCAAGTACAAGTAAGACAAATGTAATGGCATTTCTGCACTCATTTTCCCCACCACCTTCTTGCAGGGTTGGACTGCTAACCAATACTGGGTCCGATAACCAAAGGGTTGGCGGTTTTAATCCTGCTCTGTCCTAGTCAGTCTGTTGTGTCCTTGGGCAAGACACTTCATCCTCCTTGCCTCAAGTGTCACTCACACTGGTGTATGTATGCGTATGAATGTTTGGTGGTGGTCAGGGGGGGTTATAGGCGCGAATTGGTAGCCACGCTTCTGTCACTCTGCCCCAGGGCAACTATGGCTATATATGTGGTTTACCACCACCAGAGGGAGAAAGTGAGAGTGAATGAATAATGGGTCATTAATGAAAAGCACTTTAAGTGGTCCAAAAAGTGCTATATAAATGTAATCCATTATTATTATTATTAAGTCCAACAAATCCCAAAGACCCTCAGTGGGTTCGGGTCTTAAATAACTGCCCTCTTTAAATACCTGCCACATTCAAAATTGAAGAAGCATTTTTGAGGCAGAAGATAGAAGACCAGCAAAAACAAGCAAGCCAGTGGTCCATCAGGGAAGTGCAGACGTGCGTGATGGAGGACTGCATCTACAAGAATTTAGGCAGAGCAATGAAAAAGTGTTCCGGGAGCATAGGTATCACCACTTTTGATGGTCTAATCATTTCTTTTTGCAACTGTATATTATTATGAATGATGGAAGAAAACCCACATGTAGATTACTGCACAAAGTGAGAATTTTATTGTCCTTGGTCGGGATATGTACAGTGAGTCCAGCTTGTATTTATAAGGCTGAGAATTAATACTAAACAAACGATGACTCAAACTATGAATTATGAAAGAGCTGAACCAACCACAATGAACATTTGACAGATAAACTTTACCACAGTGCTCCAGTTTCAGCTTCACAGTTTGTCATATATTTTGAGGATTGCGATTGAGAAGATTGTCAACATTTAATTTTTTTTTATCAATTACTAGAAATTTCAGATGACCCCACATGGGGTCCCAACCCCAAGGTTGAAAAACACTGCTTTTTGAGTTAAGCAAAATAATGCTTAATTAAATGGAAAATGGACTGCACTTATATAGTGCTTTTCCACCTTTATGGTGCTCAAAGTGCTTTACATTAGCCTCACATTCACACATACACTCATATACCAGTAGATTTCTAAGGTTCTGTCAGTCATACTGGGGGCCTAAGTCAAGAGTTCAGTGTCTTGCCCAAGGACACTTTGACATGTGGACAGCCAGAGCTGTGACGCGAACCACTGAGCCTTCAGTCATTGGACAACCCATTCTACCAATTGAGCCACAGCTGCCCCACAATTAAGACAAACATATGTAGAGTATTTGATGATTTGCACATGTTGCTAAATTATTTCATAGAACGGTTTTGTCATCATAGCATTTGAATGTAACTCTGATGTATTGTAGGTCATAAAATTTCTTCATCAGTCGACTCGCTGCTAAATTAATCCTTTGCTCTGACAGTTTACTGAACAAATAGTAAAACTAAATATGTCATAATAATTCCACTCCATTGGTAGAGCTATATTTTAGCACTCACTCATCACATGTTAAACATTTCCGGTACTTCTATACCTGCTCTGTCTACTGACGCATACAACCACATGCACGTTGACCTTTTCTGTGAATAGAAAGTCTGTATGAGGTGACGCAGCACTAATTTGTCATCCTTAATTTATCCGTGATATAACTCACTCTCTTCTAGGCCAAAAGTCATGCGTAGTGTTGGACAGTAGAATATTCACCAGACCTGGTTAAATGACAGCTCCAGAGAGGGTTTTAAAGGACAAAGATTGTCAGTGCCAAGGATGAGTTGCGGTGGATTCTTCACCGTAGAAGGTGCGGGTTGCAATGTGATGAGGTTTGTATATGTGTGTCACAGTGTGAGTGTGTTTATCTCCCTCCCTGTGTGGGAATTTACAGACACACCTCGCAAGGCACAAACAACAGTGACCTGGAAAAATAGTCGAAATTCCATCAACATACCAGGGAATCTAGGGGTTTGGACTGACAATATACACTAGCACACACACACACACACACACACACAGACAACGAGACACAGAGGTGTGGGAAACAGGGGAGATACAGGGTCAGGGTCAAACTGTGTAGGCCTCACAGACATAGATACCAGTGAGTGATACCAGCTGACACACACCGATGCTGACATGAACGGTGATACCATCGGAGTGACACTGATAGATAATGCTAAGCGTGCATCCATAATCAAACTAATACTCATCCCTATGATTTTAAATGAACTGCTGCAGAGTTATGTTTAATCACCGTCTTCTACCAGTGAACATCTTTACATCAGTGGGTCCAACACAATAAAAGTAAAAAAAACTAAATAAAAAATGACTACATAGGGTACAGTTTTGTTGTCCAGTACCAATACTGATGCAATTATTAGTAATCAACAGCGGTGGAGGAAGTATTGAAGCTTAGTACTTACATAAAAGTACAAATATCCTGCAAAATGTATATTCAAGTAAAAGTAGAAGTACTACATAAACTATCTGAAATCAAAGAAATAAGTACTTTAAAGTTTGTTTGTTTTTTACACAAGTCCTCATGTGGCAGGTTGTCTGGGCTGTAGTAATTTGCTAAAGAATGTAGATATATAGCCTATTGACTTATGCCTCTGCTGCTGTCACTGCGGTAATAATTACACACAACTATACAGTATATGCATGTTTTAAAGGTTAGATGTTAGGTGCAGCCATGCTGACAGATTGTATCTAATCGCATGCAAGGATTTTAGATAAGGCCCCTCTTTTGAAAACGGATTGGTTGTGGAAGGGTCCTAGATGGTATCATGATACGTGATATTGTGATGCCATCTGGCAACAATCAGGTTAATGTAAAAGTGTCTATACACTCAAATATATAAAATATACATAAACCTCTGAAAATTTGCTAATTCTATCGCTGTCTTTTTTCTATCTTTGTTACTTCCTCCTGCTTAATTCAACTATTAAAAAAACAACAACAAAACCCTAACCATAACCCGAACCCATGTCAGCAGGTTTAAAAGGTTCTTTGGCCATGACTTCTGTGAATCTCATTTCTTACATTGCAAAAAAAAGCCCCTCTAAAAACAGGTACAAAAAAATTTTTTTTTTTTTTTTTTTTGCTTGAATAAAAATAAAAATTAAAAATATGCCAGTGGAACAAGTGAAAATGACTCTTGAAATAACATTTTCAAGACATACCATCTAAAAATCAGTTCTTATATCTCACTGAAAAGTTACTCTTTAGGTGATTATGCCTCATTTTAAAGACCATGAGATATTACGACTAGAAATGAGAAAAATACACTTGGTAAGATTTAGATTTTTTTTCTTCCAGTGAGCACTTTAAAAATAGGAAAAAAAAAAAAAAAAAAAAAATCAAATATTGAATATAACTACAGAACAGATGGTAATAAAAATCCTGGATGTGAGACCCTGATAATCTGTCCACTGCTGGTATCTACCTACACTCAGATGACTTCACAACTGTGTGTTTATTGTTGCTTAAGGTAAAGTCGAAGTGTTTATCACATTTCTGGAGCCAGCGTCGCTAAACTCCCAGACTCCCCACCTTTAACTGCACAAACCAATAAAGACGCACGCAAATCCACTGGTACAAATACACAGTAAACTCTCAGCACACAAACAAACACTCTACATGTGGAATGTAGGAGGCTGTTTAGTTTGTGTTTTGACGTGCAGCTCTCATTACTGTCTGCGTCTTTGCTTACCCCTCTGTTATATTCAATTGGATTATAGATACGTTTCACGCTTCACATACAGTATTTTTCAGGGTTACGTTGCAATCGTGAGCCTTAACACTTGGGATCACTGGCCTTTATTACCTTGCATGAGCACAAAGACAGCTGATCCAGAGCGTGGACACAGTACAGTAGCCTTAGTCGCTCAGTAAACAATGGTAAACACAGCAAGCGCTCAGCATTAAATGGAGGAATACTGCGCACAAAACATTTACACAGAGCTGCCACTGGAACAATATCATTTCAGTTTTCCAATAAAGTGTCGGTGAAAGAAAAACAACAGAAATAAACTCATCTGTTCCTCTGCCTGCTCGGTGTAACTGGTTTATCCTCTGGCCTCTCACTTTCCTTTACAAGATAATTCAATCAACTTTAATAGAGCTTTTCCACAGGCTTAACAAAGCTTTAATACTAATGCTACAAATCCTAAATCTGGACCTTGATCTCATATCTATAATTCTATTATAATGAACGTCACTTAAGAGGTTTTAGTATTTGTAATGTAAGATATGAGCTTTGTGAACACAAGTTAGCCTTTACTAGAAATCCAATATATGCTTAAATACACCAACATACTCAACAATGTGTAAGATTTGTGAACGATAAGTCATTTATCTTTCATAGAACATGGCAAATTACATATTTTTTGGTGTAATCCAGATTAAGAGACAGAAAGGGAGTGAAAATATAGCCAGAAATGTCTAGTAATTTATAAAGAAAAAAATAAAAACATACTAATAAAAATATATATGGTGGGTTAACAGAGACAATCAATCCATAAAAGACATGATAAACTGTGATCTTAAAACTGAAGCAAAGTGGTTCTGTTTATCTGTCAAATGTTCACTTTGGTGGGCTTTACATGCTACAGCTATTTTATAATTCATAGTTTGAGTAATTGATTTTCCAGTATTAATGGTCAGCCTTGCAAATACAAAAGGATGATGATGACATTGACCAAATAAAATTAAATTCTCACTTTGTGCAGTAATCTACACCTGGCTTTTCTGCCTCCATTCATAAAAATATACATTATACTAAATGTCATTTAAAATGAACCTTAATTTACAACATACTATAGCAATCTAATACATGATCAAAAACTAAGAAACATGAGCCAGAACAGTTTGGGAACCACTGTTATACAGTATCCACAAACTCTCTTTACAATGTACAAAAATTATTTATTCCATGTAGTCAGTGGTTATTTAAGTTTTAATCACATTGTGCGATCATGTATAGTCGAATCATTGGTCCATTTTTCTTCAATGAAACCTCAACTTCTGTAAATGTTAACCTTGACCTTTGGACCTTTGAACATACAATCATCATTTTCCAGGTACATTAGGTTCTGCATATTGGCGGGTTCCTAAATCAAACATTTTCAGGGATTGGGTGAGTTGTTTTAGGCCACTAAATCTCTTTTTAATCATGTTTTTAATCATGTTGACTATGCATTAATATTCCGCAGTGCATCTATGATGTTTTCTACTATCTATCTATCTATCTGGAAACAAAACCAGTACCATCTGGAATGTGCTCAATGCAATGAATGATGCTCATATAAAGATAGATTATTAAATAAGGAAAAAAAAAAACCCAAAACCTTCAATACCTACTTTTCAGTTTTGTAATAAATTCCACATAGTTGTCTATTAATTTGCTTTTATAATACAATAAAGAAACTTTGATAATCACAAAATACATTCTAATATTGGAAAAAAAAAATACATTCCACTATCTTTCCCACACTCACTGGTGCCCATCTAACATAAGTAAACTACAGAAATAATGTAATCATATCCTGTGAAGAAAAAAAAAAGCCAAAAAGCTGGTACACACTACATCATCTTCCTGTAACTAAAGCCAAGAACTGACGATGTTTTGATCCTCCTCAGAGTGGAAAAAAAATACTCTTCTCGTGCAAGACTGACATCAGCAGCTACTGTGCTGCACTGGGCGTACATTATACATCACACGCATTTACTGCACATACAAACAGCTGTGCATGTGCAAACACACAAATGGTTCAACAGCATAAATCATTATTATATGCTGCATTATCTCATGAAACTCCCAAGTCCAGAGATAAGGAAATTGATCTAAGGTATTTACTTTGTCTCTAAACTGTACCAGAGGTGGAAGTAACTCAGTAAAAGTACTTCATTACTGTACTTATGTAGATTTTTTTTTAGATGTCTGTGCTTTACTTGACTATTTATTTTTCTGGAAACTTAACTTTTACTCCCTACATTTTTTCACAAATATCTGTAATTTGTACTGCTTACATTTTCAGAATAGACTCATTACTATTTCAAACTAAACGAATGTAAAAATATGAAAAAAAAAAAAGAAAAAAAAGTCATTTCAGGGTGAAAATCAGTGGAGAGAAATTTTGACTTTTTATCTCATAATTCGAAAATTTTTTTAACTATTTTTTAATTTTATTACTTTCCTTTTTATCTCAATTGTCACCCCCCCCCCTTTTTTTTCCCCTGTCCATACCAACATGACCCAATCATCAATCATCTACACAGTAACCGACTTTTAAAAGCTTTATTTTTGGATATTTTGGAAACTTTTCACACTTTTCCTGGTTAGATGAATATCATTTAATCCACGGCAAAATAAATTTTTAAAAAATGCAGTTTTACTTTTTAATTTATTACAGTTGAGAAGTTGTACTTTTTTTACATTTACTTGAGTAAAGGAGTTGAATCAGTACTTCTACTTTTACCAGAGTATTTTTCCACACAAGTAGCTGTACTTCTACTAAAGTACAGAATGTGAGTACTTTGACCACCTCTGAACTGTACATCACATCAGTCAAGGTTATATAGAGCATATCGTCTATAAATGAATGATCATTACAAATGAACCTTTAGTTCTCCAGACATCTCTATAATACTCATGTTCTACTAGTGATACTGAATTTTAATCACTTCCATAAAAACCTACATAGGCATTGTGCACCAAATCATCTACTGGTCTCTAAACTTTAATAACTTCTGATTCAATAAACCCATTAATACATGCAGTTTTGGAGAAGTTTGGTTTAATTTCAGATAATGATATATTTCACAGCAAAAGTCACTTTTTCTTCAGTTTTCTCCATTTCTGATATAATCACCCATAACTTTAATGAGCTTTAATAAACACCTATGTGATCAGTAGATTAAATATAGAACACCCGATTTTCACATGAAAAAGGCAAAATGCAAAGAATAATGTTACAATAAATAGAGAGAACAATCATTCTTGTAATTGCTTCAAAAATAGCACTGGATCATTTGGTTAAACTCTTAATAACAGTGTTTTTGTGGGTATTTTAACATATCTATTTTGTAAATATGAGCAATTACAAATATTACCACCTTAGAATTCCAAGTGTTGTGGATTTTTCTCACTATGTTCCTTATAGTGAAACTTCATATGACGTGACATGTATTTAGAAAATTTGGATAACTTTTGATGTCCCACTTGTTTAGATATTGTTCACCGATTTTGCGCCAACGGCCAAGGAGGAGTTTGTTAACATACGAAGACAGCGAAAATCCATCACTCAACATGTTTGAAATTTCAATCCAAGATGGCGGACTTCCTGTTGGTTTATGGGTGTGACCATCATAAGGTTTTTTGATTGTCTCCTCATGATGAACGATTTTCATAGCTCTAACTTTACTTGGATGTGATCTGGCCTGATACAATTTATTTTGACTTTCCTAGGGGGCGCTGTAGCCACATTTCTTTACGACTTTTGCAAAACTAAATATATTAGCAATTTTTCACACTTCTGAAGTGTGCCCAAATTTTTTGGAGTTTTCATGCATGTTCAGGGGGTCAAATTAGACAGCTCAAAGGGCAGATGTCATTGCGATCACAGCCGACTCAATAAGCCTTGTGCCGGACATCGTCCTCTGTGAAGGCCTAAATGCCTTGGAGAGTGATTTCATCCTGTCTTTTCAATAAAGACAAAGGAATGAAATGGACTGTGACTGTCTTATACCCATGTTCACATCTTCATTGTTGGCTCAGAGCTCCATCTCTATCAAGTGTTTGAACTGGGATAGTTTAGGGGAGAGTAAACATCGGTCTAATGTGTTTATCAGACACTACAGCGCACACCAACAGCTGTTTACCACACAGAGAGCTGAGCCGCGGAAAACAACAGCACGACGAACATGGAATCTGACGGAGTTACATGCGGTGAGACGCCGTGATGTCCAAAGGCAGAGTGTTTTTGATTGGCTGGATGAATTTGTCACTGTGGCCACCCTGCATGTGAAGATCCGGCTGATAGGAAACACTCTCTAACTGTGTAGTTTAAACTGTTTGGGAGGACTCAGAGAAAGTTTTGCGTACACTCGAACAAAACCCCTGTTCTTGGAAAACAAATAAACACGAGTCTTCTATTATATCAGGCTGTATAATAAACCAGTCATGCTGTTATTTAACCCATAAAGACCCAGTGCTACTTTTATGGCCATTCCCAAATGAATGTTTCTCTCTATTTAGCCTTTCTTAAATAATGTATCACCATTTGCTGTAATGTTATCCTCTTTATGTTCAGGTTTTTTTTTATTTTTTTTATCGTGTAAATCATGTATTTTCCCGTACTTACTTAATTTTTTGATGCATGCATTATGAGAACCTTAGTCAACATTTTTGTCCTAAGTGTTTTATTCCTCTTTAGGTATGAACAAAGCAATGTGATTGAAATATTTTAAATTAACCTAAATGTCCACTCAGCTGGACAACATGTGTTTCAACTTTGAACCAAAGAAACGTGCATTTAAAATATGAGACCACTATGGAAGTTTTTCTTTAATTACAGTCTAATCACAATAAGCAATTCATTTACATGTAAGCATGTTAGTGCAAATTAAGTGTTAAGTCAAGTCAAAGCCAACTTTATTGTCAAATGGGCCATATGGACAACATTCTCATAATTGGTGTTATCACCTATGACCAATAGTTTTTGAGATCTCTGGAGGTCAAAGGTGGCATATCGCAAACTTAACTTGTGTAACACTGTGTGTTAAGCATAGACATATGTATGACGCTGTAACTTAATCAATACTGGATATATTATTATAATATTACATGTACTGACATAATGAAAATATCAATATTGCAAAAGCTCAAGATCAAAATCACATTATTGGCTCTAACTCAAAAATGGGTTGTCACAGAAACTTGAGATTGGCACAAAATAGGGGCGAAATTAAACATTCTCTGAATACTTGTTGGTCTTGAATTTGAATGTAAAAGTTTATGTTCATCTCTATTTGTCAGCTTTGGGAAGAGATACAGGTGTTCAGGGTGTACTTCAACTTCACGCACTGGTAGCCAGGACAGTCTCAAGCATCTCTGCGATCCTCTCACAGATTAAGCAGTTGGGAAAAGGAGTGAATAATTGACTTGCCTCATCATCTTGTTATACTCCATGCCTCAAGTTTGCAATATTTAGAACTGCATATCCTCAGTGTCAGTGCTGTTTGTGTGTCTTGGCTGAGTGTATGAGCTGGGATAAAACATTAATTCTTCTTTTATTCATCCACATAGTTCAAGAGTCTGCAACCTATGGCTCCAGGGCCAGTTGTGTCCCTTCAGCCTTTCTCTAGTGGTTCCCTGGGGCGCCAGCCATAAATATAAACATGTGAAAATGAATTACAGTTGTTTTTGACCAGTTAAACATTTTGCTATCAATGCTGTGGCCCTAAAGCTATTATTATACCCATTGATTTGAAAAAGTAGGCAGCTTATATACATTTTTAGTTGTTAAGTTTAGCATTGGAAAATAATAATAAAAAAGCAGATGATCTTTAAGAGTGTGGATATTTATTCTGCCAAAGAACAGCAAAGTTGTTGCCTGTGTTCATCTGTTTGTCTCTTAGCAAGATAACTTGAAAATTTATAGATGTATTTGCCTGAAATTTTCAGGAAATGTTGATGCTGGCACAAGGAACAAATGATCAAATTTTGGTGGTGATTGGTAGAGGTATGTGGGAGGGAGGCACATGTGTGTGTTTTGTAGGAAGATAACACAAAACGTTATGGATGGATTTGGCTGAAATATTCAGGAAATGATTATCGTTGCAAAGGAAAGCCTACACCAGTACTACAGTTGTTTATTTGAGAAGATTTTTGTGCTAACAATTAAAACAAATGTAGCGGTAGTTTTTACAGGAAGAATATGTTAACAAAACCACATTTGTATGAATGGAGTAAAAGTAAAAAGTTACTAGAAAAATAAATAGTCAAGTAAAGTACAGATACCTAAAAAAAAATCTATTTAAGTACAGTAATGAAGTACTTTTACTTAGTTACTTTAACTTACTTTTCCACCTCTGGTTTTGGGTTTTTAGTTTCATATCAGTCAGTTCATACCATTACTGCAGGTTGTCTGTTCTTACCTGATCTGCACTAACATGTTTATGTGTAAATCAACTGCTTGTTGTTATTAGACTGTAATTAACAGTTGTCTTGAGCAAAAATTTTATTACAAATGTTTTATTTCATAGTGTTCTGTTATATCCATGCTTTTAAAATACACAATCCTTTGGCTCAAAGCTTAAACATATGTTGTCCAGCTGAGTGTACAGTTTTGTAACTCCATAAAAAAATACTTTAGGTTCATTAAAAAGATTTCAATCACATTGCTTTTCCAGGCTTAAAGAGGAATAAAACCACTTAGGAAAAACATCTTAACTAAGGATCTCATAATTCATGCAACAAATGGTTAAAATGTTGATTCTCCATTTTACTCTTAAATACGTTTACAGTTTTATTCTGGCAACCACAGCTGCCACTTTTTTTCCTGTAAAAACAACAGGATTTTTTTTTACAGTGTGGCAAAAATAGTAAAACTATGAAAATATCTTTTAACAACTCAGTAAACAACTTTACAAACTGGAATATGTTATGCATTAGTTTCACCACAGCCTTCAGGGATAACAGAGAGAATGTGCAGTTACGCTTGTTCAACTATGTAATAACGGCTTGCTTTGTAAACATTGATAAGTAACGTCCATGTCCAATGTCAAACATTCAGTTATGACATCAAAATTTCATTCCTGCATTCATTCATTTCTACTGTAACTTTTCTACCACTGTGTTGTACCTTCAGCATCACATTGGAACGTGGGGAGGTTTGTGCCGCTGAGGAGGTCTGAGTGTCTGGTACAGAGAGGTCTCTCTGGTGTAATGAGGGCAGGATGAGTGTGGTGCTTGGCCCCATCTGGATCCAGGACAGACTGCCAGAGGAGTGACGGTAGGAGATAAGTCCACTTCAGCCAACTCAATGGGACACTTCAGTACAGGCGCAGCACTGTCTGTCTGAGAGATAGAAAGACTGAAGTAAGTCAGGATCTAGACAACATTGATTAACCCATAAAGACCCACAGAACCATCACTGACCTAAAATATCTACTCATTTCTAATATTTAATAGCTGTTCATCGACTAATCCCATCAATACCTAAAAATATTTAGTGTAGAATACAGTTTTTCATCTGTTCATTGTCATCAGATATGACTCATTTGCACCTTCAGAGGCTCTGTGAACATGGAATCACTGTCATTAATTCAACCACACACATAAATAATAATAATAATAATAATAATACATGGAGTTTGACAAATAACGGTGGTTCTTGAGGCTTGTTTTATGTTCAGTTAATCATGGATTTTCCTGAAAAAAGTCACATTTTCTTCAGTTTTCTCTGTTTTAACATAATAACCTTTGAATCTACTCTGAGTTTTTATTAACATCTACATGATCAGTTAAATAAATATAGAGAAAAATACATTATTTATACTGGAGAATGCAAAATACACAAGATAATATCATAACAAATGGTGATAAGTCTATTAAGGAGGGTTGAAAAGAGAGGAAAATCCATTTAGGAGCTGCTGTATAAATTGTACTGGGTCTTTCTGGGTTAAAATCATACTGGGAAAAAATGTAGAAAAATCCTGCAAGGGAAAATAAATAAATAGAATTATGAAGAAGTAACCAATGTAAAACTTAATTAAAAGACAAGAGTCACTGGTTAAACAACTTAACAGACATTAATGTTGAAGTAGATCTTATATTTGTTCGGGAAAAAAAGTCCTATCATATGGTACTCTGGATATATGGGCTTTACATGAACATCATTTAGCCAATCAGACGGAGGCTCTGCCATCAACTATGCTCTGATTAATTGGAGTCAATTTAATGGCCACCATGCCATTAATGAACAATGTTACTACATGTTATATATTTTCCTGGTATCATAGGAGGTGGACTAAGTATAAGTAGAATGACCTCTGCTTGGTCACTGGTGTTTGACTGGTCTCAACTTTACCACTGGTACATAACTAGGATCTTGCAGAAGTAATGTCAAGTAACGACAAACCCAAAGCCCTGTTCATCTGTAAATGTTTGTGTGTGTGCAGCCTGCAAGCACAATGACAGAGACTGATTGGGTGTCTGAGAGGGACAGATAGCCTTACAGCCAACCTCCACTCACTCATCGAGTGATAAAGAACAAAACACACACACAGATGCAGACACAATCCTGCGCTGGCATTCAACCAATCGTGTTGAGAAATAACTCAACCCTTAACATGGACAAATAGGTGTGGATAAGACCTGCGTTAGGTCCACTGAAAATTGCCGATTCATCACAGATTTCAAACAAACAGATTAGAAGAAGTCTGTTGTGGTATTCAAATGGACTTATAGGATTTGTCTGTGTATACACTCAGCCGCGTTGTGTGAGATTTGGGAGGGTATGCCAGTACGAGAGAGTGTGAGGATGCCAAAACAGTGACAGGCCATTCTTCTATAAACAGGTTTTCAACAAGCTCTTATCTCTCTTCTGCCTTCTCCTCATTCATTTCCGTTTTTCCTCCTCTCCTCGTACACTAAAGTGTTACGTCCTGTAAAAACATACCAAGACCCTTCATCCAGACATAAAGCACATCATCAGAAAAAAAGTGGAAATTGTAGGGTCAGCTTCTCTGTCTGCAGGGAGGGGTGTTTCTCCATTTCCGGGTGACCTCAGTGGCCCAGGCGGCCTGTCTATTAGAGCAGGGGCTATTAGACCATCAGAAAGTGGGAGCATCCCCTCTCGCCATGGTGATAAGATCAAGGCATTCCGACGACCAGAGCACTCATTACCCTGCTCTCTAGTCCATAATGTCCCTCCATTAAAACACCCAGTTGCTATAGAAATGCAGCTGCAGCCATTTAAGTCATTTCTTGGGCCTGCTGTCTCTGTGGGTCATTGACACACACTTGCACCCCCCCCCACCCACCCACCCACAATGCATTGATATGTTGTTTGCTAAACAGTTACACATGTATACTGCTCAGTCTCTCACACAAGCACAGACACACAAACTCTGCTGAGTGTGGGGTCATAGCCACCGGGACAGCGGGATGATCACTGAGTCATCATCAGCATAGCGGCCAAGAAAGAGATGACAGATGGTACAGTAAGGCTGTCTGGCAGCCTGACTCATCATTTGGTCTCGCGGATTTCAATCTCAAACACAAACATGGACAGGCAGACAGATAGGAGGCTGACAGAAACACAAACAGAAACACACACAAACAGACACATGCATAGCAGTAACACTGATTGGGATAAACAAACACCTCTGGTTTCCTTAAGGTTTCATGTCAAACACACCCAACCCCCTGTCCCTCTAATACTCATCTGGCTAGATCTAAATCATTCATAAGGAGACATCTGAAATACACAAGCAACTCAGTACAAATTCAACAGCTCTACTATGACTCATGTTTTGTTTAGGGTTTGTTTTTTTTGCCGTTAGTTGCTTTTTCAATAAAATGTTTAATACAGTGATGGTATTTATGATCCAATTCCTGGGTATTTACACTCATTTTATTCACTATATATATATATATATATATATATATATATATATATATATATATATATATATATATATATATATATATATATATATATATATATATATATAAGACTTGTAACCCACATCCTGAAAATAGGAGAACATGCACAGGAATGTTTAACAGTAGCACAAAAATCTGATTAGCAATGGACAATTCCTATTCCCTGTAAAGATTCTACTATATCAAGAAAATCAAAGCAAATGTGTCAGCATAATGCATTTTTCTAGACATTAAATCCATTGTTAAGAAGTGTCCAGTCTACTCTACAACCACCAGCTCATAAGACATACTGTACTAGACTGTAGGTTTAGTCTGTATCGCCATCTTGTGGTTAAGTTTGAACATTTGTATTAAACAGGGTATTTTTTCCTGTGCCACCAGTGTTGCAGATTTGAAAACAACCTGTTTACTAATCAGATTAGGTTCATATAGTCTACTAAAATTTATAAATATGTCTTTTTTGTCAGACAAATTTTTTTATGTTGAATTTGAATATTACAAATAAAAAAGATTTTTTTAAGAAGTTCACAATAACAATATTTACAGTTAAAAATGATTAAGTAGAGACAAACCTTCGGCTCTCGCCATTGTTGCCTTATCTTCTCCTCGCTTGCCAGGGCTTATGTTAGACTGCACGATGACACCAACTATAGTCCGTTTCTGCAGCATGGTAAATAGACAAGCAAAAAAGATTTTTGACCGACAGCACAAAGATAATACTGTGGTTAAACGTTCAAGTTAAATAAATAACAACATAAACGATTACCCTTAATTTCACCATAAACCAACACAATTTGCTTTTGGTGAAATTTGCTTACTTTCCGAGATCAATGACTGCCTGTTACATGTGTGGAAAACGAATGTATATCTCATGTTTTAAACTTTACTACGACAGAGATATCAGATCCAGCATCATATTTCTAAAGGTCATGCCAGGATAAGGTTGTTTTTTGCGGGGTAACATGAATGCTAACTGACCGGTCATCTTGCAAACTGGGGGTCCCGTTAGCAAGACGGCACAGCTCCGAAAACCTCGGAGAAAATTGTAAACTACGCGCTATCGTGATGAGTCGACCAAATGTTTAACGTTTTAACGTCTACTTTCTCACATAAAATAGTCCTAAAATTACATTTCGTGATACTAAAACAGTAGTATTTCATTCTTTTTAACTTACAGTTATTGGTCATTTCCTCCTCCATTGTTGGTGCGAAATGCATTCTGGGATAGAGGGCTCTCCCAGGTACGCACAGGTCATCCCATGCATACATGATAAAGTGGGCGTGTCAAGAACACATCCGGGAATTTCAAGCTCCTCGGAGATATGCGAACTTTTAAAAAAATATATAATATACAAACGAAATAGGTACATTGGTACATCAGTGCAATTGGGTATCTTATACATATTTACATATACAAAATAGAGGAAACATAAGTAGCAAAACCCAAAAACAAACAAAAAAACAACAACATTGGGGCATTAGAAGGAGTAAACAAAAATAAATAAATTACATACTCAAACCTTTTAGGAGAAAAAGAAATAAAATAATAATTATCGACAGAGTTTATTAAAAAGAGGCGTCACCCTGGAGGCATTCTTGGTATTGATCAACAACAATAATTTATAAGAATATAATAACTCATTTTTCCTATGTATTATGTTTGGTTAATTTCGAAAAATCTACACTTATGAATATATTGTTTGGTTAGTAAAATAAGAACATTGATTGATAAATCAAAATTATTATCTCTGAAATATCCATATTTAATATCAGTAATATTAAACTTGTCAATTTTAATTTCTTTAGAAGTAACCCATCGCTGAAGATCAAGCCAGATTTTTGAACAGCACTGAAAAGGTGGTCCAAATCTTCAATTGCATCATCACAAAATCTGCAATTCTCCACTTCCATTTTGAATCTCTGATTTTAAAAATGTGATATGTGGTAAATGTGATGAATAATTTTTAAATTGAAGTTCTTTTGTTTTAGCTGAGACTGGAAATTTCCAATATTTTTATCTAATAGTTTTTATATTTTCATTTGTAAAATCTTTTAAGATGTAATCCTGTTTTGAAGAGTTAGTTAAACAGTTTTGTAGTAGGCAGCTTCTAATATATTTGTTGTTACATTTGTGACTACAAAATTCAACACCAGTGTTAAAAGTTGTTTTAATCTTGGAATGGGTTGGCAATATGTTTGATCTTGTTTTACCACAATAACCAATGAAGTAGGGAATGCTTTTATAATTTGCTTGTATTTCCTTTGGTTGCAATCAATATTAAATTTAGCACAAAAATCTCTATGTGATAAAACCTGTCCATTTTCTATAAAATGAGAAATAGCCCACACTCCTTTAGAGAACCAATCTGCGATATAAAATGATTTTCTATTAATCAGTATATATCTATTGTTCCAAATATATGTAGTGAATGGTGTAATGATATGCGAACTTGGGAATTGGAACAGTAGCTTGGGCTTCAACTGGTGATGTTTCAGAAGGACACAATTACGCAAGTACGGCCAGGAAACGCATACTGTATTTCATGTTTTTAGCAAGTGTAGAACATGGGTGTCGCATCCGTGGGGGATGGGAGTGTTGCAACACCCTCACTTCTACACCCAGATGATTTCACAACCCCACTTTTTCCTGAGGTTGTATATTGTAGTGTTCCAATGGTTCCAGGAAACAGACGCTCACCTTGTTTTTATTGCAGGATAAACAGCTATTCACAATCAGGCCAAACAAACTGCAATAACATTGGGGGTCGTTAAAATATATTTGGTTTAAACTGTTGAAGCGCACCTCAGTTCCTGAGCGAAATGTAAACAGCTCTTCTTTGCGATGTTAGCAAACAGTCACCAGTATGTAATAATAAATGTTGCCATTGTTAAATTAAGCTAAATTATGTTTTACTTTGTGATATATATACCCTAAGCTATAAGCTGACAGTATAGGGTGAGTATTTTTGGATGTTTTGAGTAGGGGTAGGGACGGGCAGGTTTTCATTCTTATTGTATTTCTCTCAAACATTATTGGAATAAATGTTTAATTGAAGAAAAACCCATTTTTGTTATTATTTTTGGCCATATATTGGTGTTTAATATAAAAAGTAACCATTAATGGATAATTGTTGGTACATTTTCCTGATGATAAATTTAGAACATTTTGCTCATGTGCCACAACCTAGAACACCCCCACATTTTAAATGACTGTGGTGCCTCTGGTGTAGAAGACTGTCAGATCTTTTCACTATTTTCGGTGATGTTTTTAAACTGTCCAAAGAGAGAGAGAGAGGGGGGGGGGGGCAAAAAGGAAAACAAAACAAAAAGGGGAAGCAAAGATGGTTATTTTAAATATCCAGCAAGAATAAGATAGAGGAGAGTGCAAGGGCAAGAACCAGCAGCTATTTATGCATTTATTTACAACCACAGAGCACTTTATTTATTTATTTATTTATTTATTTATTATGTGTGTGATTAATTCAATGTAAATAAATGTGGTTGTAAAAACTATTTTATAAATGCTGAAACAGGTCTTGCATCTGTCAAGGTTGTTCGGGACCCCGCCCCCCTTCTTGTAACGGCACTGATAATAGTTACAACGGGTACACCCTGGTTAAGTAGAGAGAGCTGTATACATGTCGCCATTTTAACTCTTCAACTTCTCCCCTCAGCTGCCTGTTGCTTATCTTTAGTTTTTTTTTCTCGAGAATACTTTGAATGCACTTGATTTCTGACCGAGTGGAAACGGTTTACTGCCGTCTATGTATTTTCCGTAATGTCATATAGTCCCCGCCCATGAAAACCATCCGGGTGTCTAAAACGATATATACACACACACACACACACACGCACGCACGCACACACACACACACACACACACACACACACACACACACACACACACACACACACACACACACACACACACACACACACACACACACACACACACACACACACACACACACACACACAGACTTTTGGGGGGTTGGACGGACGTGATACACAGTCCTCTTCACTGTACCGACATCTTTTCAGCAATCATTTTTGGTATTTCTGTCTGAACAATAGCAGGAGTTGGATTATTTTCAGCAAAATTACGCAAATGTCACATACCTACAAGTGAAACCAGACGAAGAAGACTTCGAGAAAGAGGTAAAAAAAAAAACAACGAAGCTTGTTTGTTTAACTTAATATTAAGTTTAGAATGATGGATGGATGGAGGATCATGGCTTCAAATATAAATATTTTTTAAAACTATGTCGAGTGTCAAGACGTTCTTATTCCAGGAATAAAGTCGACATTTTGTGAGGATACATTTAATGTGGTTTTTCCTATTTAAAATTATGAATTGTGAAAAATCATGTATTACTTTTTTTAATAATACGAAATACTCATTGTTTAGTTGCACTATGTCCGCAGTAGTTAGCACTGAAACACCAAATAGTGTCCCAACGGTCCAAGAATATTGTCGCGAGCCACACGGATAGCTGTATGTATGGGGATACCTTTCAACTTATATATAATAATAGTAATAACGGTATACTAATAGTGCAATTATTATAATTATAAGTGCCATTTTAAAAAATAAATACACTTTTATTTCTTAAAGCGTATTGTGAACTTTGTTTCATCCTTAAATTTAGACTTAGGATTTATAGATCATGGTCATTTTCACACAGGTTTTATGAAATTAATTTCTAAACAATAGTATCTTCATAAAATTAGATTAAAAGGTGCTGATTTTACAGGAAGTTGAATTATTCCTTTCCCTCAGGGGACATGTAACACCAGGTAAACATATAATGGTGGATGAGCTGAATTCTACATTGTGGGTATTTGAGTAGAAGTTGAAATAGTTGCGAGTGAGATATAGTGAGAGCATTTTAAGAGTCAAGATGGTGAATTTCGTAGTAGGAAAAGTCAGAGCTTTTGGGCTTGGGTGAGTTTTATGCAGATGAAGTGTCGACTTCACACACTCTAAAAAATAATGGGTTGAAAACAACCCAATTTCAACCCAGTCACTGGGTAACTATTGGACCAACCCAGCATGGGTTATCTTAACACAGGAAATTGGGTTGTGCAGTCAACCCAATGAGTTGGGTTGCTGTTCCAACCCAAACATCTGGTTATTGTACACAGTAAATTTTGCAGTGTTAAATCAACACTTAGAGAGTTTATTTAACTTCTTCTAGAGTGTATTTGGTCCCATTGTCTCCAAATTAACACTGCAAAATCTACAGTGTAACAAAACTGTTAGGTTAATCCTACATATTTGTTGGATGTCCTTTTTAACCTAGTATTTATGTTATTTTCACCTTCATTACTGGGTTATTTTGACCTAACTTATAAGTTATTATATATCTTTTCTCCAAATCTAAATGTATGTGTCAGGATCGGGGTGAGGTGAAGGAGGACTCCATTGCACAGTACTGAAGGGAAAAATAATTTAATAACAAAACTAAGAAACATAAAGACAGGACAGACAAAACTTGGGAACAAACGACCAGAGTCCGTGGTGATGATGAATGTCCGGGTTATGGTGACTGAGGAGATGGTGAAAGTGTCCATGTTATGGAGGTGACAATACTGAATGGTCCCGCACTGGCAACTGCAAGCCTTACTGCTTTTATAGCCACAGATGAGGAACGGCTTGCAGCTGCGCAGTGTGGGATCAGGTGAGTGTGGAAATGACTGGGGGAAAGGTCACCGGAGCGGAGGTCATGACAGTATGCATATAATGATTTACAACATTCTTAATTTCCTTCAGAATAAATAAAGCATCTCTATAAATTGTTTTAAAATACATTGCATACCTTTACATCTATTCTGGCCTGTGTGTGAATAAATTAACAACTACAAAATGTTTGTAATTTACCAAGTGTAGTAAAATGCCAATAAGCTTCAGAAATGTAAAAAAAACAAAACAAAACATTTTATTAAAATATTATTTTATTTTATTAGAAACATTCAAAATGTAAAATTTAAAAATTTGGATTAATCAATTCAACAGTCAAACCATTAAAAGCAAAGAGGCAGGAAGGTGGGTGGGACCATTGATCCACTTGCTGCCTGCCCCCTGAATACATCATAAAAAAGTCCAGTCCCTGGGACAAAACACAACAAACCACATTTCAGCTAATCACCAACACCTACTGTAATCGAGAGGCCAGTACAGTCGGTGAAACTGCCCAACTTGTAACCCAAAAAATGGGTGGGATTAAACTACTCAACAATAGTCGATATAACCCAGTGAGGGTGCCCAACAGCTCCAACCCAGTGTTTGGGTTGAAAAAATAACCCAGGGTTTTTTAGAGATCAGCTGCATCTGTCACCATTCACTTGTCCATCTGTGGTGGAATTTTACTCTGCAGTGTTATCATCCTGGGGATGTGATGGAGTACACAATGGTTTGATGTAGACTACTAGCATTAGGTAAGACCATGTCTGTG
Source organism: Siphamia tubifer (assembly GCA_020466265.1). Classification (NCBI taxonomy): domain Eukaryota; kingdom Metazoa; phylum Chordata; class Actinopteri; order Kurtiformes; family Apogonidae; genus Siphamia; species Siphamia tubifer. Next base: position 22,451,509 of record CM035789.1, read on the forward strand.
TCCGAAATCACTCACTCCCTACTCCCTCCATAGAGAAATACATGTAGTGCACTACATAGTGATTGTGGGATACATTGAGTGGACTATATAGGGCTTATAAGTAGTTCACTATATATTCAAACACCCCTACAAAATGGTGTGGTCCCTATATAGGGAGCAGCGAGTGATTTCGGACACAGCCCATGTTTTCTTTTTGCTGTCATGGCTGCCGCAACAGCATATCACCATAGTAATAGAGCAGCTAACTATGTTCAACTTATCTGTAAAGTAATGAGGGTTGTTACAGCATAGTATGAGCAATATAGACTGTTAAGCTTTTGAGTGTATGAAGACATTAACCATGTTTTGTTGTGTAAATTTGACGGCTAGAAATTGTGAAGCCCCTGTCTGGAAGTAGCATTAGCAACTGGCTATGCGCTGCAATAACTGTATAGGCATCACAGCAATACAATAATACATTTTGCATTTAGTAAGACAAAATGTTCCTAAAAAAGAACAGCTATATAGGTGTTTACTGTCATATTAACCATGACAGTACATTTATTATGCTAAGAAGGTAAACCTGTCTGATGTAAACTTATACCATTAGCCACTATGCCCACTGGTGCCTGTAGAAGCTTTCAAAAGCCTTTAGTCACCTCTGTCTAGGCCCCCACCTGTGTGGCCTATATGCAGAGCTCACCTTGGTCTACCTGGAGCCTTTAGAAGCATTTATTAACCTCTGTCTTTTTTTGGGGGGGGTTAAGGGATTACTGTACCACTTGCTGATGGTACAATTGTGCATTATATCATCAATAGTATACTGTCATTGTTGAAAATAAAACTAAATGAACAATGTAAAAATCTAGTTATAACTGAAATTGATTGTTGAAATAAACCCCTACCTTCCCTATGAGCTGTTGCCATATCAGATGTTGTGAGGTAAAGGAGTGGTAGGCCAGAGTTTACTGATTTCAAGAGAAAAAGGATGATGTTCAGTGCATGTCTGACTAATTGCCTTCTGTGTATGTTTGAGTATGGTGTTTGCAAGGGGCACTTTAAATCCCTTAATGGCTTTGTGACATATGGTTATCTGTGGACCTTGGAAAAAAAGTAAACACCAATCCACAAGTTGGAGGAAGAAACTAATCCTTGGTTAGGTCTTTTAAGGTCAAATCAAGGGGACATCTACAGATAGGATTAAATAATATAAAATAATTGTGCAAAGCACAAAATAGAATCAAAAAAGCAGGAGGAGCTTGGGGCATAGAATCCAAAGCCAGAAGAGCAGAAGATGCATAAATGGACGTTAAATTAAGACTTGGCCACAGCGTTCAGACTGCCTCTTGACTGCCTTCGACATTATTTAATACACCATCCTCCTGGATAGACATTCTTCAACTGCACTACACACACACATACACACACATACTTTATTGTAGTTTGTGAAGTTGACAGATGGGGGATTGTGGCCCTAGAAAGCTTGTGCTTCACAATTGTTTTACAGGGTTTATGGTTTCTATAAGTAAGTAAGTCGACATTGTACACAACATTCTTCATATCTAACATTCAACAGGTCACATAGAAACAATAAATATTGAGAACTTACAGTATCTGAACACACAAGAACGTCCAACATCACAAACAATCCTCGAACATAAGGAGTTACTTTCGACCCATTTGTCCAACCACTGGTGTCTGTGCAGACAACCCTCAGTCTCACACTCCAGTTAACTACACAAGTGCAGCCACAAGTGTTGGAGAGGACACATGGATGGACAGCTAGTTTTGTGAACATTCTATTTTTTTCTTTGGGAGTGGGATGGGACGAGATTGAAAATCCACTCCTGTGTCATACTTTATTACATATGGGTATTCGGCTACTAGTTCATTTTTATGCGAATGTCTTAAAAGTGGATGCCGTGGTTCACAGGCGTACCGCACCGCACCGCAGCAGGCGTACCATGCGGTACAGGTTTTTTTCCAAAACCGTGCCAAGCCTGACACACACACACACACAAAATCAGATTTCACCAAAAATTCCAAATTGTGCATTAAGACCTGCTGTGTGAACGTAGTCTTAGTCCCCCAAGATCATCCTGGCTGCACACTTGTATAAAAAACCCAAGAAGAAAGAGTTAGCCTCGATTCTAATCATATTTTTAGATTTAATGGAGGCTGATGGTGGGAAAGTAAGAAAAATTAAAACTGCAAGCAGTCTCAAAGGCCTTCGCCATCCCTCGCAACTGCCTCCCATGGCGACTACCTCCCCACGCGATGTCCGAGTCAAATTTGAGCCAAATTGGTGTTTGTATGTCTGATCTACAGACATTTTAGTTAGTGCGGTTTTGTAGGGGGCGCTATTGTGCGAAATGGCAATTTCTATTGATAAACTGGCGTAGGACCGAGAGATAGATGTCTGAGTCAAATTTCAGCCAAATCTGTGTTCGTATGTTCCATCTACTGCCATTTTACTAAAATTGTATTTGGCGAATCTGTAGGGGGCGCTATAGTGCGAAATAAAAATTTCGTATGACAAACAGGTGTAAACCCGGGAGCCAGACGTCGGAGTCAAATTTCAGTCAAATTGGTGTTTGTATGTGCGAACTACAACCATTTTAATAAAAGTAAATTTCTAGGGGGTGCTATAGTACAAAATCAGACTGTCTTTAACTAAATGGATGTAGACCTGGGAGATAAACATCTGTGTCAAATTTCAGCCAAATCGCTGTTCATATGTCTGAGCTAAAGCAATTTATGTAGTGGCAATTTTTCCAGACATCTTTGCAAACTTTGTGATAGCGTAGTACAAAAACAATGCACCTTTTCCAAATAAATTGGATAACTTTTGAAGTCCCACTTGTCTAGATCGTGTTCACCGATTATGAGCACATTTGGCCCAACGGCCTAAGAGGAGATAGATACATTCCAATGACAGCGAAAATGGCGACTCAAAATGAAAAAAAAATTCAATCCAAGATGGCGGACTTCCTGTTGGTTTATGGGCGTGGCCATCATTAGGTTTTTTGTTCTTCATTATATAACAAACACATGTACCGATTTTCATAGCTCTAACATTACTAGGGCGTGATCTGGCCTAATACAAACTATTTCACCTTTTCTAGGGGGCGCTGTAGACACATTTCTTCACTGACTTTTATGAAACCTGTAAATACTTGCAATTTTTCACACTTCAGATGTGTGTGCAAAATTTTGTGAGTTTTCATGCATGTTTAGGGGGTCAAATTAGAGGTCAAATGGCTGAATCGGAACAAACTGCAAGCAGGATCAATAGGCCTTGCGCCCGACGTGGTACGCGGCGAAGGCCAAATGATAATAGGAGCTGAGTGTACCACCACTTCTTAAAAATAATGGCTCTGATCTAACAAATGTCCAAACACTGACACAATGTGGTCTTACTTGCAGATCAGATCATAGTACTGGGCCCACAGTTAAGCACCAAAAACAGTAGTTGAAGTCGGTCCAGGACAGAACTACTGTTGTCAATGGCTGAAGGACATACTGAAGATGAAAAGGCACTGGTCAAAAGACTGAGGAAGGAATTCAAGTCAAAAAGGTAACAGCACTGAATGTTTTGTTCCAGTTTTCAGTACCACCTTGATGACAATGGTTCAAAATTAACAATGTAAAAATCAAGTCACAATTAAAACTAAATGTTGAATAATAGATCAGATAATGAGTGGCAAAGGAGGGAAATAACAGAAATGACAGATTTCAAGGGGAAGATGGGTGATATACAGCACATGAGTGATTAATTGTTTTTTGTTCATGGCATCTGTAGGGAGAACATTAATCACTTGGGATAATAGATTTTTGACAGATGTTATCACTGAACCATGTAATGGAAGAAATAAAAATAAAATAAAAAAAAAAAAAAGGTTGATGGAATGGGTTTAATGACTGAACAGAGTCTTTGGTCAGGTCTTTTCCTAAACCTTGTAAAAAAAAAAGGTATGATCAAGGGGAGATTCACAGGTAAGAACAGATAAAATACAATTGTAGAAAACACTGAAATTAATCAAAATAACAGGAGGGGCTTGGGGAAGAGTGTCCCCAAGCTCAAGTGGGTATAGAAGGAGATGGTATTAATCTTCAAGTATATTTTTGAACCTAGATGTATTGATTTTAGTTATTAAAAGGCTGGAAGAGTGTTGAGTATTAAAACATTAATACATGTAACATCACAAAACACAGCTGCAGGAAGGGGCAAATGATTGACTACAGCAAAAGGGTTGTAAAAATGCTAAGCAAACAGATAAGAATGTAGTGGCGCCAGGTAAATTTAAAATGTCAGAATACTGGGGGGTTGTGAGGTCAAAGGCCGTGATACACCTTGCTCATGTGGATCCTGAGACATGAGTAATGGATCAAAAACCACAGCTGCAAGGGGTCTTTTATTCTTTGTCAGTCATAAGTCAAAAACAACTAGACTGTACGGCACCAGCCTTTATTTTTCTTTATTTTTCTTTATTTTCCTTCATCTGTCATAACGTCAAAAACGACTAGACTGGACGGCGCCAGGGGGCGTAAATCTGGACATCAAATAAGAAACCCCGTCCCTAAGATAGGAGGGGTCTATGGGCGTGGTTAGCTAAGATAGGAGGGATCTAGGGGTGTGGTTAGCTATGCCCCAGAAAAAGGTATAAGTAGCGGTGTGGGTTCTACCGTACGCTAGGTTGTCTCTCGGTGTCTCTGTCTGTGTCTGTGTCTCTGTGTCTGTGTGCCTGTGTGTGTGCGTGTGTGTCTCCGTGTGCCTGTGTGTGTGTGTGTGTCTCGAGACAAACCTCACGGAGTGTTTAACTTGTATTTTGCAAATAAACACTTGTCTGGACCAAAGTCTGTCTTTGCAGGTATTTTTGTGCCATCCGAGCACCTTTTACTATTTGTAATACAGTGTATAGTTTAGTTAAAAGTATAGACTACCACAGCCTAGCATAATTTCACGACTTGAAGATTTTCTTCAACAAGAGCCATGTCAACATCTATCTTCCTATGCAAAGTATTCTGGCAGATATGAATACACAGTACATGTATTATAAATGCTCCTTTTTGACCTCAGGAAAACTGTAATTGAAGACTTAAGATGTAACATCACCTCTGACCCTCCGTCTGATGATGGAATACTACACTTGGGCGAGAAAGACAAATTTGAGGTACATACGTTGTGTTGTCATCATTTTCTGAATTATGTACAATCGTGCTGCACTTTACATAACATGTAGTTTTAGGCATCTACTCCACTACATTTCATATGAAATGATTATCTGTTAAAATTGCAGTGTGATGTTAGCTGTCATAGGCTGTGGAACTACAGAAGGTTTAGCTGTTATTGAAAAAAGAATGAATGAATAAATAAATATAATACTTCTTATTTTCCACTACATTTATTTGATAGCTTTAGTAGTTACATTCAAGATGAACATTTCAGTCATATGAATGAATGACAAGTGGTATCAACTATTAAAATAAACCAAATATAGGACAAAGAGCACAAGACTGTTTAAACCAATAATTTTCAATGTTTTTGGCTTGTGGTATAATTATTTCTCCAAAATAGAGTACGTTAAAGTCATGTAATTTTGAACCAAAAATCCAATATTGATAGATATTTTGATTCACTGAGTGGAGCAGTCCTGTCTTTTGTGCCTTATTTAAAGTAATGAGTTTGAACTCACTAATGCAGCTGCCTTAAAGTGGCCTGGGTCCCTGGAGCTGAACAGCCCGTCTCTTCAAATTAAGCACACAGTCACCTTCGCCTGATGCAAAACATGTGTTTATTGACAGAAATCAACATAACACACGGAGCCCAAGTCCAGGGTCTTGATCTGAATGCACAAAGACTGATGTGACTGATATCTGGTGCACGCCGCTAACAACTACGCTGACTGAGTGACCTTCTATTAACCTGTCTGCTTACTCGCTTCAGTGTTATCTTATATCAAAAATCATCCCTGCTCGACCAGGCTCCTTTGTTGTTTTAACACATTTTAGCCTCATGGAGTACGTTGCCCTGTATTTAACCTTGCAAAGTACGTTTATAGTATCAGTGCAAACTTCATCAATGATGTTCGTGACCTCCTCCCAGGCTACCTTTGCTTCATCAGCCCATGGAGGTCTGGTCACAGTTCCATATATTCGGGTGCTGCAGGCTTGGACCTCCCGGACCAAAACATCAGTCTCCTCCTGAGAGAAATTTGGGTGTCTGACTGTGGCATCCATGGTGAAATGACGAAACTTGCAGTGCGCCTCGCCTCCAGATCTGAATCAGCCGTGTTAAACTCATTGCACGCCCTTTCTACTCCCTCATTCTCACTTACCCCAGTGGGAGGAACAGAGATGAAAACGGGGAGAACTTGCGCCAGTGTGTGCGGCAGGCAAAACTTGTAAAATTCATCTGGACATGCCCTGTTAGCGTGGAGCAGCTGGTCTGCACCTTGCCTGTGTCAGGTCTGCGAAACTAAAGCCCATTATGTTCCAGAGGTCACTAATCCTGGTCCTCAAGGACTGGTATTCTGCATGTTTTAGATATTTTCCTCTTCCATCACATCTGACAGTTCATCAAGCTTCTACAGAGCTTGATCATTGGCTTATTTGAATCAGGTGTGTTGAAAGATGAACATGCCTAGAACATGCAGGATACACCTGTTATATACTATAGTAGTATATCAGTCAGAGGGACCACATTTCTTTTAATGAAAACTCTTTAATTGTATTATGCTGCTAATATGCAAGTACTTTGAATTGGAGTGTTTTACATCCCCATTTTGATAGTTTTAATAAAGGAAATGATTATTTTTACAGGACACCATCCATATCCAGATTGAACACACTGGAAGTGATGTTGAATATTCATTGTCTTACATTGGACCACGCAAGCTCAAGTACTTCACTGTTAAAGATGAATACAACTTGACCAGGAAAAACCCTCTGTCACTACAACGAGGTAGAGGTTTTTATGAAATGCATGATATATCACAAGTTTTGCCAATATCGTGCAGTCCTATAAATATCTGAGTGTACAACATTGTGATAACGATATTGCAATATTTGTCATTCATATAAAAAAATGCTAATTTTATCTATGAAGACAAAGGTTCCTTAACATTGTAAACATGGGAGAATTGTTTATATGCCGAGTCAATTATTTGGAATTTAACACAAAATACTTTACTACTACAATCAGTGACACAATTTGTCCAAGAACCTGGTGATGCTGCCACTGTAGACCTTCAGAGACTTATCATTTTATTCCTATACAACATGTAAGTGGCATGGCTGTATTTCATTATAATGAAAGTGCCAGAGTACCACCATGTAAAAGCTTTAACAAAACTATTCCATCGCTTGTCTGGTTTGGTAAATGCTTCATATAAAAATAAAATATTTAAATATAAGTGTTCAGGGCTTGCCACAAACGTGCGCTCTGAAAATATTCACATATTTCAACATTAATAACATGTAAACTTGCATTCAAACATTTGCAGTACTTATCTTTTTTTTGCCAGAATAACGAGTATGTTAGAGTGTTAGAGAAGACCACTCTGGTACCCCATTGTGTGTAAAACTGAATGTTCATTCAAAAAAAAAAAGAAATTATTGCATGTCTTTGTGAAATGAATATTGCACATAATGATAATATTGTGATAATGATGTTTTTTCTGATATATTTTGATTTGATTTGATTTGATTTGAATGATTTATTTCGACATATGATTTATTTTTGCAGTCCTACTATAAGGTTAAGAGGGGTAAACCAGACATTTATTTGACAGTGTTGTTTGCTGTGTATTGTTTCCAGGTGACACTTATGGATTTGAGGTCAGTTGCATGTGCAGCACAGTGGGATATCATGAGGCTATGCTGGCCTTTGAATTCAAGACCCTGGAGACCACCTTTCACATTGTGCGTGTTGTTGTGGCTCATTGTATGACAACACTGGGGCAGGAGCTAGCACCTGATGCCCCTTACAATCCTTCCCGTTCTCCTAAATGTGAAACTCCAAAATTGTTTACAAAGAAGAATGGGCAGCGACCTCAACGGTAACATATTCCATTACAGAATGTTAACCCATAAAGACCCGAACATCCACTGGCAACCAAAAGCATCAACTGGTGTAAATTGTTTAAATTCTTTAATGCCTGTTGATCCACTAATCCTATCAATACATGCAAATAATTAGTGTAAAATGCAGTTTGTCATCTTCTCATGGTAATCAGATATGCTGGTTTGGATGCTGAGAGGCTCTGTAGTTATCATAGAAACACAGTCATCATTTACATTGGATCCACCAGTAAAACCCATGGAGTTTAATGAATGACAGCAATATATTCTGATATAATAACCTTCAACTTTGTCCAGAGCTTTTTATGAAAATATACATGATCAATAAATCAAATATAGGAAATACATGATTTAAATACAGAGAATAATATAATAAATGATAAATAATTTAAGGAAAGTTAAATACAGAAAAATGCATTTGGGAACTGACACAAAAGTGGCACTGGGGCTTTATGGGTTAAAGTTTTGAAACATGGTATCAGTATTATCTCTAACTTCTTGTCCCATCAAACCAGTCTGTCACAGCCAGAAAATGTGAAGAAGCTGAAGCAGCATCTAATACCTTCCAAGACCAGGGAAAGGATTCAGTCTCCAGCTTTCCTACGTAAATGGTACAGTCACTGATCAATTGATTTGGTGATTTTTATGCGATATCTATGTGGTTTTGCTAACACATTGTACCATGTATGAGTGTTTTGAAGAACAACCATATAGGCTAACATCAACATGAAGAAGAGATGTCTATCATAAATAACTTGTCACATGTACATTTTTCTCCCTAGCAGGCACTTACAAAAACCCTTGAGCTGGGATACTTACGCCGAAAAATTTAATTTGCTACTCTTTCTGGAGGAGCTTCAGATGGAAAAAGACATGAAGGAATACAGCGATAAGATGACAGGCAAAATAATGGTCAAAGAGGGCAATCTGCTTGTACTGGAGGTAAATGTGCTCAAAGCTCTCATCATCTTTTTCATTCTTCCTTTGATACATTTATACTGCGAGTTATACTGGATAAAATGTTGTCTTGCTGTTATCATTGGGCTTGGAGCTTCATTTATCACAACTACATATGCACCAGTGATGTGCAGGCTGATCTGAAATGAGCAGGCACCTGCGGTCACCCGCGGTCATCTGCACTTGTCGGTTATTGAAAAATATTTTAATGATATTTGGGTTGCGGTCGGTCATTTCAGGTAAACATTAAAATAACCTGGGAAATCATTATCATTTAAATATTAAGTAAAATTTTCTATTATTAATAATACATATACTTTATTGACTGAATTTATGTTAAGGTGACGTACAATGTTGGAAGTAGCCTACGGTATGGAGGTTTATAAAAAGGCCTAGTGACCTAAGGCCTAGGTCACTCTTGTCTACTTAGCATCTTCATATGGACTTTTTACTATCACTAAAAAAAAATCTCTACCATATGCATCATATTCTGCTAATCTTTTAAAAACTCCTTCAAGTGTCCCACCCTGATTCTCAATCAGATTTAGGACCTAATTCGAATTTTTGCTAACATGAGCAAAAAAAAAGATCTGTTGGTCTCGAGGACTTGCTCTGAAATTGTTAGTCCTTCTCTCACTGTGGTCTGAGACTGAGTTAAGATGAAGTCCTTGAAGGGTGAAGTCCAAGATGAGACTGGGAAAACAGAAAATGATCTTGAGACCAGTCTACAACAACACAATTAGGTTGTGATAATGGACTCTCAAGTGTTGTTGAAGTTTCCAATGTATCCAATGGAGAGAAGAAATGCGTCGATTGATTTCCAGACAGAGCTGTCTTTGTTTTGAGTTTGTTCTGCTGCAGAAGGAAGCAGTCCAATCTGAGCAACTTCCCAAAGGGAAGAACCAATAAGCTTAAACTTCCCAAGTTTCTGGCCAGATGTTGTTGTCATGAATCGCAGGATATTATCTCTAGAAATAACATGAGCAGCTTGAATTTACCGGGTGTAGTATCTGTTTTAAGTATGTCAAGGCTAAACTGTTATCTACAGTGGAGTGTCTCTCTAAGCAGCCACATAGTCTCATACAAGATTTAACTGAGTTTACAGTGAGCAATTATTCATATAAACATGGTGAATTTTCTATCACACAACAGAAATGAAAATGGTTCTGCGCCATTCATGTTTGTTCTATTCATTTATTGTCTGTTGATGGTTAGTGCTACATTCTTAGTCTCCACTGTTATCATGGTGATGGTAAACTGCATTTGTAGCCACAGCTGCCCCCAGGACAGGCTTACAGAAGCATGGATGCATGGGTAATATCCATGTTGATAATTATGAAGTTCATAATAACTAGAACAAGAAATGAGTAAACTGGACAGAAAGAGAGAAAAAAACAAGCAACCTTACAATAAAATACGACTTATTTAATGAAATATAAGAAAAGCATGAACAAAATATCTTGGACAATAACCATCCAACTAATACCAGCAACAGATCCACACATCAATTGTTCACATTAATCTCCTGCAACAAAATGAGAGGAAAGCAAAGAGACTGTGATGCACTGGTGATGAACACCACCAAATATTCATACACCAGTGTGAGTGACACTGGAGGTAAGGTAGGTGAAGTGTCTTACCCAAGGGCTCAAGGGCACATAACTAGGATAGAGTGGGATTTGAACTGCCAACCTTTTGGTTATTGGAAAACCCACTCCAGTTGTAGAGCTATGGCCATGCCATTTAATAGAAGAAGAAAAGACACGTTTCTTCTCAACAGCTTAAAATGATTTCCATTTTTGATATTTATCAGGTACGTGGTGTGTCTGAGAACAGGCCCTCTATACTGTGTGGGGATGAGCTGCTGGTGTGTCCTTCTGAAGAGGAAGAGTGGTATTGTGGATATGTCCACAGTGTAGAGCAGAACAGTGTCAAACTGAGCTTTCATCCAAGGTAAGATCAAGATCAAACTTTCAGACTGACAATTACAGGTACTGTATGTTTTCCTATCAAATATGTATTTATTGCTCTCTGACTTTGCTTTCAGTCTGCTGCGTGTCTTCAAAGAAGACATGACATTTGACGTTAAATTCACAGTCAACCGGCTGGTTCTTCGTATTCAGCACAGAGCAGCAGAGGATGCAAAAAAATTTAAATCTAAATTTAAAGAAGTGTTGTTCCCGTCTGCGCCACCCTTCTCCAAAGAGCAACCACCACTTCCTGACCTGAGGTTATAGCTGCTGTGTGTGTGTGTGTGTGGGGGGGGGGGGGGGGTGGGGTGCTTTTCTAGTTTATTTATTTTTGTTATTCATTAAATTAAAAATGTTTTTCCACACTTGCTTTATTTTTTTCACTACATCTATAACTCAGTCTTTTCCTCCTGTTAGTGGGCTGATTGGTGAGAGTTTAAAGGAAAACACAGAGCAGTTTCAAGCTGTGCAGCACATTGTAGCTGGTTCATCCAAACCTGCTCCTTATCTGGTGTTTGGTCCACCTGGTACAGGTACAGTCCAGGGTCAACTTTTGTCAAATTAGTTTAATGTTGTATGTATTTTAACTGTGTATTCCTGTGTTGCATTGCTGCTGCCTATCTTGGCCAGGACTCCCTTGTAAAAGGTTCTTAAGTTCAATTAAAATCACTTGTACCATAAAGCCACCAGATAAGTTAATTGTTCAACTCTGCTCTGATGGTTCTTTTTTCAGGCAAAACTGTTACTATTACAAAGGCCACTGCACGAATACTGGAGGTGAAGAAGGCCTGCCACATCCTGGCCTGTGCTCCCACAAACAGTGCTGCTGATGAACTTTGCATCAAGATTTTGAATGAAAACAATGTGGACAAACGTAAAGTGTACAGAATGTATGCCTGCAGCGTGGACGTGAACTGTATTCCAACAGAACTTAAGGTTGTGTTTTTATTTCTTGATTTGGATTCCTGTTTCAGTTCGTAAAAAAGTAACTTTTGATCACATAGTCATCACTTACTTTATTAATTCACACACTGACTCACCTTTTCTGCAAAATGTATGAGCTTCTATGTTTCTTATATTTGATACTTTGTCTATGTGGTCATGATCACAGGAATACTCCAACCTGGTAGGACACAGCTATGATTATCCTGTTAGAGAAACACTGTTGCAGTACAAGATCATAGTCACCACTCTCCTAACTGCTTCAAGGTAGTGAATAAGTCTCACACTTGGATATTAAATAAAGAGTGCCCACAAAGTCTCTTTACAATTTGACAAATTTGTGACAATAGCATCTTGACACCTTTGTTGAAATTATACCTAAACGAAAGATTCTAATTATTTTTTGCCTCAGTTAATATATAGATTATATACACAGATATATAGATTTTCTAATTTATTTTTTACTCCTCCCCCCCAAAGGGGAGGCAACAAAACATAGTTTTTGGTTCAGTTTCTGTCAGGAGTATGGTGTGAAGGACCCAAAAGCATACTCATGGGGTGAAATGTTACCGCTCTTTATTCAAGTACAACTCAGGAAGGTTCAAGAGATACAATGCTGTTCAAAAACTCAGAGCAGACTTAAGATTAAAAGTCCATAATACAAAGAGTCTTGAATGGAACTGGGACCTAGCAGGTCTGGTTGACTGGGAGCATGAGGAAACCATCGAAGAGGGAGCACAGCCAGAGTAAAGTGAATAAACCAACAAGGAGTGCAAGAAAGAACAGAACTTAAATAGTTTGAAGTGATGAGGACACAGGTGTGTGTAAGAACTAAATGAGAACCAGGTGAATAGAATGAAAGGAAAAGTGACAGTGCAGAGTACGTATGACAGTTTATTTGTTAACACTTGAGCAGCAAAACTAGTTGAAAACTTGAATTTCTATCGAATTAGGTTTATAGCTTACCAGTGACACAAGACAGTTCTCAGTAAATTTTGGGAAATGGTAGTTCAATGTTAAATTTTTTTATGAATTATTTTTTCTTTCCTATTCATTTATAATGGGTGAAATTTCATATGTCTGCAGCAGCAAAACTATTAACTATTTAACTATTACTTACTAATTCATACCAAACTGGGTTTATAGAAAACCAGTGGAACAGAATAGTTCTGATTGCTTTTGGGGAAACCAAGGTCAAAGTAAAAAAAAAAAAAAGATTAAAAAAAAAATTCTTTCCCTGTTTACTTATACTGGGGATAGTTATAAACACATAAATTTTATTTCAATATACTTCAACGTTATATAGAGATAATCAATATGGTGACAGTTTTGACATGATGACATCAGCGGGATCCATGCGAAAATAAAGCTACAATATGCAATATCCAACACTTGTTTAATTGTAAAGGGACTTTGTGGACACTCGGTACATCAAATTCCATCTAAAACACTAAAAGTTAACTTTAAAAATGGAAGTGTGACACTGTGGAGGTAAGTATGCTGCTTTGTGCTCTCTGTTTTCCAGATTTGTCTCATGGGATATTCCCAGAGGTCATTTCACTCATGTGTTTGTGGATGAAGCTGGACACGCTGTGGAGCCCCAATGTATCGTACCAATAATAGGTACCAAATAATCAGGTTTGGGTTTTCTGTCATTCTAACACACTTGGATCCTCTTCTTTTCTTTATTATTATTTTTTTTTTTTTATTGTCATTCATCTTTATTAGGACTGCTCAATCCAAAGTCTGGTCAAGTTGTTCTGGCTGGAGACCCCAAACAGCTTGGACCCATAGTCAGATCCCCACTTGCGGAAAAATTTGGCCTTGGTAAGAAAACACACTCACACATGTTGCCCTGAATATACACATTTTTGTTTTAGTTAATTTTGTCATGTTATTTAGCCGAGTTCTAAGAATTCAAAAGCTTCTTCTGTTTGCAGGTGTGTCCCTGATAGAGCGTCTGATAAATAACTCTTTGTACCAAAAGAAGCCCGGTGTCTTTGACAGTCGATATGTCACCAAACTGCGTCGTAACTACAGGTGTGGTCGTAGGTGTACTTGACAGATGTAGTGTTTTTATTTTCATAGTACATATTCCGTTTTAATTTAGCATAACTTTCCTGTTTGCTCATTTCAGGTCCCATTCAACTATTTTGAAGGTTCCCAGTGAGCTCTTTTATGATGATGAGCTCCTGCCTTGTGCTCAGGACTGTAACACGTACTGCAACTGGGATGGCCTCCCACAGAAGGTAACAAGTCTGTGTTTTACTAATCTAGAACTTTTAAAGCAAACCATAATATGTAAAACACTGAAGTGAATTCTCACTTTATCAATGCTTGTATTAAATAACTGTTTTTCAACCTTGGAGTCAGGACCTGATGGAGTGATTTTGGGACAAAATTCAGTGTAAATGGACTGCACTTATATATTTCTTTTCTACTTTCATGGTGCTCAAAGGACTTTATATTCACCTCACATCCACCCAATCGGTTTCTATGGTTCTGTCAGTCCTACTAGGAGCCTAAGTCTGGGTTCACTGCCTTGCCCAAGGACATGTGGACAGCTAGAGCTGGGACGCAAACTGCTAACCCTTCGGTCATTGGATGACCCGCTCTACCAACTGAGCTATTTGGTTTTAAAATACCCGGCTACATATGTCCATGGCATGAGAACGCTCAATTTTGTCCCAACAATCACTCCGTAGGACCCTACTTTGGGTTGCCTGGAATTCAAATGGGGTCACCTGAAATTTCTATTAATTGATAAAAATAAATAAAAAACAAACTTACTAATAATAAGTAGTACCAGTAGTACCAACAAACCCTGTCCCCTCACAAAGATTTTAGCTTTTAGTGGCTTCTAGCTTCTCTCTCAAAATGTGAGACTGTGGGTTTTACCTTGAAAAGGACATTCCTGATTTGTCTTATCTCTTCACATTGTGAAAACACATTTTTGGTGACCTTGACTCTTCACCTACATCCACCAAATTTTCATGGAAATGTATCCAGTAGTTTTGGGTAAAGTTGTTGAAAAACAGACAAACAAACAAATTACAATCCATAAAAGATATGACAAACTGTGTCTGAAACTGAAGCACTGTGGTACCGTTTATCTGTCAAATGTTCATTGTGTGTTTCAGATGCTGCAGCTCTTTCATAATTCATAGTTTGAGTTATTGTTTGTTCAGTATTAATTGTAAATATAAGCTGGACTGACTGTACATACCCTACCAAGAAAAATAAAATTGACACTTTGTGCAGTAATCTGCTCCTTTCTGGCTCCATACATAATATTCATTATATAGACTAAATGTAATGTATTTGGAACAGAGCATAGCAAATTATTATATGATGAAAAACATATTAATTTTAGCAAAAAAAAAAAAAAGTCTCAATTTTCAACGTTTGAGGTCTCCCGAAATTTGTGATGTGAAGATGGGGTCACAAGCCAAAAAACCATTGGAAACCACTGTGTTAAGGGCTCAACATACCACTATTTGTATCAGAGTTTTCCTACCCTTCAAATCAGTATAATATTATGTGACTTTCACCTACCCATCTTTAATGATAAACATGCTATTTCACTAATATAACAATTTTATTACGGAAATCTCTGCAGGGTTTTCCAGTGATCTTCCATGCAGTGAAAGGTTGTGATGAACGCGAGTCCAACAGTCCATCATACTTCAACAGATCAGAAGTGGATGTGTTAATGAACTATGTGAAGGAACTACTGCAGACACGTGGTAGTAGTTCTACAACCATCGAAGACATAGGGATCATCACTCCCTACAGGAAGCAGGTCAGAACACAGTAGCAGAGGCCAGACTATTATTTATAAATGGTTAAGATGATAAAAGATCTGGGTTCTCATTTTTAGTTGTTAGGCATGCACAACAGCACCACTTCAAATGAAAACACGTGCACCTATATCACAGGTCTGCAACTGTGGTCCTAGACAGCCACTGTGTCGCATGTTTTAGATGTATCCCTCTTCCAACATACGTGATTCAAATGATCAACCCATCATCCAGCTCTGCAGAAGACTGAGTCCACGTCCACACAGAAACGCAACAAAGTTTTGTTGACGAAAACACGGGAAACAGATCAGTAACGTATCACGTAAACACGGCAACGAAACGCAGGCTGCAAACTATGCAATACACATGGGTGTGCTAGGTGCGCTATTAGACACTCCCATCGGATACACCAGAACAATAGAAGAAGTGAAGTGCATGCGCATACCAGCTTATACCGAAACGCAACACACTCCGTAAATAAGCAGCAACAACAACAACAAGGTGTGTGTAGGCGTCTCTGCTGCTCGTCTTGTTGGTTTAACATCAGTACATTTTCCTTCAATAACTCCAGTAAACTTAGCAGTGACTGCAGCGTTGTTCTTACTGCTACTTTGATGTCTGCCATGATGGTCACTGTATTGTTTACGAATGAATGTTGTATGTGAAGCTGCTTTTTGTTCTGGTCATGTGTTTGTGACGTAGATGATAGGCGTTTTACTCTGTTTGACCCGTCCACACAGCAACGCAACGACACCATTTTCTGATCTTTTCACTCTGGAACCTGTTCTCAAAAGATAAAGTTTTGGGACACGAGGCCCAAATGTATTGAATTCACATGAAGACATTACTGTGTGGATGGGGTCTAAAACATGCAGGACAGCAGCTACATATTGGAGGAATTTTAATTAATGTAGTTATTTCAAATATGAATGAAATAAGAGGGATGGTGTTGTGTACATTGATGCCTTTCATACATTTAATTTCACTCATACTTTATAAATCAACTTTAAAGAAGCAGGTTTCCTATTTTGGGTACCATCTTCATTACTTTATATTTACAGAAACTGTAAATATTTCACTTGGCTCTGAATTCTTTGCTAATTCAACTTCATAGATCCATCTTCAAGCCTCTTTCTCGCTAAAGACACCATAAAGGCAGATTGGAGCTCTGGCCCTTTAAATGCAAATGTACAAATGAGACACTTTACTTCAGAAACTTTTTTTTCCTGGTCTGAACAGGTGGAAAAAATCCGCAAGGCCTTGGTGACAGTTGGAAATGACCTTGGAATGAATGACATAAGAAGCCTAAAGGTGAGTGAATATTTCATGGTTAAAGTGTTTGAAACAGCAGTAGATGAGTTTCTCATGTGTGTGTATGTGTGTGTGTTCCAGGTCAGTTCAGTGGAAGAGTTTCAGGGTCAGGAGAGGAAGGTGGTCCTGGTGTCTACAGTTCGGAGCAAGTCTGATTACATAACAACAGACAAACTCTTCAACCTGGGCTTCATCATGAACAAGAAGGTTTATTCTACATCTCACATACATGCAGTGTTCATAGCTTTAAACTAGAATAAACTGATTTGCCCTGTTTCTTAGCATTCTAAAAATATTTTTGGTGACCTTGACCTTCATTCACCAAAATTTAATGGGATCTGTTCTGGACCACTTCGCACCATTCCTGAAAATGTCATGGAAATTGATCAAGTAGTTTTAGCGTTATGTTGCTGACAAACAGACAAACCCCCCCCCAAAAAAAACAACACCACTCTCTCTTTTGGGGGATGGGGTAATGAACAACGGATGCCAGACACAACAAACCCCGCCCTCATGTGTATTGAAGCTTATTTTGGCATCGATCCAGCTGATGTGATCATATACATATATATATATATATATATATATATATATATATATATACACCATGTTTTTAAGTAAATTGAAACTAAATTGATGTTTCTATGTACATTTGAAATGTTTCACACAGTAACTACATGGGAAGACAAAATATATTTTTTAAATCATGGTTGGCAGCCACGGCCTGGTCAGCTAGAGAGTTAGCTTGTGATCGAGCTCCCCCCTCCCAGGCAGTGTGTGTGATGCATGATCTAGTGATGGGTTAAAAGGAGAAGACAATTTTTGGTGTGTAGTGCACATTCGTGACATTTTATTCTATTAATAATCTATATATTTGTCATATAAGAGCTGGATGAAGTGTCTGGGGAGAGGGAAGTCTGGACATGTCTGCGACCTATGGATGGATATTCTTTACAATATAAAACTATATTTATTATCATTGTTTTTGTATCCCAGAGCCCTGTTAGAAAATTCAATGTGTTAACATACTTTTATCCATAGTGACTTAAGCAATTGTGCTATGGGGAAAATTACATGTCTGTTTCCACTATACTGTTTTACCATTTCTTCTTTTACATGTGTTGTACATATTCATATGTATAGTATATGTACTTTATATAAAGGAGCTATGTACTCAAGGACAGGGCAGAAAAACAAAAAAAAGCACAGAGCAGACTTGAGGTGCATAGAAAAGTTCACTAGAAATCTAATCTATTTTTATAAAATATTTTTGTTGACTACTTTTTACTTGTTTTCTCAACACTAACAAAAAATTTTTTTGCAGTTCCCCTTTTTTTCCCTCTGTATTTTAATACTCTTTTCTTTTACCAGAGGTTCAATGTGGCTATAACTCGAGCTAAGGGCCTGCTGATTGTGGTGGGAAACCCCAAAGTACTGAGAACAGACCCAAACTGGGCCAGGTACGAGTCCCATCGCTGCTTATAGCACACATTTTTAATTTATAGGCAAAAACAACCAAGAAAAGAAATTAGTAGTCAAGTTGATGAGTAATGTCCCAGTATTGTGTATACCACTTCTACTGCAAACACATTCACAGATGAAATAACAAACAAGTGGTGCCATGAAACAAGAGGCTAAATAAACCCCACCCCTTGCACATATTGTATCTTACTTTAGCATCGTTCCAGCTGATGTCATGTCTATGCTTGTGCTGAAATCTTCATATCAATTGCCTCCATGTATGTGGCAAACTTGAAGCAAGTTCAAACAAAATTGATGTTTTTATAGACTTTGAAATTTCACCAATAATAAAAGACTAAAAATAATTCATACCTATTTTCACTTTGACCTACTTTTAAATATTTCTTTCTTATCAGGCAGATGAAAAAGTAAATTTTTTACCTTGATATATTTCGGCTACAACCTGTGGCCTTCCTCCGAAATGTGTCAGTGAATGTTTCTGTGACATGTCACACCTGGGATGCTGTCCTCTGTTGAGGTCATGTTGAGGTCAAAAAATTGCGTACCCCCCCCAAAATCTGTCTGACAAAAAAACAAAAAATAAAATAAATAAATAACAGTCCTAGTAGATAGTATGAACTTATTGTAGCAGCAGGGAACCCAAGTGCAGAACCACAGACAATTCTTAAAGGTTAAGATATTTTTTAATACAAGTCTGATTAATAAAAACATACAACAGATGGAAGGGAAACCCCATTTTAGGTCTATCAGAGTTCTGTACTGAAAGTACAGACTGGTATCAGTAGGCCTTCTCACGTTCGTGGGCATAAGCTGGGTCGGACCCAGTCCAAGGTCGGGGCTGGCGGAGTGGTTCGTTGTCGGCATGCGGTCCAGGGGCGGGGCGGGGCGGGCGGCATGGTTCGTAACAGGAATCCAGTCCAGGGTCAGTACCAAAGAGCCGATGCAGAAGACAGAGTCAGGTGAAACAGGTTGGAACATGGGGCAGGAAACGGAGGTCAGGTACTCAGAACAGGACGATACGTGGGGAAATCAGAGGATTAGATCGTGATAGTCTGGCAAGGGACAGAGGCTAGAATGAGGGTTTATATACTCTCCACCTGATGAGCCCAGCTGAGCTCATCAGGTGTGCCGTATCCTTAATCAGCCTTGGAAGGCAAGAACTGGGTGAAAGGTGAGCTGAGACCAGGAAGAGAGACAGCAGAGTAAATAGACACAGAGACAGAAAAAAGACTCAGAGACAATAGATATGACACCTATTCAGAAAAATTTGATCTACTTTTCCGAAAATGTAATCATATCTATTCTGGGTCATTGGTAATCTATACAGATGTCCTGATCCTTTGATATTGAGTGATTGCACAATACTGAATCCCAATCCCATACTTCTATAATACATTTAAAAAATGGAGAGGGACTAAACAAATCCAGGATGTCCCTTTTTGTTTTATTACCTTAATTTTATTTAACACTTGTAAATGTAGCATCCATGCTCTACTATTGTATTTTGCTGACTTTTCCACCATCTAACCAATAGTGTCCATGCATTAACCTTGCACATGCCTTACTTGCTTCTGTGTGGAGTTGATACCAGTGACAGTTTAGTTGAGACAGTCTCATGCTGTACTACTACAACATGGTAATAAATACCAAGCTGTTACTCTTCATTTCATTTATTTATTTCGAGCATTTACAAAATACATATAAGTTGTTTTTTTTTTTTAAATCATTAATTTACACTTGAAAAGGAGTGGGAAGAAGGAAAATGTATGCTACCATTTGTTTTAAAATATTATAGAGCTGATAAATAACTATGTTTAAATACCATACCTTCTGGACTATTGGCTCCTCCTGACTATAAGCCACACCCACACTTTACGTTGCCATCTCAAGCGCCTCACCATCGATTCAGTGGTGTCAAATTTACATGCAAGCAGCTTTATTTCTTTCTTCATCAGTCGGATTGTTCACTGTGAGTTCACAACATCGAAAAAAGTAGCAGATGATAGTCCAGAAATTATGGTATATATATATATATATATATATATATATATATATATATATATATATATATATATATATATATATATATATATATATATATATATATATATATATATATATATTATTTAAATGACTGTAATTGAGTCTAAAATAATGGGATTGGCCACGATTTCCAATCACGTGATCAGATCAGGACTTCCCTACTAATCTACAACCTAATTTGGTATGAATTCAACCAACAGTTTTACTGCTACAGACATTTAAAATTTCACCCATTATAAGTAAATGGGAAAACAAAAAGATTTTAAAAATTCACAAAACATTTTAACTTATCCTATCCTGGGTCACTGGCAATCTATAAACCTAAATTGGCCTGAATTCAACTAATAGTTTTGCTACTAGAGTAATCACATGTGCTTTTTGACATTACTGTAACTATTGTGTGCAATTCAACTGTTGAATTGTGAAGTTGATGAAGTTATTAGTTTCTCAGGTGGGGTTAGGGTTATTCCTGTTGAAATCTCTCAAACCATTGTTGTTCCAGAGTCCTATTTTTGTCTTCTGTGTTTATTTGTAGATTCATCAAGCACTGCAAAGATGGTAACAGTTATGTTAATGGAGACGATGAGGAAGAGGAAGAGGAAGATGGCACTCCTTTGTCCCCGCAGTAAAAATCAGGATGATGGTAACACATCATGCTTTTATTTTGTTAGAAGGAACTCATTAAAATATTTTTGACATTGAAGTTTATCCATTTGATGTTGAACTTTACAGAAAGCTTTATTTAGTAGCACTGGGACCAAAGTGGAGAAACAACCAAAGAAAAAGAAGGAACATCTGAATTTCTGATGTCAGCCTCAAAAAATGTATTGGTGCTCTATCAGCTGTCCGATTTTTATCCAAGATCTTCAAACTTGTGGTTCTTCACATTAATTTTATTAACATAATATTAACAGTTAATCAAAGATATTTTAATATTCTTCTGTTGTATGGTTTATTTCATATTTTATGTTTTCAAACCACTGTGTGATGCAACTATTTTTGTGGGTTTTTTTTTTTTTTTTTTTTACAGTTGATGTTTTTCCTACTTGTTTGTTCTGGTAAATTGATTGTAACAAAATAAAACATATGTGACCTTTGAGTGAAATTATTTTTTAAGAAGAAGCATAACAAATTGCCAACTTTTTTTGTTCTAGCTTCATCTGATACAAAGCTATAGGTATAGGATGTGAACATTACTAATACATTTCTGTTCCAAGGTTGAATGTGTCTATTATGTCAGAGGGGACATTTGATTTATAATATTGATAAGTATATTACTGTTTATTTAAAAAGTAGTATTTAATGTTCATTTAACCAGGAAAAAAAGACTCCATTGAGATTAAAAACCCTCTTTTCAAGGGAGTAATGGCCAAGAGGCAGCAGGAAACAAAACACAATTATACAACTTACAGGACAAATCAAACGATGAAAAACAAGTTCAAGTCATTGAGTTGCTAAGAAATAACAGTTTATTTTTGTGCATTATTGTTACAAAATTCGTAGTGTACTTATTTTTTGTGCATTATTACAGCTATGAAATGCTGCTGCAAAACGGACAGTCTATCCTTGGCATGTACAGCAATTTTGTGTTTTGTGCATAGTTAGAATTTAACCTTTTATGTGTAGGATTTTTAAGTTTAACATCTGACAGGAATTTAGACGAGGTGAAGGATGGAGATAGGGGACAGGAGATTATAAATTAAACTTCATTGCAGTTTTTCTTGAAGGTTTCACTTTCTTTCTATATAATTCTTTTGCTATTTAATTTTAATGCAACAAACAGCTAGTATTAAATAAATATACAACCATAACGAGTAAATCAACAACAGATTTTGACATTATTCAAATACACATTATCATTTATTACACTAATGGCAGAAAGTATGAGCGACTTTAGATTCCATCTACCTGTACTTACTGATGGAAACAACACACCTCAGATCAACCAGAGTTTACCATGTTTT
The DNA here is from genome assembly GCA_020466265.1 of Siphamia tubifer. NCBI lineage: Eukaryota > Metazoa > Chordata > Actinopteri > Kurtiformes > Apogonidae > Siphamia > Siphamia tubifer. The sequence continues at coordinate 22,474,039 of CM035789.1, forward strand.
CTTCAATTACTTTTTACTAACACATTAATGACTTGGTGACTCTCCATTCAATAACTATTGCGTGTATTGGTCATGTAGTATTGTTACTTTGAAATACCATCTAACTACAAAAGGTTTAAATCATGGGTGTCAAACATATGGATCACAATCCAAGACTGTCCCACCAAAGGGTCCAAGTTGGACTGTGGGATTAATTTGTGGGAAAAAAAACAGCTGAAGATATTGATAAGCAATGGTGTCAAACTCGTTTACAGTCAGGGGTCACATACAGACCACTTCAGCCCAAAGTAGGACAGACCAGTAAAATACAACAATAAATTATGTTTTACATGTAACACAGTTCCAAAGTTTTCTCTTTGTTTTAGAATAAAAATACAATTACATGAAAGTACTTTACTATCCTATCAAAAATCCGACGAAAAACGGATCGTTACCCAATTGTTTTTTCATTTTGGTTTTGGAAACAAATAATAAAGAAACGAGTTGTTTTTTCGTTGTCTTGTTTTTGGTTTTATTTTGAAAACCGAATGAACGAATGATACACGGATTGGAACAAATACGAATAGCTTGAAATGTCATAAGAGGAAACAAGTGCCATTTTAACAATATTCTGGTTGTTTTTTTTTTTTACGAAATGTTTAGTGCCATTATTGTTGCACTGTGAAAAATTAGCATGTTTTCTTCTTTTTAAAAATGATTTAACCTTTATTTAACTAGGAAAAAAGATCGCACCGTGTACCCAGAATGCTTTGCGGGAGCGGAATTCGCTTCTCATAGAAATTAATAGTGGAAATGCGGAGTTAGCATCGCTGTCTATGATCACTAACGATAGATAATGAATGGCAGCTCGGTGCTCAGAACGCCCCTGTCACTTTTGATGTGGATGTACAATAATAGTCCTTGATTTGCTGCCTCTAGGGGGTCTATCGTGGCGAATCTAGCATGTCAGAAGAAAAGATAGACCATTGGTGTTTGTTTAAAAACAACAAAAAAGAGTACATTCATATATATAGTTGAGAGATATATTTACTTTTGAAAAATAGATAAACCATTAATTTTGGGAGAATTCAGGAGCAAGAGAGTAACAATTAAAAATTAAAAGGGTGAGAGTGGACAACCTTGATGCTTCATTGAACTTTTATATAAAACAACTTGAATAAAATTGTCCCAAAATCCGAATAATTTCAATGTTTTGTAAATAAATGGGTGTTCTACAGAATCGAAAGTGTTGTCAAAGTCCAGTTTCCTTTTATCTCTCACTTTATCAGGTTGATTTATGACGTGATGTGGACTACTTATGTTTGTGTCCACGATTTAAAAAGAAGTGAAACAGAAAGACACACAATTGCGTTATTTTATTTTATTTATTTGTTTATTTTTTAACAGATCATTAAATCATATTTCTTAAACACCTTCACGAACTCATTCTAACCCGTTAACATCCATTTCCTATTCCTTAAGTTTCGTTTCTCTGTCTTTTCACACAGCTCGGATGCACTTGTTTTAAAAACCTGGCTCGTACGGCTCCGTATAGTTCGACTACTGCTGTTTGTCAGACACCGCCCGTGCGGACTGTCCTGGAGTATAAAAGCGACAGACACTACTGTTTTCGAGGATACTGTGTAGGCTTGACGGTGGGAGAAAACCTTGGGTGAACCGTGGACATTTTCCGCTTTGAAGTCTATAATTTTAATATATGGTCATGGTTAATAATAGGATATTGTTTTATTGTGGGGTTGGACTTGAATTTTATGAATTCCTGAAGGAGACAAGTCGAGCTTCTATCACAGACCGAGAACAACTCAAAGTTATTTACAACACCGAGTTCAGGACCAGGTACGTTTTTTTTCCCTGCATCAGCATCACATCAACTATTGTAAGATAGAAACATTAATGGCATTTTGTCCCTTGATTCAGGAATGCAGGAATAAAAGACCCAAACTTTGGATCAGTCCTCTATGGTTTGAAAAGTTGCAACAAAATCATAAGAAAAGGACGTGACTGCATTCGCTTCAAAAACAAGGTATCATTCTAGCATGTATTTAACCATGGATGACGTCACACTCATTTGATTTCGGGGCCACACACAAAAACAACTGTATAATTTCCTGTGAATAATAATGTCATTTTGGCTTTTGCTTGAGTATGATCATAATGCCTAGTCCTCCTCACCTGTGATGTGTTCTTGTGTGGGGGCGTGTTTCCTGCAGGAAGTGATAAAGTCACACAAAATACCAGTATTGACTCGTGTTCTTGATTGACAAATATTCCCACCACAGCTGAAATACCCCCAAAAGACACCAATTTAGCTTAATGTAGTTTACAACAGTATTTAATTTTAAAACTTATACTTTAACCCCTTATAAGGTAGTGTATTGTTGAGGAGGAGGTGTAAAGGTTTGTGGGTAGGGGTGATAATATTGGTAAACTCCACTTGTTCACTTGTCCAAGCATGTGTTTTAAATCTGGAAAAAGATGGTGAAAGACCCACATATTTAACTCCTTGCTTCTAATACAAAACAAGTCTGATTTAAAGCTTTTGTTACTTTTCATCCCTTTTTTTCTACCAAAAAATATGCCTCTGTTGCCAAGTCTCAAGCTGTTCTAATGTGGTATAAAAAGCCTTCAGGAACACTCATTGAGATTTGTACCAGTACTCAGGAATATTCAACATGCTAATCTGTTTGGATTCTGACTGGCTAAGAGGTAGCCAATGAGAGCCTGGCTTTTCAGCAAGCTTAAGCCTGCCCAACAATAGGAAACCAGAAGTGAAACTGAACATGTCTAACTCCCTTCTGGCACAACAGACCATACACACAACTTCTAACCTGTACCCACCCCTCTGTTAATCTGTCATGTTTACTCCTCCTTTACGGTGCTCCAGCTTTCTGTATATGAAAAGAGTCACTGAAATGGATTAATTCTGTAGGTGTGGTCTCACCTGGGTGGGTTCATGAATACTAATGAACTCGGGTATTAATGCATCACACTGACTATCTTTAATTCACCTGATTTCTCTGTGTACTACTTTTTAGTGGCATGAGCAGGCAGGAGGTTTCAATTAATCTTCCACTTCATTGCAGAACACAAACACCTATGGACTGAACATATTTCTAAAAATGGTTTTGTGTGGTAGGGTAACTTAAAAAATGTGAAAAGAGATTCTCGTGGTCCTCCTAGGTCCAAGCTCTGTATGTGGATCAGTGGCACACACCCCGGGGACAGCAACCAGCGCCGGTCCAGAATGGAGCATGTGGTTCTGGATTGGTCCAGGGCGCCGTATCTGTGGACGGTGCAGAGACGGGGGTTCGAGCCCGTAGGGAACTGGCCAGTCTTCTGATACAAAAACTGAAGATAGACAGGTGACAACTCAGGCATAGACTTTGTCATTCTAGATTTTTACATTAAACAAAACAATGAATGAAACAAGCATATATATATATATATATATATATATATATATATATATATATATATATATATATATATGGAGCCTCTCATTACACTTTTACTTTTGAACAATGGGCGAAAAAGTAATTGTGAGCAAATTGAGAATCAATCGTTTGCATTTTAATTCTTTGTCATAATAAATCATATTATTTACTCAACAATACTGTAGATGGTATTCAGCAGAAAATAATCTGTCTCAACTGTCTGAACTATTACAATACAAACGCCCAGCCCAGCCTTGCTCCATAGCACAGAGCTGTAAACATCTTTTTGGTAAAGTAGCTTATCTTAAACTTGATTTTCCAGCTTGCATTTGTATTTGATCTCCAAAGAGTTGTTTTCTTTGTCCTCATACTGGGTGTGCACTTACCACAGGTTTTGAACTTTTTATAAGCTTTATGTAGAGATAAACATATAGATGGACATATTTTAGCCACTGTAGAGACACAACCTCTAAGATGGATTTCAAAACTATTTTCAGCCTTGAATTCTTGATGCTGCAGGAGTGTTATCAAGGGATGTTTTGGGACATTTGCAAGCTTGGCAAAGATTCCCAGTACTCAGAAAAATAAGCACAATGGGAGTCGATAACATAAAACAAGCATTACTAAAATACAGAATTGACATGGTATATGGGAGAAATCACTCTTGGTCAGTAGAAAATAGGAGTGTCAAAAGTACTGTATTCACATCCATTATTCAGATACTAGGCTTTAAATTAATTTCTATAAAAGTTGAAATATCCACTCTAGCTTTTTATTGAAGTAAAAGTACTGGTTTCAAAACTAAAAGTATGAAAGTAAATGTAAGGGTCTATATTACACTACCTCACCCCTGAAAACATGTTCCAAGGACCATAATGACTATAATGTTACATTAAAATATTAATGTTGAAACATTTGAGACACACTAGTCTACCTGTTTCAGCTGCATACCTGCCAATTGAAAATGAACACATTTTAGTCCAGTACAAATGTATTAAAGAACCATACATGTGTTTATGGAGCGGAAGATATGATGATTAGTTGAATAAAAGTATTGAAATGGTACAAAAACTCAGGTGTGATGTATTTGGTACAAACCAATAAGGTTTTATGATATATTTTTTTACATCTACCCACAATCAAATTCATTCCATCCAGATGGTGTGATTTATTTGGATATTTTTTTTGTCCTTTTTTTTTGAACAATGAATTAATGAAATGGGAGCAACAAGGCTATTTTTTTGTATTTTATTTTGTATTCGAGTGATTATACAATGCTCTTATTTTTATAATGCCCCCCCCCAAACATATGAGACACCAGTCCAAAAGTAAATAGATAAATAAAATACTAAAGAGTGAAAATCTAAAATATAGTATAAACATGTATGTATACGTAGTTAAATGAAATGACAAAAGAGCGAGATAAGAAGAGGCTCAATATTTATACAGAAAAAGCAAACATGTATATTTAAAAGGAAATATTCATAAACCTCAGCCCTACTGAAACTGTGTGTTAAACATGATAAAGTTCACATGTGTTTAATCACAATCATAAATACAAATGTAAGGTCATCAAGTGGGTACAATTTTAAATTTGCCAAGATGTTTTAAAACCGGATCCCAGACAGAGAAAATGTTGTCCCTCGAGCCCTTGAGAGTAGATTTTATTTTCTCTAATTGTATAAATTGTGTCAAGTCATTAAACCACAAAGACACTTTGCGTGGACATGTTGATTTCCAGTGTAATAATATTCTTCTACGTGTAAGCAGCGTAGTGAAGCAATTATGTGTTTATGCCTTTTCCTTAATATTGTATGTTCTCTATCCATGTTACCAAATATTTCTAAGATGGTGGACCAGTAGGTTGTCAGGGCTGGACATAACCAAAACATGTTAAACAGTTAAATTGGGCGGCGTCATTCCACACCTGTTGCAGCTTGCATTCGTGTTTGGAAATATCTTGGCCAATTTTGCTTTGCAGTAGGGAATGCAATGCAGGATCTTAAATTGTATGAGGTTTAGTTTTGCACAGGCGGTGCTATCATTTACTCTCAGAAGGGTGTTTTCCCAAATCTCCTTGTCAAAGTCCACCCCCAATTCAACAAGGCTTTTTTTTTTAAATATGCAAGAAAGGGAAGGTACAGAAAATTAGGTGAGAATGCAAGTAGAAATAAATAAAAAAAAAAACCTTGAATAAAGTATAGATAAACAAAAATTTCGACTTAAGGTAACAAAGTATTTGTACTTTGTTACTTGAATCCACTGGTAGAGATGCATTATTGTAATAAAAGCATTCCCCTAACAAGGAATAAGTGGGGGTGTTAAAGTACTGTTATGTCCTTAATGTGTTTTTTCTAATTCTAAATTATTCTAATCTAGAGTTCTTTGCTCTTTCAGATCTCAGTTCATCTCTGACAAAAATGGAATTAAAATCACCTCTGACCCTCAATTTGAAAATGGGAAGGTGTTGTTGTGTGTGGAAGATACATATGAGGTATTATTATTATTGTGAAACTGCTACATTCTTTTTTATCTGCATTATGATTGTACTCTATATCAGTGTTTTTTTCTTTGTTTTTTTGCAGTACACGCTTTATCTCAACGTGGAAAACACTGGGACAGAAGTGGTGTATTTTACCTACTACACCCCACTGCACTGGCTCCGGTGCTTCACCCTGACGGATGACGAAAAAGTGACCAAGAAAAACCCTCGGTTACTGAAACCAGGTATGGGATTTTACTGAATGCATGACTTTAATTTTAATTACATTTAATCACTTAACCTTGAAAGACCTTTTTTTGTAGTGACTTTTCAGATGCATTTTTCTCTCTACATTTAAGTAGAGAAAATTAATTTGAGTTAACACAATTTATGACAATACTATCCTATGCATTTTTCAGTGAAAATCTGGCACTTTGCTACATGTAATTAACATTCCATGTATCATTTCCTAAAAGATCAAAGGTTGTCATATCAAAACCAAAAAAACATTTTTAGCAATTTGTCATTAACTGAACACTAAAACAAGCATCTACAACTACTTTGGTCAAACTAGGTGTTTATTAGTGAATCAATGTTGCAGAAAATAAATATTTCCTCATTCAGTGCGGAGTATCTGAAAGTCCAAATGGGCCAAATGTCATTCTGTTGAAGAGCTGAGAAACTACATTTTACTTGCAGTCATTTAAAAATATTAGATCTTGTTTTCTTCAGTTTCTTGTCTATTTTAATGCCTGGTATAAGTAAAGGTACATTTATTTTGGACAAATATAATGACACCAAAAATAGCTCATAAGGCTTTAGTTACAGAGCTGATGTCTATCCATTTTCTATGTTTTCTTGATAATAACACTGAAGTGATTTGGGTTAGTCCATGTTTTCTTTTGTCTGTTTTAGTCACATGATACTTGGTTGCATAACCATTGCTAATAATTTTTGCTACGACTGTGTAAGTGTTTCGACAGATCAGTAGATGCTTTTCGGTTGCCTGTGGCTGATTAGCTCTTCACAGGAGGATTACAGGTGTAGAGACTTAAACAATAACATGAATTGTTTAACTTTCAGGTGAGAGCTATGAAATCAAGGTTGACTTCAGGTGCAGTTTGGTTGGTTACTATCCGGCTACACTGGCCTTTGAATTCAAGCCGAACCTGCAGACCTCCACTTCCTTTCACATTGTGCGTTACATTGAGGCTCAGTGTTTGACCGCACTGGGAAAGGAGCTGGCACCCGTGGCTCCTTACAAACCTCGCTCCCTCCCTGCCTGGGCCCCACCAACGCATTTTTCGATAGTGGATGGGGTGCGACCTGATGGGTAACGTGTTTACTCACCATACACTAAACATCAGTTTTGATGCATGAATATAGTCTCTTTATTGTCCATCTAACACCCCCCCTCTCTTATCACACCAGTCTTTCTGTGATGAATCTGAAAAGTAAGGTTCCACCCAAACCATATCACATACCGGACTATATGAACCATCTCATCAAGTTGCTGAAACAACCTGGATCCTCTTCTGATAAAAGGTACATTCATAAGGAGCACTGAACCTCTTATTGTTAAAAATATAAAAATAAATCTAAAAATGGCTGTATAAAACTATTTAGGTACCACTATATTTATACTTTTCCTTCTTTCTTTTTGTCAGCATTGCTTTCCATTTATATTTTCTTCAGTATTGCCCCTTTTACATTTTTTCCTCTATTTATTTCTGTATCACATATTTGCCTCTGCCAAGGAGGTTGCGTTTTTGCCAGTCTTTGTCTGTCTTGTAGTTAGCAAGATGACTCAAAAAGTTATGGATGGATCTTGATGAAAATTTCATGACGTGTGGGGGGTGTCAGAAGGAACAAATGATTAGATTTGGGTGATGATCTGGAAGAGATTCTAGATCACTTTGAAATGTATTCTCCGTTTACCTCAATGTAAAATTTCAAAGTGATCCAGAATCCAGGTTCTCTTCCAGATAATCACTAAAATCTAATAATTTGTTCCTTGTGACACCCCCAATACATCATGACCTTTTTATCAATATCCATCCATAACCTTTTGAGTTATCTAACTAACAGACAAACGGACTCTGGCAAAAACATAACCTCCTTGGTGGACCTCTCTTCATTCAGAGTGGGGAGGTCTGCCTTGGCGGAGGTTTTGCTTTTTTAGTTATTTCTGTCACTGATTTGTTCATGTCATCAAATCAAAAGCCTTTATTGTCATTATATACAGTGCATATAACGAAATTGCAAAATGCTACTCCACAAGGTGCTCAGTGTAGATAAAATAAATATTCAAGATAAAATATTGGGATAAAATAAATATTAAGACAACAAAAGATCAATACGTTATAAAAACCAAATCGGTGTATATTGCACAGTTGCTCGGGGAAATGGTGATTGCACATGTGTTCTTGTTATTGCACGTATTCCAGTTATTGCACATATTTCTGTCATTGTGGAAGATAATTTAGGGGAACAACAGAGATGACAAGGATCTGGGATCATAGGACAACTAACTATTAGGGGAAATAAGAGCTGGCATGGGCCTGAGATCATAGGACATGCATCGTCTGTGTTTGACATGTGACCTCCATGCAACCTCGCTAGAGCGCACATATGAGGCAGTTGCGGAGGTCATGGACTAGTCATGTTTTAAACAAAAGCATATTCTTAAGCAAAGTAAAGGAAGATGAAAGGCAGGCTGCAAAGACCCTTGAGGTTGGCCTGACCTTGCACAGATATAAAAAAAAAAGATAAGTAGAAGGAGTTGGCTTCCATTAGAATCATAATTTTAGACATGAAGGATACAGATGTCAGGGAAATACGGACAACGAAAGGAGGAGTTGGGGAATAAGGAATCCTCTCCCCAAGCTCCAGAAACTGTATAAAAGACAGAGGCTTTGCTCTTTTGTATAGTAGACATTCCCATACCTGTAAAAGGCTTTTGGTTATCTGTTTGGCAGTGCAGTCTGCTGGTGATTCCACCTGTTGTGCAATAAATGCAGTAGTTTTTTCTCTTCTAGACCGCACAATCCTTCTGTGGACCAAACCCCGTTTGTATTTGTGAAATCCAAAAATGCAAATTGTGTATACATGAAGGTTTTACGCAGCTTTTAAGCGTCTATTTTACAGTAAATACATTATTTTTTTTCCAGCGTGTCTTTGTTAGAAACCCCCCTGTGCTGGAACAACTACTCCGAAAAGTTCAAGTTGCTGCTGTATCTAGAAGAACTTCAGATGGAGGTAGACATCAGGAGATACAACATCCCCAACAGTGAGAAAGAAGAAGCCACGATGGTCAAAGGCAAACATAGCAAACTTCTCACTCTGGAGGTAAAGATTTAGGATTTACTTGGATCACTGATTCACATTGTCAGTGATCCCTTATCTAGTTTTACTCCATGAGTTATAAAAAAAAAAAAATATATATATAATTTTTTATTTTTTTTTTTGCATAACCAAGGAAATGTGTGCACATTGTTTACAATAAATCAGGCTCTTAATGCAAAAAAAGTCTAAGAATATCATGCAAGTCATGGAAAACGTAGGCATGCGCAAAGAAGATACATGATAAAATATTAATACAAACTCCCTACTAGAATACTACTAAAACTACTGACATACAAAAGCCAACTCGATACTACAGTAAATATAAACAAATGAGGATATATATATATATATATATATATATATATATATATATAAATAACTACAATCACCTGTGCAAAGTCTTGGAGACGATTTAAATGAGGATTTTGCATGACCTACTGGTCATCATAGAGATGGTGCGCTATAAAAACTGCTCTGGGATAGGCCGGCACTAATGGCAACGGTCACAAGGAAATGCATCACTGCGGGAGAGTTTTATTATAGTAGGTGTTGTGACTCCTCCTTGTGACTGGCTCTAAATCATCCCCTAGTTCATCTAGATGTTCTAAAATGGCATTGCTGGGTAGGTGATATGCCTCAATTATTTTTTTCTTTTCTTCCATCAGATCAAAAACATTGACCTGAGCTGAAAAGATTAATTCTCTGCGTTGTCTTTGGTTCAGCCTACGCTCCTTCCTTGCCACAACTGCAGTCTGTTTTGGGCAAAACTGTGCCAGTTGAAACCTGCCTTTCACACATGCTAAATATAAACGCAAAGTCAGCCAGGGCAGTCAGTTGGTGAATCACATTGTACTCCACCCAGTATTTTGGGTGCGTTCTGGCACAAACACCCATATTGCATTTTCATCAACACATTTTACCCATTTGAGAGACACAATCCCTGGTACGTCTTGTTAATGGAGAATCTTCAATATGTTTTTGTGTGCACTGTCAAGTTTGTGCATGGTTTTTATACGTGAAAATCGAAGTGTTTTTGCCTCTATTTGATCCAGGTTTTCATACAGTGTAATGTAAGTGAATCTCGTTACCAGTTTAACCAGTATTCTGATCAACACTGCTCATGTTTGTTTGTCAGGTACCTGGTGTGTCTGAGAACCGTCCATCTGTACTACGAGGGGACGAGCTGCTAGCGTATCCTGTTGGACAGAAGGAGACAAAGTACCGTGGATATGTCCACAGTGTTCAGCTGGACAGCATCAAACTGGGCTTTAGTTCAAAGTAAGCTCAACGCTAAACATTAAACTGGGTATCTGAACATTCTAATGACTTGGTTACAAACATCAATACATTTTTCTGTGCTCCATCTCTCAGATTGTTGGATATCTTCATAGAAGGCATGAAGTTTAACATTGAGTTCACCATCAACCGGCTGATCCTACGCCTTCAACACAGAGCAGCGGAGTTTGCATCCAGAAATGAACTTGAACCAGTGTTGTTCCCGACTGCCCCGGCATCCTCCGATCAGTCACCTGCACTTCCCAAACTGAGGTTAGGTGATTTTTACTCTTATGTAGAGTGGAGTATGTTTTATTAATCCCGAAGGAAATTAAGGTATCTGACAGATTACTTAAATATACATATTAGATATACATATAGCACACACTTGAGAACAATTAGCCAACCAGCCATGTCTGGAAAATCGGTATGTTCTAACATTTGACAAAATCCTCAAGCTCAATTTTGGGTTCTTTGCAGCATTACAACATTGTGCAAAAATACATTAGACATGCGTCTTAACATGTAGAATCTACAACCAGCTGACAATTTATTATTGTTCAACCCATGAAAACGGGCCTATATATATTTTATAATTTTTTTCCCTTCTATGATGCCATTTAATCCAGTGGTTTCCCTCATACAGTAGATTACATTTATCCAGGTATTGTTATTTCAATGTTTCTCAGGTTCACATTGGTGAATCACCTCTGGAAAAAAAATTGTCATAAGGAACCAAAATGGCTTAGCTTTTAGGTTTTAACAAGTACTTGTCATGTTCATGTCATTAAGGAATATTAACCAAAAATGTAATAAAAAGGAATGAAATCATCATTAACAAAGTGAGGGGAAAATATACAGCAGTTATTCAAGGTTCAGAAAAAATGCTAAAAAGTGCTGTTCCTCAAGGAACATGCAGATATTTGATATAGCAAAATTGTAATAATGTATGAGAGTACCGTACATTATATCTAAATGAAACTGATATCATTTGCATTTTGTTTTTTAAAGACATTAATTCATGGTAATGGAGTGAGAATCTAAAAAAAGGAACGGAGTGAAGTGTTTTATTATGATGCTCCAGAATGAATAATACAATTTTATTAAGTTACTGATAAAATGATCAGTCTTTGGGGAGATGTTTCATTACTAGATTTTATGCACAACTTTTTTCTTTTTCTTTTTTTTAAATAGATAATATCCAAAATTGTTATATGATTATGATGATTATGACATAGATAAGAATAGACAGGAATACATTTTAAATGTATTCATTTACAAATGGTTATTTACATTCAGAATTTATGCTGTATACATCGTCAGCGTTGGCTGTTCTTAATTTATTCTGAATTGTCTTATATTGTCTTATATATCCCATTGGAATTCAGGCACAAGTTAAATAAATAAATAAATACAGTTTTAGAAACTAAAGATGTAAGTATTTGATGTTGAGTAGTCAAAATATTGTTTTAGAGAAAACATAAATTGATCCTGACATTCACTTTTGCTTGGCCATGTCCCCTCCCGCGACATTGTACATAAAACTGAATAATGATAATGATGTTGGCTTATGTCACACCACTTCGTGTTATTAGGTTGTTTGACTACCAGCTGGAGAAAAACCCAGAGCAGTATGCAGCTGTGCAGCACATTGTAGCTGGTTCATCTAAACCTGCTCCATACCTGGTGTTTGGTCCACCTGGTACAGGTACTGTAAACCTATACAGGCTTTTACTTGCTGAAGGGGTGTTGTTTCAAGAGCTTAAATCTCTTCATACCACAAAGCCATAAAATACATGTACAATAAAAAGGTGGCTGCTCCATCTAAGGCAATGTTTAGACTAAATATGGCACCTGTATCTGAACTGTTGGACACAATGTTTTTTTTTTTTTAATTCTGACCCAGGCTACTTTCACATGTGGTCCTAAATCTGATGGATATCTGATATTTTACAATGCAGCGAACATGAAGTGTTGCTTTGACAAACCTTACATTGTTATTGTGATAACAATAATTTTTTTATGTAATCATTAACACTCTTTTATAAAGCTTGTACAGTTCACATGATCAGGATGATACCACTTCTCATTTAGAGTCCGTATGCATCATCTGACTTTATACTGAGGTTTGTTTGTTTTTTCCAGGTAAAACTGTGACAATGGTGGAAGCTATTAAGCAGATAGAGCACACTGAGAAAAACTGCCACATCCTGGCATGTGCACCTTCAAACAGTGCTGCTGATCTACTCTGCGTGAAAATTCTGGAGCACGTGGACAACTGTAAAGTGTTCCGAATGTACGCCAGCAGCCGAGATCCACAAGTTGTTCCCGAAAAACTCAAGGTTGATGTGATGAAAGTCACTCCTTTCTTTTCATTCATTCTATGAAACTGGGTTCATTTTGGTATTTGCCACTTAACCAGCTTTTAAGACCCATTAATAAAAGGGGAATTTTGACACATTTCTCCCCAGGATGTAGCTAATGAGGACCTTGGATAAATGTATATTCTTGCTCTGAGACATCCCAGGAATTAATATTTTATTAAATATTGGGGCTAGAAATATGCCCAAAATTGGGACAGGAAAAGCTACCTAGGTGTCAGTGCGTTTGATCTGGAAAACATTGGTTTAAACGGTCTATAAGTGAAAATGTTTAAATTTTAACTAACCTAATATTTTTTGTAATCCAGATATGCTGGTTTTTTGTTGTTGTTACGAATCAGTCTCATTCCAGGTTTTGTGGGAAACCCATTGACCAGTTGCACTATATGCAGATCCTGCCCATTTAAACTTGTGTAAATTTCAAGTGATTTGCCACAGTGGTATTTTGCAACTGCCATATTTTCTTCATTTTCCCAAAACCTTTGCAAGAATAAGATATTCTAAAAAATAGTGTCATGAAATGTTTGTCCTTTTTACATGAAGATTTTTGTATAGAAATAATCAAAAATGTGTTTTTATCTCTGTAAATATGTGACCCTCTGACATCACAGCAGTATTTCTAGCTATAGCCTCAAATAGGTTATATGGGTCAAAATGATCAAATTTGAAGTTTATGCATAAAATCCAAGTAAAATGTCTCCTAAAAACTTCTGAGTTTTTGTGAAATTCCTACTGTAAGTGCTTCAAATCATGCCTTTTAGGAAGGTCAACAACTGAATCTGACTCATCTGCTCAAAACACAGCTTTTCTTCGCGCTCATGCATTTCCCCGTCATGGTTGGTACCGTTGGAAAGATCAGGATTCCCTCTTGACGATATTGAAAAACAGCCCTTGATTGGATGAATTGGTGTCACTCAAGTACTTTTAATAAGATTTCAAATAAATATAAAATCTTAATTTCTGAAATTTGATCCAAGTGACTGGTTTTGTGCTGTAGGGTCACATATTCATTTTTAAAAGTTTACATCGAGTTTGAAATTTTAACCCCATGTCCTGTTGCAAGAGCACAGTAATTGGACACTGCTTAGTTTCCAGGTGTTATACACACACACACACACACACACACACACGTGACACTGTCTGTGTGTGTGTCTTCACAGCAATGCTCTAACCTAGTTGGGGACTCCTATGTTTACCCTGATAAAGAGACGCTGATGACGTACACGATCATGGTGACCACACTCCTGACTGCTGGAAGGTACTGAATGAGCCTCATGATGCGTTCACAGAACATCAAATACCATCTGAAATGAGAACAGTTATGACAGTTAGATAGTGATGGTAAGTTTACTTCTCTGTACTCTCTTCTCCAGGCTGGTCACTGGAGACCTTCCCATTGATCATTTTACGCACGTGTTTGTGGATGAAGCTGGACACGCCATGGAGACCGAATGTATTGTGCCCTTGGCAGGTGAAGAAACGAACGGCTTGTGTTTTCTGTCCTTCTAATACACTCTGTTGATCTTGTCTTTATTTCTGTGTTTTTGTTTATGGTTAACAGGGCTGGTCAAGCCAGGGTTTTGTCAGGTAGTTCTGGCTGGAGACCCCAAACAGCTCGGACCCATAGTCCGATCCCCATTTGCGCAGAAATATGGCCTGGGTAAGCAGACACGCATAAACATGTTAAGGAACTATGAATTCACACTAGGTCATTAACGACTTTAGTTTTTTTCAAGTTATTTATACATCAATAAAGTCAAAGTCCAAAGTCCTAGTCGATGTTTCTGTTCATGCCTTAATTTACACAGAATGTTATTTTGTGCTGCTGCTTAAGGACTTATAAGAGTTTAAAGCTTCTGTTTGCAGATGTGTCCCTGTTGGAGAGAATGATGAAAACTATCCCATTATACCAAAAGAACCAGGGTGTGTTCGACAGTCGATTTGTCACCAAACTGATCCGCAACTACAGGTGTGGAGATACAAATATTTATGTGATACTGGGGAAATCACTGAAGAAATTTCACAGATTACGGTTTTACAAAAAAATTAGACGTGATGCAACTATTTAAACGACTTAATAATAGTGGTGTAGTTCTCAAGGCCAGTCTTGGTCTCAACAACAAATGTTTTTTTTTTTCCCTGCTCGGTCTTGTCATAGACTCGACTCATTTGGTGTCCGTCAGTGTTCTTGATGGGATTTCTACAAAAACATCATTACATTATAGGATCATTATTTATCATGTGTCCTCCTCAAATGCAACTGGTTGCATCCATCTATTTTAAAAATGTCTTATATTGTTTACATTTTCCACCAGTGATGTAGTTCTGGAGACTGGTCTAGTTACCTTTTTATATATTTATTTAGTGGTCTTGGTCATGTCATGGACTCAAATCAGTCTAGCTGATATTAAATCCAGTGCTACTTCATAAAGTAATGTATAAAATACTAAAACATGCATTTGAACTATGCAGCAAACAGCTCTAATTAGTGAGCAACGATGACTAGTGTTGGAGATGAATTTAAAATACAACAATATTATAGAACTATTAAGATTCCAGAAGGAAATGATGGTGAATTTCTTGCACTGACAAGTATTTATTGTGGAACTACATGATGACTTCCCTTATCATAGTCACCTGGCTATAGTTATTGCCAGCTCAGGCTGATTCTGATTGGCAGATGAAAGACGAGATCATTTAACATGGAGTATAATTTTCTGTATCAGAAACGTAGCCGAACTATAATACATGTCTTTTTGTATAAAGGTTAAATCTGACATAAGTGTCCTGTGTTAAATGTAACTACAGTAGGTACTTAGTCTGTGTATTTGTGTCACCCTGCAAAAATACAAATTTTACCAACTTTTCTCATTTCTAGTCCAAATATCTCATCACACTTAAAATAAGACTGTATCGCCTAAATTATAACTTTCCAGTGAGATATAAACATATTTTTAGAGGATTGATCTTATTGCAAGAAATCTTACCAAGATCATCGTCCCTTGTTTCATTGACAGATTTCTTTTGTTGTTTAATTCAAGAATTTTTTTGTTTTTTTTGCTTAATTCAAGCAAAGAAAAATCTGTTAATGGAACAAGTGAAAATTATCTTGGTAAGATTTCTTTAAATAAGATTTTCAAAATCGATTGTTTAAAAATAAGTTCTTATCTCATTGAAAAGTTACTCTTTAGGTGATTATGTCTTATTTTAAGTGAGATTTTGACACGAAATTAGAAAAATACACTTGGTAAGATTTGGATTTTTTCAATACATTCCATCAAGTAATACTTGAATTTCCAGAATATGTTTCCATAATTACTAAATTAAATTGTAATTATTCTGGTTTGTCCCTTTCAGGTCCCATCCTGCCATCCTGAAGATTCCCAATGAGCTCTTCTATGATGATGAACTCCAGGCTTGTGCTGATGAAATATTACGCAGCTCTTACTGCAGATGGGAACACCTCCCAAAGCAGGTTCATTCTTATTTTTTTTTCATATGTTAATGTCATTTTTAAATTTTTGATGTACTAGTTTGTATTTTTTTTTTATTTTGTTTTACTGAAGGAAATAAAATGTAATTTTCTCTGTGTAGAATTTCCCAGTGATCTTCCATGGGGTGACTGGTGTTGATGCGCGTGAGCAGAGCAGTCCATCATTCTTCAACATATCAGAGGTGGAAGTACTGATGGACTACGTGAGGAAACTACTGCAGGGACATGGCAAAAAGGGTCTGGCTATGATTGCACCCAAAGACATAGGCATCATCGCCCCCTACAGGAAGCAGGTTAGAATTGCACTCCACCACATTGAAGCCCAGTGTTTGTTTGAAGGGAAAAATACAAGTTAAAATGGAAAAGGATCCGATTGTGTGTGTGTTAGTGTGTTTTCCAAATATTAATTTCTACCTTCGGGTAGCTGCTACAGAGCCACTGAGCCAAAAGAAACTGCTTGAAATGATCATTCCTCCCTACTCAATCTATCTTCTTAATCTCATCCACTTGCCTTCTAACTGTGATAATGACTGGTTACTATTCATTTATTCATTATATTTTATCTCTATTCCCAATGGTGGCGTCTCATCCTTTACTGGTAATATTTAAAACGCTTGAGCTTTTTCATTTAATTCTTATGATGTAGTTGCATATTTTAGTATGGTTTAAGGGCTGTGCAATAGTTTGATTTTACTTATTATCTACTGGTGCTGTATCTAGTACTAAGCCTCAACATGCCACGTCATTGTATTTTGGTCACATTTCTGTTATTATTTGAGTTTGTACTGTGAAGTCTTTTTATTTGGTGTTCTATGTATGGTGTTGAAGCCCAATGCACAATTGCCTACAATACATTTCCCCTTGGGGACAATAAAGTATAGCTTATCCTAGTGCTGAACAGTTCCACTTAGGAGACTTAAAGCGTATTTAAAGAGAGTTTGGGGACGTATGATCGACTGGGGTACTGATCTACACCTGTTTAGGTAATGTCTTGCCTATCTTGTTTTATTTAAGCATCTTCAGGAACACATTTATACAAAGGTTATACAATTTAACAAAATATAATTAGGCTAGTTTTATAGAGTTCCCGCACCTCCTGGAAAACCTGAAAAATGATTGACCAATTTTCCAGTCCTGGAAAATGAGAAAAAAGATGAAATGGTTAAGACATCCTGGAAAATATTTATCCACTTCCTGTTGTGAGAAAATGGGTTAAAAGTTTGTCACCTTATCTTCGGGGCAACATTATTTCTCTTTTTCTACCTTGCATTTTTGTGCTGCTGGTTAAATTTTTATTTTGATATGTAGTTATATTTATGACAATTTGTTTCGCTTGGCTAATTTGACAGTATTTTTTTTTTCTTATTATACTTGAGAAATGCAAGTGTGTAAAGCAAACAGAGATGAAACAAAGGAAATCCTTTTTCAGTGATTTATCGCAAATCTAAAAATATTTTTGGAGTGCAGAAGAGAAAGTGGAGTTAGGAGTTTACCAGTTGAACATTGTAAGTCCAGTTTGTCAGGCTAGTGAAGTGCTACCCTGTAATCTGTGTGGGTGTGTTTGCATTTTTCTATTATGCATTTGTCATAATTATTTTTCATGCTTAACTTGTAGCCATACAATAATAATAAACTTAAAAATAATATGGGTAAATGCAAGTTACAAATGTCGAAAATAACACGGCAAAACAATGAGGGGAATGTACTAGTGTGACATAACTTGTCTCTGTAGCAGCTGAAAAGTTCTGAAAAATAATTTAAGGGAACGAGTGGGAAACCCGAATTAAGTTGTGTCCTGCAATCTGTGATATTGTTTTCTATAGATAGACATACAGACGCATTATGTAAGTCAAAGGAATGCTTATGTCTTTATTTTAATGCACAGCTCTGACAGGTCTTGGCAGTAAAACAGGTTAGACGTTCTTAACACCCTAATTGCCCTCAACGTTTCTATGTTGCTGAAAAGTTTCGACTGGCAAAAGCTTCTAATAATAATAATAATAAAAAAACAAAAAAGCCTGCCATTTCCTTGTATGTTTTTGGTCATGGGTAGCTTTAGCTTCAAGTTATTAGCATCTCAGGGCAAAAAACATTTTAATTTCCTTTCTGTGTCTTGTAATTAATGTGGTTTGTACGTCTCTGCTTGTGTTGTCACACCTTAAAAAGCTTAATCACAGATGTTTTCAGAAGGGTAAAGATCTTAAATACCTGACATCTATTATTAACAGTTGTTTATCAAAATCTGTCCGACACAACATTAACAATGTCATTATATTGTTTGCATTTACTCTGTCCACATGGTGTAGAAAAGCTTAGACATTGGCTTCACATTTTTATAATGGCTCTTTTTTTTTTTTTTTTTTTTTTTTTTTTCTGTTTCTATTATTTAACCCATAAAGACCCAAACAGCCAAAAGCATCTACTCTTCTCTAAAGTATATAGCAACATAGCAAAGCTGTCAAATGCAATGAATGTATAAAGTTACATAAAATAGAAAATACTTGTATAAAGTTAAAGAATCTCAAATGTGTACATAACCCATAAACAAGCAAAAGTCTTAAACCATTTACTGATGTTACTATTTAACATATTTTGATCCACGAACTATCAATACATGTAAATAATTGGTGTAAAATACATTTTGTCATCTTTTCATGGTTCGATATGACCCATTTGGACTTTCAGAGGTTCCGTAGTTGTCTACAACATTGTTTCACCAGTAAAACTAATAGGGTTTATTCAATGACAGTAGATGGAGATGTTTTTATATTCACTTCATATCTTAGCTGAAAAAAATTTACTTCAGTTTTCCCTGTTGTAAATTAATAACTTGAACTTACTGAGTTTTTTATATAATCAGTGAATTAAATTTAAGGAAAAATACATGATTGGCACAAAAAAGTGAACAATACAGAGGATAATAGAAGAATATATAGTGATAAATCACTTAAAGGTTAAATGGAGAAAATATAATTTGGGAACTGACACATAAGGAACACTGGGTCTTTATGGGTTAATCAATTTCTTCTGATTGGGAGCCACACCATGCATTTTCAGAAAGGTGTGTATTGTTGCTAGAGTTTGAATGATATGGATATTGCTAAGGAAAGATTTTTTTTTTTTTTTTTTTTTTTTATGTATGTATTTGTCAGTTGATTGCTGTTGTATAGTCATTTTCTTAGACTGATACTTAAAACAGTTTATTTTCTGTTTTTTTTTTCTTTCAAATTTTATTGTAAGTGCATTAAATGTAAAATGCAATTGAAACACTCAGAAAATTAAGATTTTCATGCATCAATATAAATGAAACTATTAACACATGTACACATTGTACTGTTTTAACATTTATTGAACTTCAAGTGTCCACACGGTGCCACATCAATTATCGTACAACTTTTTTTTTTTTTTTTTTTTTTTACAACCAATCTAACAAATTAAAGCAGGTGGCAGATATCGGGTGGGGAGGGGTGTCAATGTATTTGACCTCCTGCAACTACTGCTGCTACTACCGTTTTGAATGGCTCCTCTATTGAGCTTATAGATGGAGAAAATATTTTCTCTTCTTTAATCCAAACTTTTCAGATTTTGGATTTGAGTTTTTTTTCTGGTGAACTTACTCGACAGCATGACGATACTGATATAAACCTCTTTAAACTTCAAAACTGGAAA
This sequence comes from Siphamia tubifer, assembly GCA_020466265.1. Taxonomy (NCBI): domain Eukaryota; kingdom Metazoa; phylum Chordata; class Actinopteri; order Kurtiformes; family Apogonidae; genus Siphamia; species Siphamia tubifer. The sequence continues at coordinate 22,494,118 of CM035789.1, forward strand.
ACTTAAAGCATGGATTAAAAAGTGCAACTTCTGTTTTGTCTGAACTTTTTTTAGGTCCAGAAAATCCGTAAGGCTCTGGAGAAAGTTGGAAAAGACCTCAAAAGTACAACCATGCACCATCTAAAGGTGAGTGAATACATCAGACTTGAACTAGTTGAAACAGGCAGTAGATCAGTTTCTGAGGTGTGTTTGTTTGTTCCAGGTGGGTTCTGTGGAAGAGTTTCAGGGTCAGGAGAGGATGGTGATCATGGTTTCTGCAGTTCGGAGTAGCCTGAATTACGTTCAGCTGGACCAACACTTCAACCTGGGATTCGTCAAGAATGAGAAGGTTTACTTCAGATCTGATACATCCTGTTTCTTCATGTGAATGCTCAACTATATTTGAACACTGTTTCCTTTTGCCAGAGGTTCAATGTGGCTGTGACTCGAGCTAAAGCCCTGCTAATCATGGTGGGAAACCCCAGAGTGCTGGGGGGAGACGCTACATGGGGCCGGTATGTGCTGTAGCCATTTTGAATCGCAGTGTTATTTACCATGTTTCCACTAGTATCAGTTCTACTCACTTTGGTGCATTTAATCTATGAAAAAGGAGCTGGTCCTAGATTGTTGGTATCTACTCTGAGGTCACAAGTGATACTATAACGGGACGTGTAAACGACGTCGACACTGTTATTGACTCCCAGAGTCACTGTGGGTGCACCGGAGTAAAGACAGTGATTCTATACAAATTCATGTGGAAAAATAGTGAACTATCCCTTTAATGTCATATAATTACTTTATGGGACAAAACACAGTATTTGAATGTCTTTGAGGGGACAATTTGACAGGTTAGTGTTGCTAAATGACCCACGTTTTTAGTTTTTAAGTCATTTTTGCTTTGGTGGGATCATCCAAAACAAGGAGATCCTTGATATTGAAATAAATGTCAGAGTGGAAATGAACGTTCTGTCTGTGACGGGACATTACTGTTATGACTTATACATACATTAACTGCAGAATCAAACCCACATGTGTCGAGGAAACACTGATTTTACGATTTTTACATTTTTATCTTAACATTTTTTCTCTTTTATTTGACTGTAAAAGTTGTTTCTTAGTGGTTCTCATCTTGTTCAACTGACAATGTGGTCAAAGGGCCTGTTGCATTAGTTTTCCTCATCATTGGAACACTGGCAGAGAGACTTGGTACTCCCTCTAGTGGTCACATAAATCTGATAACCCCATTGGTGTGAACAGATTCAGTGCTTTGGCATAACTTCATACCCGTTTGTTATAAAGTAATGATGGTTTTATGTATATATATATTTTTTTTACTATTTGAAAGCAAAAATAATTCATATAGGTCCTTTAATCATCTGGATTTGTTAGTGGAAAATCTGTCCTCAGTGAGTATTCAAGTTCTAATTTATGACTTCATTATTACAAAAGATCACTGCCGTTCTCATGTTACCATCATCAGTATAGTTTGTTCCTGAACCTTCTTCTTCTGGGTTTGTTTGTAGTTTCATCCAGTACTGTAAAGAAGAAGGAGGCTACACTGGTTATGATCACAGAGAGGAAGATGATGATGTGGTGCAGAGACTTTCTGTCCTCTACATCGCCATTGAGAAACAAGGTAACACTTTATCCATTTTTTAGTTTAAAAAAAAAAAAAAAAAAGTCTCTTTGACATAGTTTTTAATGTTTGTTTGTTTTGTTTTTTTCCTCATGTGATGTCATCTTTAGTGGAGACTGCAGAGAGCACTATTCAGCAGCAGCTGGACCCAGAGTGGAGGAATGACTTATGAGGACGCCCAGTTTATCCCACAGAGATATTTGTCTTCCCCCATAAAGAGCCAAGCATCTACCGATCTAAACTGTTCAATTAGGGTTCTAAAGGGGTCTTAAAATGTCTTAAAAAAAATCTTGAATTGACAAATCTGCACTAAATACCTTGTAGGGTTTCAAATTTATAACATTTTATATAGTAGATCTTACGTTATGTTGCCATAAATGTGTCTTTTAAATGTCCAAACTGCAAAGACCGAAACATTAGTCGGCTCACCTCCATCCGATCCAATTTATATTGAAATTAGGAACTAGTCGTCATTAACTTTCCAGCCCCCAGTGAGAAATGACTCGGAAAAATGGAAATCAAGGCAGTGAAGTAAATTAAAAAAAAAAAAAAAAAAGTTAACTTCTCATCAATTTTTGCCCATATGGCTGTGAAATGGGGTGAAAAATTGTCATTCAATTATTTTATAAGTCTTTAATTTAACACTTGGAGACTTTTAGAAACCCTGTTAATACCTGATGATCCACAAATTATATCCATACATATAAAGAATTGGTGTAAAATATAGTTTGTCATCTTTTCATGGTCATCAGATACAAGCAGTTTGGACATTCAGGGGTTCCGTAGTTACCATGGCAACACTGTGTTCTTCTACGACATTGAGTCAGCAGTAAAATCCATCCAGTTAAATAAATGACAGTGGGTGAGATGCTTGAATTAGTGACATATTTTACTCAAAGTCACTGTTTCTGCAGCTTTAAATTTTTGATATAACCATTGATTTTAATCTGAGCTTTTATGAACATCTACACCTTCAGTAAATAAAAAAAAATAAACGAAAAATACCTGTTCTATACTAAAAAAGTACAAAATATAGATACCATTATAAATAAATAAATCTAAATCACTTAAGAATGGTTTGATGTAGAGGAAATTTAATTTGGGAAGCGAGATAAAAGTAGTGCTAGGTCTATATGGGTACGTTTGCAGGTATTTGCTTTAAAACAAATATTAATGGAAAAAAATTTAATACACTTTTTGTTGAAATGAACTTGATTATATCCCTAAAGATGAGTTTTGGGGCTACAATGGTTTTACCTCAAATGTTGCCAAATCCTCTACTGCTGGATGTAATTTGTGTGAATGCAGTAACTAGGATAGATTTGGTTCGATTTCTTATCCCATAATAACTAACATAGCAGAACCCTTAAACTTCTATGAGTAATAAATCCATATGGGGGAATTTGACTTCCAAATCAGGTTTTTGGACATAAATCAAGCAAAAATTGTCAGATTGTAGTTAAATTTGGTTCGTATTGAGCATCTTTCAAATGTCCATTTGCATTTTAATTCACAAGGTGAAGTTTTGTGGGAAAAAGTTCTATTATTTTACCACTATGAGGTGGATGTAGCTCAAATTGAGTTCACATTGATTAATAACAATTATGGCTAGATTTAGATAGACGTAGCAGAGATTTTGGGGTGGTGGGGGGGTTCAGAGATATGCCCTTACCTTTTTGCACTAAAGAGTTCAACCAAAGAGTCTTAGCTTTACTACAGAATGGAGCATGTTTGATACTCAGGAACCAACGATATTCCAATTTAATACACCATTGACTTTTATCAGTTCTACTTTTGTCCAAACCTGTTCAAAATCATCATTCATTATATGTACGAAGCACATCTGTAATCTGCTACCTCAGTGGGTTGTACAATGACTTCAATTTTACTGTATTTTATTAAAACCAAATCTTGAATAAACTGTGCTCTTGATAACGATTATGTATTTTCCCCCCTTTTATTATTTGAAACTATTGTATAACTGAGCTTTTCAATTGCCACTTTTCTATAAAAAAAATTTCCAGGAATTGTTTATTCACAGGAATTGACCTGGCTAAGAGTTTCTTCAGATGTCTGGTTTATACTACACTTTCAGAAAATGTATTTAATTTAGGCTTGGTTGTTTTTAGTTGCAAAATAAAAGCACACATTCAAAAGAACCTGGACCCACACTTGAAAAAAGCCAGAAAATCTGGAAAGAACCCAAATGACTTCCAGAAGTCATTTGGGTTGAGGGAAAGATTGATTTTGGTGGAAATGTACCAGGCTTTTTCAAAGATCTTCAACATTAATTTCAAGGAACCATAGAACCTTAATTTCATTCTCTTCCATTGGCAGATTTATTTTAATTTTTTTAAGTGCAAAAAATCCCAGCTCCTGAAGGGGAGAAGTTTCTGTTTTTGTGTGTAAGCAGGTTTATGCAAAAACTAATTTTCAGAATAGATCCCATTAAATTTTGGTGAATGTAGGTCAAAGGTCAAGGTCACCAAAAAGTGTGTTTACTGTTCACGGGAAGTGATGGGGCAAATCAGTAATTCCCTTTTCATTCCTGTATACTCAGTTTTACATATAGTTCCTTTTTGCACTCACTGTTGATGTGCATTGACGTCAGAAACTTTAAGGACACATTTGAAGACTAGGTCAAAGGTCACAAAAATAAAATAGTCTGAACAAAAAAGATTTGAGGACAGAGTGGGGGAACACAAGAATGCCATCAGGACAAAAAAGTGGATCTTATCCTATGGTCCATTATCATGAGGTCGGACATCCATCTGCTTCCTCCCTCAAGGTGACGCCGATGGACGTGGTCCCCACACCTCTGAGGTGGAGACAATCTGTGGACCCTCCAACAAAAGTTTTGGATTAGTAAAATGAAGGCAACCTCCTACACAGGCCTGAATGAGAAACATGACTCATCCCCTTCTTATGATACAAGACTTTTCTGATTTTTTTTTTCTAATTGATGTGTTTATTTAATTTTGGTACTTTTAGTCTCCCATCATAGAAGTACAAATCACTAAATTGGTCTCTCTCTACTGTACATAATTACTTGGCTTTAATTGTAAGCCTGCGGGTTAATAATACATTTAGTAACTTTAATGTGTTTTTCCAAGTCAAAATTTAGCAACATGATCTTAACAGCCCAGACTAGAGTTACTACATAGTTCAGAAAAATTCACACCTTCCCACTAATCCAGTTTTTTTTCCACTGACTTTCAGGAGGTTACCATTGTTTCAGTTCTATATTGTGCTTCTTGATTGATATTAAGATGAAGCTCCTGGGATGTTTTTATCTAGTATTATATATATGCTACAGCAGGTATTAACCATTGTAATGTCTTACTGTCCAAACATTCAGGAAACTTAAACAAATTTTGACATCAGTCCTATTAGACTTCCAATGCTCTTCATTCAATTTTACATCTTGTGTGCATTGATTTTGACCTATTTTTGAACCAAGAGGTCACTAGGTCAATACCTAAAAACTAAAATGGACTATAATAGAAAAAAAACAAGTGGCGTTACTATTATTGACAAATGTGAAATCTGGCATGGGTTTCAAAATGACTAGGGATGGGAATTTGCGATTCCATTATCGATACTGCTTAACGATTCAATTATCTATTATAATTTTAACTGTTATAGCATTTTTATAAAGAAGTACATCACGCGCAGACAGTAGAATAACTACTTACCAGAGTTGGGTTGAGATTCCTCAGTCTTAAAAAACATATCAAAAACACGCCACTCCTTTAAAATTATTGTACGTTGTGTTCGCAAATGTTTCTATATGTTCGTCGTGTTCTCTTGACGTCGTTATCTCCACTTTGCAATGACTGCAAGTCGCTCTGTTGCCATTTATTTTGGTAAAATGAAGCCACACTTTGGAGTGTTTAAATATGGTGGGCGCCATTTTTGTTTACGATCGCAATGCACGTGCGAAACCGGCGTAATTTACGTCACATAATTAGTCGTGCTTGCTGGAATCTAAGAGTGTAACTGGGTAACTGCCAAACTATTCCAATGATTTGAAAAACACGGAACCAGTCCTCAACAGGAACCGGTTCTCGATTGCCATGACTAAAAATGACATGACCTTTGACTTTGAAAGGTCAAAATGAAGGTCACATGACTTTAAATGGCCATAACTCCAAAAATAGAAATGATAAATGCTCAGTTACTATTACTGACAGATGGGAAACTACATGTAGGTTCCAAAATTGTATCATAACCTTTGACCTAGAAATGTTTTTTTTTTTTTTAAGGGAGAGCTGAAATGTCTGAAGGGGCAGAATCCACTGGTGCCACTCCTTTTAAATGTAAAATATTTTGAGTCTAAATGACAAAACACTTTGACATATTTAGATTTTGACAGTGGAAAAAGGGGTTAAACATAAAGTGCATATTTAATTTATTTGGAAAATTATCACAGGTGATTATTTTGAGTTTACGTTGAAGTAAAAATCAAACTTCTTAATTTGAATCACATGTTTAAAAGAAAAGCAAAAAAAAAAAAAAGTGTTTCAGTCAAATATGAGTGAATGAACCATAAATTTAGTTGGGGTTGATTAAAGTGCATGTATAACACACACATATATATATATATATACACACAGCACAAAGCCACCATTTTACATCTTTAATTGCAACCAAAACCAACCCAGTGAAAATTTAGTATTTCAAAAATACTTTATTAACATGTTTGTCTCATTCTCATAGACATTCAACACATCCCACCCACGGTTTACTGTCTTTTTTTTTTTTTTTTTGTTCCTGAAGAATAGTTTTTGACATTACAGACATACAGGCACTGTCCAGGAATTAGCCAAGGCCCACTTTAAATCAAATATATCTAACTGAAATTAAAAAAAAAAAAAAAAAAAAAAGAAAGGCCATTATAATTGCAGTGATGGTCTCGGAAACGTCCAAAATCTAAGATCTGTGAATAGGATCACAATTCTGTTTTTAGTAACGTGAGCTGATTTTTATACTGTGGATTTTAGTCTCTTAAATCAAAAGTTGCCACATGTCAGCGCAAAAACACACAATTTGTTATTCTGAAATAAAAAACTCAACCGCACGAGGCTATTTGGAGAGAATTTCAGTGACGTTTACGGGCAGTGAGTGTTTTGATAATGTGCATGTGGACGTTCTGTAGTGTCAGATAAAGGGCTATGACAGAGGAAAGTCTAGTGAATGTGAGGAGATGGCACACTGGTAATGAGTTAATGAAGCAGAAATATGGGTACATTTTATTAGGCGTGTTCATATATAGAATAATAGGGATGGTTAATATTATGGGATCCCCTGTTTTGTTGAGCCCAGAGATGTGTAAGATGACAGCGTGCTCTCGGAACATCCCAGTCCATCGTGACGGTGTCCTGGATGTGACAACAGTACAGTACAGTATTCAGACAGGACAGGAGGAGGGTGGGGGTGGGGGACTTGTTTAGGGAGGGAGTGGGTGAGGTCTGAGCAGTGGCAACAGTCTGTCAAAGCCAGTGTGAGCGTGACTGGGAGCATTGTGTCCATGACAATAGACCAGTGTCTCCAGTGCCAGTTTAAGCTCTCGCCATGGAAGAGACAGAGCAAGGTGTGGTCCACAACCTCTCACTGCTGCTTCAGTTTATGTAGGTTTCAGTGGATTCATGCAGTGTGAACAGGCTCTAAATTTAGTCCTTTATACCGGGACAGAAAGCTGGGGAAGAACTGAGCTCTGCTGACTCGGCATGTGATAAAATAAAAACCTTTCAGTGTGTAAAAATTAATAGTGGTACGAGGAAAAAGCAGAATAATGGTGCTTGAAGCGGACGATAGATACGGTGTAAAGAGAAGGTTCAGTGTTTGAAAGTGTAAAATCTGTCTACGACGGAGAGCAGGCCAAATTTTAGAGCCTTTTCTTTTGTAAACAATAATAACACAGAGGCAGATGCATGATATTTGTAGAGTATATGCACATATAAATACAAACGTACATTCATACTTATTGGAGGAGCAAGAAAGAAAAAAAAAAAAGAGGAGGAAGAGGAGGAGTAGTAGGAGGAGGAAGAAGAAGAAGGGAATGGTCTTTCACAAACACACTGGTATGCTGGTGGATGAAAACAAACAGTAAAAACACAAACAAAACCCAACAGAGTGAAAGAAGCAGAAGAAGAACAAAAAAAAAGGTTTAAAAAAAAAAAAAAAAAAAAGGCCCATTTGTTTTGTTTTTAACAGGTGTCAGTCTTTCATATCCGCCTGTGGGATATCTCCATCTGTGAAGTTAAATCAAGTCCACGGAAGCCATTGATTTCTCTATGCTTTGCACTGTGTGGAAAAAAGAAGGTGCCGAGTGGGACGCCGGCCCCTCACAGTAGCTGGCAGCCACCCCTCTTCTTGCGCTTGCGGACCTGCAGCGCCGCCCTGGTGGCCATTTCGAACACCTCTCGCACGCCATCCTTGGTCTTAGCGGAGCACTCCAGGTAGCCAAAGGCACTGATGCGGTTGGCCATGTCTCTGCCTTCCTCAGACTTCACTGGCTCCTGGTGGGTTTAATGCACAGATGGGGAGTTAAAACAATATGGTTCTTAGAAGTCTGAAGGACTCATCTGTTTTGTTTGTTTGTTTATTGGCTATAAAAGTACATAAAAACAGTACAAATATGGCAGGGATGACACAAAAAAGCATTTATGCTTGTTTCCAGTACGGTCCCTGAGTCACAGACAAAAAGTAGCTACACACAAATTAAAAACATGGAAAATATATAACATGATATGATGCTAAAGACAGTTTGGCATTAACTCATAATAACAGATAAACAATGTGATCAGTAAAATGATAACAACAAAAGATGATCCACGTAACAAAAAGAAAAAATAACTGTAAATTAAATTAAATAATCGCTTAAATATGAAAACTTTAAGTGTACGTGAAACTGAAGGATAATTTTCTCTCATCTACTAAATTAACTCTTAAAACAAGCAAAACCAAAGTAGAGATTAAATGTGGAAACGCGCATGCTGTAATAATTAAAGAAATGACATTTGTGCTGGTTTGCGGATATTTGTGTATAATAAAGTAGCTCAGTAGAGTGGGCCATCCAAATACTAACCCACTCTGGTTTAGTCATGTGCTGTTGTATCCTTCACTCTTCACCTCCAGTGCTGCTGCTCACATTGGTGAATGAATGTGTATGAATATTTGGTCGTGGTCAGAGAGGTCGCAGGCCCAAATTGGCAGCCGTGCTCCGGCTACGTATGTACTTTACCACAACCAGAGTGAGAATGTGTGAGCGAATGAATAATGGACCCACTGTACACGCTCATAGAAAAGCTCTATAAAAATCCAATCCTTTATTTTTATTATTATTATTATTATAATATTGGTGTCACGGGTTCAATTATCAACAAGTTGGAAACGAAAGATGGCTCAGTCTTAAAAGTCTGTTACAATTGCTTTATGTACGTCTATGTATACAACAGGTTTGTAAACAAAGAATTTAGAAAATGAACATGAGCCTGAAAACGATGACATCACAGCGCCACCTCTCCCTTAACCAGCACACACTGCCATGTTATCCATGTGTTTGTTTACAGGGCATGCGTTTTATTTGTAAAATTTGTATTACTTTACTTTTTGTGTTAAATCTTTTTATTACTTCATCAGCACTCCCTGTTTTTTTGTTTTTGGGCGGGGAGTATTTCATGATGCATATTTCGCCTGAGTTGGGATTATGTTCTTCATGTTAGGGTTAGGTGATAACCACGCCAACACAAGAACTCACATCACTGAGCCAGGATATAACCACCACCGAAATGGCCCAAAAATATGAGTCCTTTACAGAGTCTGTTACAGGCGTCACACATATGCACCACGGTGTTTTTGAGTGGTTTTGTTTCTCGAGATGGTGCCGCATTTACAGTATTATATCGTTTCACGCTGTTAAGGAACTAAAGATGCTGAGTCATCCAGGCTCATCAGCCATTGGTTATTACAGCTGTCATCATGTGTTTAACCCTACTTACCTGTGTGGAAATGTTAATAATTAGGAAAAATAAAAACGAGCATTTTTTTTTTTTTTTTTTTTACAGCCTGAAACCACAGGTAAGGGGATGCAGAAGTCATTATGGAGCGTTTCTCCAGTGTAATTTAGACCTTGTAAATTCTTTTCCCACCACCATAATAGAGAAACAGGACCACAGGAATTCACTTCAGCCACGCGGAACTGATGCGTTGTTGGCTATGGTCTTTTCAGATTGCCATTATCTGCCCGTGTTTCCCGTGTTTAAAGTAAAGCACGGATTATTAAAGGTAACCGTTTCACAGACCTGCTTCATCTTGGCCAGCTCCCTGCGTGTGTGATCATCATTCCTCAAGTCCTTCTTGTTTCCAACGAGTATGATTGGAACGTTGGGACAAAAGTGTTTCACTTCAGGCGTCCATTTCTCAGGAATGTTCTCTGTGAAATGAAAAAAAAACCCCCAAAAAACATATAGAAATTAAAAAAAACAAAAAAAAACAGTACAAGACATTCCAGGTTTTTTTCCGTATATGGAGCGTTGGGCTAGTTCTCATGTTTTCTCTCGTGACTGTACAGACATAAACATCAAAAGGCCCTTGACCCCTGGCTGATACATGACGAGTTGTACCAGCCAAAGTCAGCGCTGTTTTCTCTCTGAGGACATGCCATGCTCTGATAGCGCCGGGATACCATCTGCGGCACGGTCCGTATCAGAACACTGTGGGACGGCGCTGAGTTCTGTCTGTCTGATCTGGTTTTTACAGTTTGAGAACAGTCAGATTGTTGCTTTTAAGTGTGTTTCCAGAAAATGTCATCAGTCTCCCAACAGCAGCTCAGATATTCTCTGGTCTGAACCTGTTGGAATCTTTGGTGAAGCTCGACTGACTGAAAGCCGTTTCATTAAACTGCTCCAACTTAACCTCTTCAAATCCTAAACCTAAAATGGTTCGTCTGGACTAGTTTTCTTTTCTTTGGACTATAATAAGGTTAGAAAATATGCTGTCTATTTGACCATTTTTCCAGAGCTGTTTTTCCCAGATCATTCAAAATCTAGTAATCATTTACAATTTACGGTTATAATACTACTAACATTTTCCAGCTTCTAGTACAAGCTTGAGTGAATGTACCATAATGACCTAATAAATCTTATAAAGTAGGGGTGTAACAGTCACAGTTTGGGCCTTTGATACTATACAGAGCTGTACTGAAAAAATGTATGTAGCCTATGTCTAGAAAAAGTGCGAATGCAAGAAGAATCCTCTGAATCAGGGATGTTAAAATCATTGTAGTTTGAGCCAAATTTGATCTGAAGTAGTAAAGACCAGTGAAATAAATCATCAACTCCAAAATTCCTCCATGTTTTAGAGCCAAAAAAAAGGTAAAATTATGTGGGGTGAAAATGTTTACTTTTGCCAATTCTTTTTTTTTTTAAAAAACAATGTGAATAACATGGACAAATTGAAATTTCTTAAAGCCACAAAAATGTAACAATATTTCGCGGTTAATCATTTACACATATATACTTGCATGTCACAGTGAATGAACAAACACACAGAACAATTGTAACAGGCAGACTTTCACTGCAGACATTTCAAAATGTTTATATTTGTTCACGTTATTCTGGTTTTTGTGAAATCATATTTTAGTGCAAATACAATAAATGACATGAAAAGGTTTACATTTAGAAAGAGAAAAGTCTGGAGTTGTGACTATTTATAGGTTATTATAATAGTACTTTAATGATCTGACCTACTTGAGATTACATTTGTCTGTATGTGGAACCTAAATTAAAAGGATTCATGTCTTCAGTGTAATTTTTGCTTTTCACCAATTCATCCCATGGGCCAGAACTGGACCCTTTGGTGGTCTGGATTTGGCCCATGGCCCACATGTTTGAGACTTCTGCTCAGTATACATTGAACTTTCAGTGTGGCTGCAAAAACCCAAACATGGTCGAGAGTATAACAGTGGCACAGAAGTTGAAGCATGTTAAGTTTCATTTTCAGTTTATTGCAGCTTTGTGGCACAAAAGAGTCCAAAGGTTTCATTTTCGCAGAAAGGATTTTTAACTCAAGTTGGCAAAAGTGAAAGTGCTCCTCTCTTCTTTCACCGTACCTCTGCTGTCGTGTTACTGAGAGGTTACGTTAACAGCACCTCAGGGAATACTGTGAGGCATTGACAAACACTCTGTAAATTATAGGGTTTGCCATAACATTGAACATTCAAAAATACATAACATTTGGGTTGCCTGTTAATGCACCATTGACTGAAACAATATTTTGTACAAATGTCCCGTGTGCCACAAGTAGTTCCAGAGTACACCCCACATGCCCCCCTTCACCGTTCTGAAAACATACCCAAAATGTATCGAACCGAAGACCACTGTACCAAAAACATACCAAACTAAATGTTTTCAGTTGTTGTACTGTTACACCCCGATCCCTAAAGCACAATGTCTCAGGTTTCAGAAACTGTTGAAACTTTGAATCGACACCAACAGAGAAAGACTTACAACCATCTGAAATGCATATGTGCAGGGTGTGTCAGCAGTGACACATCAGGTTTTAAAGCGAAAATTAAATATTCATGTCACAAGTGATTAACAGTTGTTAAAATGACGTGTAGTCCTGTTCTGTCACTGAAAACCCAGAGTGAATGAAGGTTCAGTTATTTCCACAGGTCATAGCTACGCTCCTGAATATAAGATACAAGCTGACTTGACTGTTCACAGACTGGGCTATATTTAGGAATTATAAAGTTGGAAATTACACTAAATGTTCAGAGATAATTTGGATTAATCGTGAAGGTTGTCTGTTATCACAATCCCATGTGGATGTTCCATGACATCCCTAATTTCTAAAGAAATGACCCTCCCTATTTCAGGAAACACAGAAGTCCTGTGATAATATTAGCCCCGGGTGAATCAACACCTCCATAATTTTGTTGGAAATGCAGCATTGTTTTTATTTCCCCCTGCACATCTTTTCTGTCTCATTCCTGGTCACAAATCAATAAAAAAAAAAAAAATGAAATCTTTCATCTGAAAATTTAGCATTTTCATGTGATAAAACAAGGAAGTGGGGAAAAAAAAGAATGGTTGAAAAGTTTGACAGGTACTTTAAGCAACATTTTCCATCTTTTAACAGTTATCTGTATGATCTGAACCTGCCCCAATATCATGGCTGAGGAATAGAGACACTAAATTGGACTAAAAAAAACCAAACAGACATAGATGTGGGGGGTTAATTTCCAAATCACCAGAGGTCCACAGGTTATACTAGTCCAGTGTGAAAAGGAATTCATTTCAGATTTATAGCTGGGAAAAGAGAAAGTATGTCAACTAAATGAATGTCTGTGGCCAGTAACAGCTGATGTATTGTATTGTTCACGCCTGAAGTGACGGATTACCGAATTTAACATCTTTAATTAGTGCTAACAGGTACTCGCGCTGTTTATTCAGACAGCAGCAGTGAGGTTAATTATGATGGCAATATTTTAATTACAAACATGAACAAACACCAGCCGAAAGTATATAAAATGATTTCATTTAGTGGATCATTGCACTCGTGACATCTGTAGAAAGGCAGCAAATGGTGAATGTCACGAAAACAAACGTTTAGCAGAAGGGGAAAGTTATGGAGGGGATCATTCGTGATTTTTCGGCGCTGACAGCGTGCTCTTCTTGTGGTGGAAAATTTAGGCGGTGGACATTTAATGGAGCAATTGGCAAAATGTCATCTGCAAAAATACATCTGTCATCTGTTTCCAGTATATTAAAAAAAAAACAAAAAAAACAGCAAAACCTCCCATCGGATTCACATGGTGACAGTTCTGGAGCCGTTTCTACGCTTTCATGACAACAGATAACTGCATGCTTGAGTTATTGAAGTCGACGGTCTAATGAGATTAGGTTTTATTCATATTTTCAGGTACTTTCTGCTTTGTAGGTGTGCGTTGATGAGATCAGGCTGCATTTCCCCCCCCTCGCATTGTGTAAGATTTCCTCATTTCTATCTTACTCTTACTGATGTCAAAGTGAGAATGTTTCAGTTGGCAAAAGGTGCTGACAGTGTTTTATATTTTACTTATTGTCAGCCATTTGTGGACGCTTAACTACTGATAAAAAAAAAAAAAAAAAAAAAAAAAAGGAACAGACTGTACGAGGGGGAAAAAAAAGGGGTGAGAAAGCACATTTTCTTACCTAAACTGTCGGGGCTATCTATGGAAAAGCACATGAGGATGACATCTGTGTCCGGGTAAGAGAGAGGCCTCAGCCTGTCATAGTCCTCCTGACCTGCTGTGTCCCACAGGGCCAACTCCACCTGAGGGAGGAGAAAAAATAATAATAATAATAATAAAGCAGACTGTAATTATTTAACTCCTCATAAAAGAATGTGGGAATGATGCCTTTCCTGTAAAAACATGAATCTGTAGTTGCTTTTCTGTTGGAGAGATGGCACAAGACATTACTGATATTTACTAAATGGCCAAAAAAAACTATAGCGTGTAATGGTCAGTTTTTTTTCAATAAATCACAAATGCAATGATATGTTTATTTATCATCGCGAGGTGACATGAGAAGTCATTCCATAAACATGGTGACGGTGTAAATACAGATTTACAGGTGTGTTCATTATATTATTATAATATTAGAATTTAGTATAATAATATCCTATATTATATTACAAAAAATGATTTGGTTTCCTGGTGTGCCCACACATACCATGTTTCTTTTAAAACTCTTATTTGCTTGTTGTAATGCCAGTCAACATCCATTTTCTTTTATTTATGTGACTCTAGTTGCAGAAAAAGGTCTTCCCAGTGATATACCAAAAAACAACCTCTCAACAGTGCAAAAACTTTAAATTGAAAAACAAGTTTTGGTTGAGTTTTGCTTTTTCCATTAAATTACATTTTTATGTGTGAGTGATCTTCGTGCAATTTGAGGGTCAATGGAAAACTAACTAGTGATGTCTGATCCTTCCTTAGGAGATCAGCCTAGTACAGGTGACCAAGTCTGTATTCTGAGTAAGGACCTTAAATATTAAAATTACTTTTCTTATTGGATGTAAATAAGTTACTGAACACAGGACAAGATATTTTCCAGTAAATGTAATGCCAAAAAAAAATCTCCTCTCATAGTTTTGTACTAGCATGTGGATGACATAAGAACCATAAGTGTTTTGTTTATATTGTACAAGAACCCAGTATGTGCAATGTGAACAGCACTTAAACATCAATGCAAAAGCCTCCTGATTCAGAGAGCCCCAACTTTTAGTTTGATAATGACCTGATGCGGATATTTTTTGGTTTGTTTTTTTTAATTTAGGTCAAAATGGATGCATCAGCGGTATTAAAATGTAGATCAGGATGCATCATGGAGGCAGAAGTCAAGGTTATGAGAGTAATATTAAACACTGGACAATTTTAACAGAAAATTTTAATCCTAACACTGTAATTTTCTTTATAAAGAGTGCATTAATACAAATAATACAACAAACAAATGGAACTTTCAGACAACACGGTGTCCCGTTTGCACAAAATCGTACTGGTTTTGTCCTTTTTCTTGCAAATTTCAAGACTTCTTTTCACCATTCTTTAAAAGAGATGTAAACTCCCTCATTATCATCAGCTTTGGCAGTTTAAGGCCTTTCTACATATTATTACAAGTAGAAGAAGAAGCAAAAATTAAAGCTTTTGGTTTTTTTTTTCTCCTTTAACCAGTTTTTCCAGCTCTTGTGGTCAACATTTGTGGAATACTTAAGGAGTGGCGGTCATACTGATTTTGGTTGATGCACATGTATGTAGGTAAGCAGGATAAACAGGAGGTCTGAGAACAGCTACAGGCGATAAAAGAGGATTACGAGGGATATTAGGAAAATTGAATGCTGAGGGGCGAAGTCACAGCTAAGAGTGCGAGACAAAGACTCCAACATTAAACCATCATTGACGGGAAATGAGAGAGAAAATGGGCTGAACAACTGAAACAAGAATGGAAAGAGGATTTCAGACACTCCATCCCTGCTCCACTAGGCTGATGAAACAAACTCCCCAGAGGTGAAGAGATGCTCCCACAGGCTCTACTCAAGCTGTTAATCAAACTGTTAGCGGTCCCACTGTGGATGACCTGCTCCAGATAAAACAAACGCCCTGCAAAAAAACATTTGCTTGAGCTCAGCCGGAGCTGGAACGCATGAAGCCAAAGGAATGTCTTATGCACGGCAGCCTAGAAGTGTCATTCCTCAACACATCATGTGGCTTTTGTTCCACTGTGCTCTCATAGAACGAGTGTTGTCTTATCCCGTGTCCCGCTGATTTTAATTCTACTTTACCCTTACTAGCATTATGATCACAGCTGATGCCTACTACGGTCTAGAAACGGAGTAAAAACAAGTCTTAATTACCCTCTTGAGGGCATCTAGAGTGTGTTAACAGTTCATCGAGACTTTCTGACATCATGACCTGCCGACTCTGTGCTTGTTGGCTGGCAGAATATTTACCCTGGCAGGACAGAGCAGACACTGTTCCTTCTGACTTGGACTCTGCAACAGGATTATATTCTAATGTATGGGAGTTAGAAGTGTGGGGGGTGTCATCTCCTCTGAGTGGGGTCACCAGCCTCAGTGTGACACATTTAAAGTCATGTTCTTGTAGTGTGCTGCTTTTAATTCGTTTTACCAGTAGATGTCCCTCAGGAGTCAGCTACAGCAACACGCCTTTTAAACCCTGGATGCTCATAGTACAGCAGTGATATACCAAAAGTAGAAGGGAGTACACAGCAGTGGTCCAACACACATTTATCTATTTTATTAGATCTAAAAACAACAACAAACAACTTTCTCTTGAAAGAGCTGCTATTTGTGATTTGCCGTTTTATGTTGTTTGTGATTGTAAACTGAATTAGAGCAGTGTTTCCCAAACCGGGTCCTCGAGGCACACTATCCTGCATGTTTTAGATGTTCCCCTCATCTAACAAACCCGGTTCAAATAATAAATCATCATGTGTGTTAGATGAGAGAAACATCTAAAACATGCAGGGTAGTGTGCCTCGAGGACCAGGGTTGGGCACTGAATTAGAGAACCAATTGTGGGCCCTGGTTGTACTTGGATTTTTAAAAAAAAACCTCAATGGCATGATGTGGAAGGGACTGTTTGTAGGGCCGGGGAAATATGGGGAAAAGAAAAAAAAAAAATCATCACACGTTAATACTTTTCGCATCTGCCAAAAATCGACATGCGTCATGAGGTAAATTAAATCACTATTTTAGTCATGCTTCAATTTTTCATTACTTGTAAGTAAGTTGTACTGAGGAACATTATACAATTATTTCAGAAAAATAAAACAGAGACACACACACACACACACACATATATATATATATATATATATATATATATATATATATATATATATATATATATATAAAATCACCTAGTCCTAACTGCTTGTGATCATATTTTGAGAAGGGTTCAAGATGTAGCCTCAGACTACAGGACAACCCCACTTCTGAACACAGACCCCCACCCCACCTCCCCTCTTAATCCCGACCATGTGTAAAACCTAAGCATTGAGGATTTATCGTGTAGTATGTGTCCTGAAGCTACTGTGAGTCTGCAGCTAGACCTCCTTGAGGATTTCATTACTGTCAAAATCACTTCTAGTAGGAGGTCATAAGGTCCTGCACAGAGTTATTGGTACCAGATTTGTCTCAAGAACTAATATACTTGTAATCCAACTGCTGGGGTCGGACATGTGTTCCTTTTTTTTTTTTTTGTTCCGAGTTGTCACAGTCACTAAACCCACCACCACAGCCTGATGATGGATCGATTAAAGTTTATGGTACAAAAAGATATAAGATAAGCGCATCCCTGTATGTCTTTTTACATCTGTCCGCTAGTGATTGGACTGCATCAGATTAGGTTTGATCCATTTGTCCAAAAGACCATTTGATGATGTGTCACAATCTATGATCTGAATCACATTTTTCTCACTTCTCACTACTGTAAGGTAAGTTATAACCAGATACAACAGATTTTCCTCCACTTCTCCTCCCTGCTTTCTGGAGGTTTAGACGACATGTGACAGCCCCATTTTTAATCAGATTAGAAATTTTGCCTTTTTATGTAAATTTATTTACAGTTTCTCAATGACATCAAGTCTCCACAATCCATATTTTCTTGAACATACACCAGTGTTTCTATATATTACCAAGAATTTGACAGCCTAATTTATTTGTGCAAAGTTTAATAGTGAATCGAACACATTTTTACACTGACTGACAGATGAATGAGAGTTATGCAAGAGTAATTACATGCCAGAGTTCAGAAAGCAGACCTGGAGCTACAGGCCAATTTTAGTCATTCGGTTAATTCTGTGTCAAACTTTACAAGTTAACACAGACTGAAATCATTTTCTGCGGTTCAGGCACATGTCAATGTATCACTATAAAGGGACTGAAATTAACCTAGTAGCTTAGTGACATGACCACTACAAACATATAAGGTAGTGCAACACTATAAAATACTCTACTTAGGATGTTAAATAGATCCATTCAAACAGATGTTAGGTGGGAATGTATTGTGGTTGTTTATACACATTTCTAATGATATCTGCATGATCCCTCTGAAAAGTAGATCCAGTGTTTCCTCTAGGATTTTTTTCTGCAGCGGGGGCAGGTGTGCCGGGGAGTTGTGGCGGCGTAAACAAATGACACTTCACTGCAGATTTTATTTCTAGAAGGGATTTATTTGACATTTAACAACCAAATGGTGTAATGAAAACAAACCAAAAAATATTCAAACTGAATTTGAATAATAATACAAATTGTAGTGGTAAAGTTTGCACCCAGCCTGAAAGCACTGGATGTTTCTAGGGTTTTTGTGGAAACGTTCTAAGGCTCTTTGGTCAAATTCTGCCAGGCCTGGCCTATTGATACTGAGCCGCACCCAGAGGATTCCTATAGGGACAGAGTAACATTTAATTAATTTTATTTAAAAGAAATATTGGCATTTAGCTATATTATGCAAAGTAATAATAGAAACATTTTCAACCATCACCATTGTCTGTATGGTGAATTAAATCTGCAGTTTTTTTCCACCCATTTATGGTCCCAGCCTAACAGCGTGTGTTTTCACTTTCCACCTTTTCTCCCATCATTCCTCCCCAACTAACGTTACTTGTCTTATATGATTACATAAAACATTAATGTTGGATAATTTACACTCATCTTTAATTACAAATGTGAACATAACTTGTGATAATTTATGACTTAGCAAAACGTTAATGATACCAGTCTAGGCTCATCCTCATCAATGTTTTTCACTTTTTTGAAAAATACTTCCATAAACTCATCTGAAAATGGAGTCAGCATTATCTGGTGTAGATATTAGCTTAACGCTACATTATAAATTAGCTCAGCTGGCACTGCGCACAATTAAGTTAAGCCGTTATGTTACGTAACGTTAGCGGGCTGTCAATATTTGACAAATATCTATTCAACTTTGAAAAATAATGAGTTATCTCAAACTACCGTAATAAATCAACCTTTTCGTTGCCTGAATCTCAAAGATTCGCTCCTCGTCCTCCAACTGTCTGATCCGTCACTTCCAGGATGCGCTCTTGCAACAAGTATTCGATTCAAGATATTTATTTGTAGTTCGGGCTACTTTTGTTTTCAATGCAGTTATGTATTTGCAACAGACATAAAATTTATAGAAACTTGAAGAAGTAGCAGGGGAGATTTAGTACCAGTGGGCAGCCGCTAATAAATGAATGTAGCAGAAACACTGATATCATAATAAATTCCACAGCCGTGCCTCAGATGTTTATTTTTCTGTCAATGGAGTATTGACAGATACTGACTTACTGGTTCTCAAACGTGTTTCTGGTGTTGAAGTAAAACTACTCAAAACTGATTAGAAGTTAGTTTCCTGTCAAACTAAGAGCGAGTCCAAGACCTTTTAAATATCATTTACCTATCTTTTGTTTGAATAATAATTCTCTACCCAGGCACTTTAGGAAAGCTAGGTACAGATAATATGAATTAGGACATATGTTCCTGTGCAGAGAAAGGTTTTATATAGGAAAATAATTATTAGTGCAACTAAGGGTTAATCTGCATTATACATACATACATACATAGTACAATGAAATTTGTCCTCTGCATCTAACCCATCCTTCATGCCATTGGGGCACCTGTTAGGAGCAGTGAGCAGTCATGTGTGGCACTCTGGGACCCATCTCTAGCTGTGGAACAAGGCTAAAGATCAGAATCACCTGGCTGGAAGATTTTACCCTAACAAACATATTTTTGGGTGATGGGGGAAACCCATCCAGACATGGGGAAAGAAACATGCAAACTCCACAAAGAAAGGCCTGCATGGTCTGGGAATCAAACCCAGACCTTTTTGCTGTGAGGCAAGAGCGCCAACCACTCAGCCACCATGCCGTTTTTTTGTTTTGTTTTGTTTTTTTAAGGTAAAGTACTTTATTTGTCATTAACACATTGTACAATGAAATTTGTCTTCTGCATTTAAATATAAGTATGAAGGAAAAACACAATTAAAGTGGATAAATGAAACTAGATGAATGCCGTGACTGATCTAGGACTCTATAATGCCGGATATAGTTGAATTTTAAGATATTTTTAGTGCCTGTAGACACTCTAAGCAAACTAAATCTTCTAAAAATGGCACCACATTGTTGTCAGCTTTATATTGCTTAGGTAAATCCTGTTTCTTTTTGTCCGCTTACGCATGTCATTATTCTTGACGGGCCACTGTGGAATAAAAAAAAAAAAAGTTTAAAGCTGGCTGATCCCACATTTTGCAGGCCAGGAAACAGGAAGAGGAAATGGGACATTAGTCATGATGTACAATGAGGGGGATTCCAACTCTGCACAGGAAGGTGCTGCTGGCCCATTTCCTGTTGTTGCCTGCTTTACAACAATGTAAAACGACTCCTTTGCTTTCAATACACACTTATTCCCATTTGTCCAAAAGGCACGTGGTTCTAAAACACTAAGGCCAGTGGGGTCACATGTTCAGCAACACTGCAGCGGATGAGAGTGTGCCACATCAATACACATGCTGTGAGGAGTGTTTGGCTTCAGTCAATCATCAAACAGAGCAAAACTCACCTGTTTGCCATCAACTTCAATGTCGGCGATGTAGTTCTCAAACACTGTGGGGACATAGACCTCTGGGAACTGGTCCTTACTGAAGACGATGAGCAGACAGGTCTTCCCACACGCACCATCCCCAACTATCACCAACTTCTTCCTGATGGCTGCCATCTGCGGACAGAACACACTTTTCTTTAGACTTAATGCAAGCCCTTTCCTGTTGATACCCAAGACTTTTTACATGAGGCGAGTGTTTGAATAGAAACCAAGTGGAAACGAGGGAGAGAAAAAAAATAAGAGATGATCGAAGTGTGTTTTAGAGCCGCACCCTCTTCCCTTTCCTGGGCTGTGTCTTGTGTGCGAGGTGAAAAACAGGCTGAGGCTCCAGCTCTGGAAAAGCAGTAGGAGGGAAGGGAACAGGAGGAGCCACCACAGTTTTACACAGGACCAGGAAGCAGTTGTTCTACATGCACAGGCTGTGTCACAAGCGCGTCAAACAATCTCTTATTGTGCCACATCTGCATCCCTGTGGGGCGATTTACAGATCCACTACCACACGTTTTTAACTTGACACTTCAGAAGCACACGATTCTCTTCAATCATTTCAAATGTGTGTATAGATGTGAAACGCAGCCAGAGAGAAATATGGATACATACTTAAACATACACAGATCAATAACATCTCCCACGAGCTGACAGTAATGGACAGAAGGCAGTTGATGATGAGACAACAGCCTGGCTGCCTGCCAGCTGCATCAGCTTCCACAGATCGCAGCACAATCCCAACTCATCTCCTTTGGCTTCACTTAGAATTTTGAGTGCCCTCCTTTGGTTAGTGGCCCTTTGCAACAGAGCTAGAAAGGGTTAGGGGTTAAAATCTTTACCCTAAGAAAGGTTACAATATAATGGAACTAAAGTATTATTGCAGGGTTTTATGCCTTTTAGAGAAGGACAGCAACAGTACTTGAAGAATAGGGAGTAATGACAAAGAGCGCAGAGGTAACTGAAAGTTTCAAGAACTGTTTCTTTTTTCAAAAACTGAACTGTCACACAGTAAAACCACTGGACTAAGAAGGAAGCAGCAGATGCAATGCGGAGAAGTTGAATCTTACCCTGCTCTGGAATGCCTACTGAATACTGATATAATATGCTCTCCCCTAAAAACCTGGATGCAGTCACTTTTCTACAACATGACAGTATAGAATGCATAATAAACATTTACATTACACCTAAATACTGCAACAGAAAGCTAATCGATGAAGTAACACCCCAAAAACCCTCAGTAGATCAACTACACTGCTTACATAAGTCAGACTTTATGAAAACATATGAATGTAAGAAACAAAAGCACGAGACTGCACTGAAATATTAATGTGGAATAGGAAACATCCAAACATATGAGATTCTCCATTAGGTTTGATACAATTGTTGCATGACTGTTTTCACAGGAACATGATTTAAAATCCACTGCTGCCCCTCAGTAGTAAAACAAAGTAAAACAGAGCGGAAGGTTCATGTTTTGTTTTTGTTATACGTCATAATGAAATCTGTGGATCAGTTGCTTAGTCGGAAATTGTCTGTGAAGAACTTTACGGTAAATGGCTTTGTGGAAACTAAAACTGATTAAATTCCAAGAGACAGTACTCAGAGTGACTAAAACAATAACTCCTCATATGGCAAAACCCTGGAAGCACTGCTTTACACTTTCTACCACTGTGCCACAACAGCCAAGGGACTCTTAGGAGAAGCAAGAGGACGACCCTGCTGCGTGTTGCAACCTTCAAAAATACATCTCTACATGTTCCTCCTTTGGCTTTTATTGGCCACAATGCTTCTCTTATTGTAACATCGGTCCTTTTCACAAGAATAAAGGACAACTGTTCAGTTTGCTTTTCTCTCCCACACATTAAATCAGGCCAGGGTGTTGTCAGTTTGTCTCTGGAGAGAGCCACCTGTTCTGTGTGATAGCAGGCTGCTGCTACTCCATACATCATACTGTCACTGCCGGAGGGAAGACACACACTCACGTGACTGGTAGCTACAGTGCAGCCCCAGAAAGCTTCAGAAGCACGGGGCTAGTCTTTCAGATCGTGTACTGTGATAAAATAATGCAGCTTATTGATGGCGATAACTCTCGCAGCATGCTGCCTACTGTGACAGCAGCTGCACATGGCACTGAGTGACGATAATGGACCCTTTCCTTTGCATTAATGTGTGTGAGCACTGTGTAAGTTCAAGGACAGGGACAGCGATTTATCAAAAAGATTCACACAAAATGGAGCTGAAAAAAATCTGGTGTTCACGTGCATTCAAAATTTTTATTTATAACCATTCTTCAGTTGCTTTTTATTCTATATTACTTTTTAAATTGTGACTGTTTTTCAACTAGCGCCTGTAAATATGACAACTGTTATATTTGACCGTCTTTCATTCATTTTGTTATTGATTTCAAGAGCCATCCTACCAATACCACAATCTTAACTAGAAGTGTTAGTTGTTTATGCCTAAAATTCCCTGAGAATGACTTCTTAGGCGTAACAGGCTGAGGCTTTTCGGTTATATTCCATAATACACTGAGAATCTTGGATTTAGAGTTTCTGGTTCTATAACATGAGAATTGACCAATTTCTCATTCGTAACACATTCACTCTGTTTTGAGGATATAAACCACATCATTTCAACAAAGAAGTAATCAATCAAATAAAATGAATTAAACCAGAGCAGTGAGAGCATGGAAACTTTAAAGGTCAAATGAAAATCAGTACATGCCTAAATGTAAAAGACATTATGCTTTATGTTGAAAAACAATTGGAAAGTAAGACATTTTTGTATTGAATTGGTTATTATTCGGAAAATATATACAAAAACCAAAATGGAATGGAAGCGCACCATGAATTCAACAATTTAAAATGGAAATTGGATGTTACTTTGATCCATTAAAAGAACTTAAGAACAAAAAGACAATCAAAACTCTGCAGATAAGTGAGTGTTTTGCTTTGTTTAACTTTATGTAACTGATGTGGGTATGGAAATAAAAAAAGTGCACGACGAGAGAGAAAGTGACAGCTGAAGCAGCTGCTCTATGCATGAATGCTTGCGACCAACATACATCACTGAATTTGTTTTTTGAAAGACTATTGTTTGTCTTTGAATGAGCGTTATGAACTGAAACAAACTTTTAGTTAGCCGTGCGTGCGTACACTATGAACTATTTAACTATTGTAACTAGACTACCGAGCGACAGGCTATTTGAAAAGGGTCGCCTACATGTTACATTCTCCGCAATTGAAGGCGTTTTTTGGGGGGGGGGGGCAAACGTGACTTGCTCACTTCCCAAAAATATATTTAACGTAATGGCTTCTTGGAATTTTAATTAAAAAAAACAAATCTTACAGTTCATGGGTTAGCCTACCTGTCATTCCCTGAACATGAAGGTTTGGATGTTTGTCTTTTCAGTGTTTAGCAGGTTGTGTTTAAGACCTTTGACAGGCATGTTTTAAAACACTGCTTGCAATGTGGTGCCTCTGCATTTATGATTTCGCCTTCCTCATTTGTGGTAAAACTGAAATCTTATACTGCACATCTTGCTCCTGGCTTGTCAATGAGGGTAGTATTGGGTGCAGCAGTCATTCCCCTCTCCTGTTCCGCTCAGCTGTGTCCTAGTTATAACGCTACGTTACGTGCCGACTTTCCGCGCCGGTACTTTTCAAACACTGTATAATACCTTTTTAAATGCCTCAGTAGCGTGGGACTAGTACCGGGATTCGTGACAACACTAGTTTACATGCTCATCCAAGTCGAGCGATTGGCAGCAATCAAGCTGAGAACTTAACTGGAGTTTATTAGAAATCTCGGTTTACATGTGCAGTGAAAGATTTGAATAAACTCCCAGAAACTAGGTGGCGCTATATCCACCTTTCATGTGCAGTAAATAATCCTGTGGGTGATTCACAGTAAAATCACAGAGTAAGCCCTCTGTTCTAATCACTAGGAACACAGGTTGGCAGCTCGGCTCAGTCACTGAACTTGTGAGAGCACCAGGTCTGTCTTTTTTTCCTCTTTCCTTGTTCTGCTGCTTACTTCATTTCCTTTCATTCTTCAAATAACTTCCTGTTAGGACATAAATGGTAAGGAGGAACATGAATCATCCTGGGTTGTCTTGGTCCCTCAGGTCACTTCAAATGATCTTTATTAACATACGGAGAAGTTCAACCAGTCCGGCCTCTTCTCTTTCAGCACTGCATGCGTCTTTTGGTTCACTGTTGGATCTTCATGTTTGTTCTAACAAGTGCCTGCTAGAGGACAGTTAGGAGACTGGCTGAGAGTAAACACTGCCCCCGTAGCGAGGTGCAAGTAATGATTTTACAAAGAACAGACTCTACTTTCCTTTGCGTTTAAGGGCGTTTTCACACTGGCTATCCAAGTACATTGGACCCCAAAGCCCACTGAATTTTATCAATGTGAATGTGCAAGCTGAGAAGGTAGTCCTGGGTATGGACTCTGTGTATTCCAGTATGGAATGTTGCTGGGTGAAAGCGGTCTGTATCAGAGACCAGTTAGTGACCTCATCACCACTTCTGACAGTGGATGTGACCTAATCATGACACCTGAAAAAGCCTGGGATCCGCACGGCATGGGCTAAACCACTAAATGAAACATCAAGGTCAAGGAAGTTCACTTTTCTTCTCTTTACCTTAAATTGGCTAGCAGAAAAGTACTACCTTTGAACAGTCCAGTTTCTCAGTTGATGATGTATGGGTTTGTCACTTCTACCTTTAATGGTTAGCTACAGAATTCCTTCCACACTAGCACCTACTGTTTTGATCCTCGAACACCCACTTGTTCTCAGACATTGGTACATGCTTGTGAACACAACATCTGTGGGAAAAGTGTGATTGTATCCAGTTGCAGCATAAATATGAATACCCAGTCTGAAAATGCTCCACCTCCTGTTGGTTTTAAGACTTTAAAAAGTATAGTAGATCTAAAGGCATCATGCTTTGAGAGACATTTTATTGCTCAAAATGACCAGTTTTTTTCTCTTCAGAGTATGACAGATAAGACAAATCTTTCCAGAACTTTCATTATTATCCATTTTTGTGCTATGACAGTTTCATATATTCAACAATCAATAATTAAGTATGACCTGGATTTTAGCAGCAAGTGGGTCTCTACATCATGAAGGAAAGATGAACAAAAAAATAAAAAATAAATAAAAAACTTTTCTACTGCACTATAACACTGATTAAATTAAGACAAGTTAACAAGCTGTGGACACATGAAACAAAAACACTACTTATGGCATGATTAAATAACCTGTGTCAACTCTCAATCTTTTGTTCTACAAAAGATTTATTTGCATCTCCCTACAACATATATTTATTGTCAGGTTCTATCACTATCACTTTGGTCTGCTGAGCATTATCAAATAATCAAGAAAAATATGAATTGCCAAGAAATAGTATTAGTTGCAGTTCTACATTACATACTGGTCTTAACCACATGTACATGCAGTACAATGGGGCTGTAAGAAAGTGCATGTTTGCACGTGTCTGAGGATAAATACTCGTGTCTTGCGTAATGTTTGTTCCAGAGTAGAGTACTAAAGGACAAAGTTCTCAGTCTGCAGCACAATCATCTTTCTCACTCGTTTATCCCAGGCTGCTTTGGAGTTACACCAGCAGCAGTAACACTGTAGTCAGACTTCCGACTTTTTCCAGTTGCACAGATAACGACTATATAAACCCACACTGCAAGCTCCAAGTACGCAAGAACATTATACATGAACCTTGGACTCATGAAGTACAGTAGATCAAAATCACCATGCCATTCATAACCATAATTAAATAAGTCCTGGGCTGGTCCAAACATTTTCTGACACATTTATAGAACCTGTGTGTGTGCCCCCAGACAAAACCACATTGAGAGATATCTCATTTACAAGTGAGCCCTTGTAAATGAGATATATATCTCAATGTGACTTGTTTTCTCCCCTGGTTAAATAAAGATATAATAAAAGAAAAACTTTTGTTGTACATTCTGAGACAACAAACAGAACCTCCTGCCCTCCCTGTTATGTTTCAAATTGTCAAATCACAGTGGCATAAACAGCACAGTTTGCGAGGAAAATAAGGGTGGGTTCAAAGCTGCTTTAGTTAACAAAAGTTTATGTTACAGGTAAAAAGTGCCTTTGAACCACTAGAAGACTGCAGATAACAGCATGTGGACTTATTTTGTTCAGGTGTATGATTAAAAAAAAAAAAGCTCTTTATCTTTCGTCCTCGGGGTGCTTGATTTGATCAAAGTCATATGATGATTATTGTTGTTGAGTCTACTTGCTTGCAGGTATTGCAATGTGTAGACTTTCCAGGAAAATACAAAACAAAACACTATTACCGTAATACAGTTGCTTCAAAAAAGGAAGAAAAAAAAAACATACACACTATACATTCAAATGTTTATTTTGCATGTATTACCAATTGTACAGCTGTACGTCCTACCTTCTGCCAACACTTATGCATACTATATGACTAGATAGACATGTAAAGACAAGACAAAATATTTGAGCTCATTTACTAAACTAATACAGGAATATCAGCCTGAATGTTTAAGTGACAAAGGACTGTCTTCAGTTCCAGTACATTTATGTCCTTAAGAAACCAAACCCTGCACTTGATTTCTAAAGAATCTACAGACACATGGAAGTCTCTCTTGAATCAAATATTAGGAAACATCCAGCAAACACAGCACAAATCAAGCCATGTAAATTACTTCAGTAACATCAACTAGTGTGTATTTCACCATATAAAGATACTCATATTTACATGCACAATAACGTTTCACTCTTATCCCAACAACTTTCACAATTTGTCATCTAAGGTACATTATGTAAGCACCATATTGCATGTGGATGGAAATACGGCCTTATTCCAAATGTTGCATTTTCAGATTAAGACGAGGGATATTCTGATTACCCTGGTTTACGGAGCATTTGGACATGGATTCAGTACGCTTGTCAGTTTGGCTCTTCTACACAACTGCCTCATGCCTGTTTATCGTCAGCTCTGCGCGTTTTACAGGAAGAAACACCTACTACATACTCAAACACATTATGAAAGACTTGACTATCAACAGGTTTCTGGATATTGACCAGGCAATAAAGTAGAACAGGGAGGCTGCAGACACACAAGGTATGTCAAAACTTTGAAGTCCAAGTATACAATATTTATTTTCACTGGCCATGTACACAGCTGATGGACTAAGGGACTCATACTGTACATAGTCAGTGATCTCAGTAAGAGTAGAAGTTGAATTAAATTCACAACGAAGCTACTTCCTGCTTTCCTCAGTGACAAACTGCTCTGACGGGAAGTCCAAAATTAACTCTGAGCCATTTGCACGGCTACAGTATATTTGCAGGTAACGTATGAGGAAAAATGCCTAAGCTGGTAAAGATGACAACCCATTCAGTGTAGCAGGTATCAGCACAGCGATTGGTCAAAGCAGCAAAACGCATTCCAGATGATGATTAATATCGGGTCACTGACTGCTCAAACACAACGCAGTGCGACTGTGTAAAAATGTGGGAGGACATAAGCTATGAGGAATGTCTCACCCACTTCCAAACACCCCTCACCCTCTTCTTCTGAAACTTCCCTGGCCAGTTTCTATTGCTTTCTCTCCTGGCTGAATTATTGAGGACACAAGACAGAACCCACTCAACAAAATCCCACGCAACCATAAAAAAAAAACAACAAACAAAAAAAAAAAAAAACAGCTGCAAGTAAATATTCTTGTTACACTTTTAGCCAACCTACTTTACGAGCTCCCAAAAGTTTTCACTGTTCTATTGAGGTACACATTAAGGACATTCAGGATAATTTAAACACCAAATAAATATGAATAAAGAAACTCACAAAAATGTTCAATCAGAAAAGAGTGTTGTCATTTTAATGCCGACCACAAATATTCCTAATTAACTGATAGATGCAAATTCCTCAGCTAGTGACATAACATGTGGTGCTAGGTTGATAATAATAATAATAATAATAATAGGTTAATAAGTTGTAGCAAAGACGCATCTCACAGGTTGTGTGATTGTCTGGCAGACTGGTTCTGTGTGTCACTGTTTCAATTTTGAAACTACAGGTCAATCATGGATGTCTCAGGTTGTAATTAAATTTTTTGAAGTACTGATTTAAATACCGTTTAGAAACCGATACTGTTTTGAAAGTATTGATTTGGTATCGGTATCAAATGAAACACCCAACCTTACTTCTGTACCTTGTTTTTTGTAAACCGATGGGTCACAGAGACAACAATGACCAATCAGTGGTCTACACTGTTTATACATCATGTTTTAGTATCACTTGGAACCTCGGTGGAGGCAAGACCAAAACATTTGAACTGGGTGCCATATTCAAGGTTCTTCTTTCTAATGGAAACACAAAAAGTCAGTTGAGCCAGTACCACATAGGGGAAATGTGGCATATGGTGGTGCATAACAAGTAGTCAGCTAACACATATATAGCTTCAACACAATAGGTGCGATTTCCAAACTGCTAAAATTATTGAAGTTGATAGCAGTTGATAAGTGATAGAAGTTTGAGTAGAAAAATAATTTGATCTAGTGTTAACTGTGATGTGAAAAATCTGTTTTCTTTCATTATTTGTGTAATAGATACGCCACAGGTTGATACTGAAACAGGGGAGGCACAAGCACTGGACAATTGTATCATGGATCCTCTCTCAGTTTTGACAACAGTTACAGCGATAACACCAGAAAAGACATGGATATAAAGTAAAGACAAAGTCACCTACTGGAAAAACACTCGAGTTTTTCAGCCGACAGGCTGTGGTCAACTTTAAGACAGGCTTGACGAGAAGGGTAAAGTCAGGCTACAATTTTCAAGGTTAAATCCAACTTGGAATGAGAACTGCCTGCACAGGATCCAGGCCAGGGAGGCAGCTAAAGTCAGAGAACCTAGCAGGAGCCCAAAATAGGACAGAGCCATTGAGACTCCCCCAGCCCAATTTATCACAGTGCACAGCTTAGCTCAGAGCAGAGGACGAAAGAGAGAAATATCACAGAGAAATTATCCCTTCATCCGCCCCTGAGCCTTCGCTGTGGTTCAAACACACAGCGCAGTGGGCCAGATGGAGGGAAAGGAGGATGCAGCGTGGTGGTCGCAGGGAGAGCTAAAGTAGAACATCAGAGAGCAACAGATAATCAGAAACTTAAAACATACCAGAGTGTAGCAAGTAAGATTTTGATTCATATTACATGAGTATGAAATAAATAAACAGATGAATTAGTCATGGAGTAACTTGAGAAGGGAGCTAATCAGGATTTGGTTTGACATGATGAATGCATCGCTGCTCTGCAAGGCTGCTGTATAAAAAGAAAACTATGGTGATTAATTAATTGTACCATTTGTTTCCTCACCGTCTTCACATTTTGTGTTCGTTATGTTCTCCTTCGCCTCCCTCTCCCCTAACCCTCATCTTTACAGACTCTCCCCTCTTATTTCTCATCTCATCCTTTTCTTTGCTCACTCTCCGTCTGCCTGTGTTGCAGTGTGATGTCACCATCAGGGAGCTAATGTTCCGTATCCTTAGGGTGCTGCATTCCTGCTCTCCCACTGACATACACAGCACAAATGAAAGCAAAAGCTGACACACACATGCACACGCCCTGGATGGAGTCACCATCGTCACTACTATGTTTTTTTAGGGCACTGCTGCTCATGTAACTCAGGGAAAAAAAAAAAAATGTTAAGCTCTGCAATTTGCCCTTTTAAGGACTTCCTGGAGCTCCAAGCGCCGAGATCCAAACAGGAAACTGTCCCAAAGATTTTTTTTTCCCCCCCAGAGGATTTTCTTGTCCACATGCTGCCTGTGCGTGATAGAGCGTACAGCTTTAGGACTCAATTTTCCATGTAGACATGTTTGTCAGGAGCCAGGCTCAACCCAGCACTTTAATATGTTCAACAAGTTAAGAGGACTGCAGTCATATTAGTTTTCAGGATAACCTCTCTAAACCGCACTGCTGATGGAAAGTCGCCGGTGCTAATCTGAGTCAAGCTACATTGTCTTTAAACACCTATAGCTTATCGGAGCACAAAAACACAGGTCTGCAGAGAATACAACTGCAAGCAGGGCCGTGAGATATGAGCATCTATTGAAGACAAGTATGGGGGTGAAACGATGTACAGTACTACTAGGTATGAATTAGTTTTCTATGATGTGAATAAAAAGCAAATGCTCAGCATCAGTGGTCAGATAGCACCCGAAAGCCTGATCTGCAACACGTATTTACAAGCGGAGAGAGCAGCAATACATCAGTGTACTGTCTAGTCTGCTTGACCCACAAAGGAGAACAAGGAGAAGGCCAGCCTGTTGTATAATTTCAGAGGCACACTGGCTGACCGCTTTCTTCTACCCCAGATCTGTGAAAGGTTTTGCTGTGGACAAATATTTGCGACGGACTGACAACAAAGAAGTATTTAAAACCACAATTAGGAATCGCTTCAGCTTAAATGTAGGCACACACATCTGCTTTTAGATTTTGAAATATAGGCCGATGGCTTGACATTCACATAGGTAATTATCCAGTTTCGACGAGGTGGGGGGATTGGCATGAAAAATGGAGACTGAACATGGCACGGAAAGGGGTAATTCAGGACAGTCGAACTTCTATCGTCTGTAATTTGCTTCACTGTGTCGAGTGTCTCTAAAGGAGATATATAGTTGTCTTTTTAATGGAATTACACACACTAACACACTTCACTGTGGCGTACATAATGGTAAAGGCTACGTTTGGGTGTGAATTCTTCATTAATTCAACTCCACAGGTCCATCTTTAACCCTACTTCTGAGTAATGACACCACAAATGTTGTCTTGAGCGTTGGCCCTTTACAGGCAAATGAGCCACTCCATGCCCCGTCCCTCCAGGTTGTTGACTGTGTTGCTCTGTCCTGTTCAACCAACAATTGAACACTTTAGGTAAATATTTTCAGTATGGACTACAACCACTAATGTTGACAATTTGTTGGAAATCTTGACTCTATATGTGTAAATGTCGTGATGTAACCAGTTATAGACATAACAAATTAAGCAGGGATTAAAACAAGTTGTAAAAACCTACTTCATTTTTGCCAAAAATGTACATAAGGATATCTTTGCAACACCTCGAAGGTTCAAATCCAAATATTTGCAACTATTGGGCTCCAAATACACACATCAATGAAACAGATTAATAAAAATGGGTTTAGCAAAATATGGCCCTCATAAAGGTTGAATGGATGAAGCATAGGTCGAAGCCAAAGACAAAATCCATACTGTGTGGGACAGTAAAGTGAACCTTAAATGGATATAGTTTTGGGATGAAATGTCAGATAATAAGAAACAGATACTCTCCAAGTTATGCCACAGACGAGCCAATGGTCAACTGTTTGATATTTTACTACAAGGTTATATGACAATTTACTGAAAGTCATTGTTTAATATCACTATGTACTTTCAGTCAAGAGCATGATTTAAATGTAAGAAATAAGCCTTTCCATGGATGAACTATTCAATTAATTTACATTACAAATGCTGCATCATCATGTGCATCATTGTCTGGATATAAAATGACCTAAACTCCGATGTGACAGTTTGGCCACCTCGCCCATCCATAAAAGTGGAGAAACCACAAGGGTAATCCTCATCTGCCCAAGGACTTGCTTCTAAAATTTATGTCCACCATATTTGACGTTCAGCCCTGCACGTACCAAGAACAAAAAGTAAAACATTAAATAGTAGGTCAATGGTAAAGAGGCTGCCAAGGGAAACAAAATGAGATGACACTGGGGCAAAATGGCCTCTGGCTGTCCAGAGCATTTGTTGAGCATTGGGTTCATAACAGTGTTCCATAAAGGCTGTCAAGAAGAGCTTAAGAGCTACTCAGCTGTCCACAGAGATGACCTCAAAATTGTACGAAGAGAATAAAGAGCACAATATTAATGTCCCTTTCTTTAAAAGAAAAGGGGAAAAAAAAACATTCTGCAGTTTCAAGAACTTAAGCATTTGTTTTTTTTTTGTCATGTAATGATTGGTAAAGTGACAAATAAAAACGGTTCAGTATCTATTATAGTAATTGATTAATCCAGTGTTAAAATACCAAACTACTGACACTGTCAACCTTTAAATGTCAGGATTTGCTCTTTCGCTTCATATGAGTCAATTACGCCTCTTTGGATTTTGCTGAAATCAGCATTCTGATGATGTCACTTGAATAAAACAAGAGGAAGTACCCCCCCCCCCCCCAAAAAAAAAAAAAAATCCTCAACACTACCAAGAAAACAAGAATTATAAAAATAAAAATTTGAAAGTGAATTAATAGATGCTGCTCGGAAAAAAAGAAAAAGAAAATAAATCCTACAGTGTGTTATGTAGCTAATTTTAGTATGTTTGAGCTGGAGTTTGTTTTGGAACAGACTGTTGACATTCATGGACTGCATGTCTGACAGGAGCTAGTGTTGCAGCTGTAGAGGAGCAGAACAAGCATCCAGGCATTCACAAACAAGCCAAAGGAATGTACTGAAAATCTAATCTGGGTTCTCTACATAGACATCAGTGTACAGGCTGTTCTCATGGATAAAGGGAACCAGGACAAAGGGGAAAGAGCTCATTTTTAAAGGTATGTTATTATCCGTATGATTCATTCATTGATTTTCCCAACTGCTTAATCCTCAAAAGGATCCCAGGGCCTTTCCTGGACACCTGAGGCATAAAGGTGGGGTACACCCAAACATTAAATATAGAGCAGAGGTGATGGGCAGCCATTCACTCATGCAGTCACACTAACAAGCAACTTATATTGACCAATAAACCTATTAAATGGCTTTGGACTGTAGAGTGTTCAGATTGTTAGCATTTTAATTAATACATAAAAGTTTGAATGTTGCACTTTTACATAAATTGAGATTATCCTTCATATTTCAACAATTGCCAAATAGTTTTTATCCTAGTGAGTTAACATTCAGGCCAAGTGATCTCAAAATCTGATTTATTTGACTGTCATATGCGGTTTGACCGTCAGAAACATAAAAGCCCTGTTTCCACTATGCAGTTCAGTACGGTACAGTTCAGAACTGCTTAAATATGATTTATTGAAATATTTCTTTATGCATTTATCAGAGCTTGAGCATGACAAATGGGCTGAAGAATATTATATAACTTAGGTCCGGGCGATAAAACGATACGTATTGCGATAGAACTTCGTCAATAAAAAAAAATGAGGCATGCCCAATAAATTTTCAATAGAATTAATTTGTCCGTGTTTTAACAAACATATGAACAGCTAATCATAAGTAAGTAGGACAGCACCATACCGACTGCAAGACGAATACATGCAAATGATACGGCTGTTGAACTGAAATATTACATAACAGTGGATAGGGAGGGGGCAACATTTCTCTGTCAATTCTGAAAGCATTAATTTCAAAAAGGTGCAGCAACTGCTCTTACACCTGCGCTGTGTGCCTCAACCTAACTTGGCATGGTTGTAGAGTGACTGGTTTGGTGCAGTGTTATTTAATTACGATTGGCTGTTTTGTCTTTCAAAACATGGACGAATGAATTCTTTGGAAACTGTGCCAAACATGTCTCATATTTCTATCAAGGAATAGTTCTTTCGTGATATAGTTTCATCCCCCAGCTGCAACAAGAGGGCTTCATTTAGCATTACTAATTAGTTTCCAGATGTATCTCTGAATGTTTAGCATTGATGTCCACTTACAGGAATAATTTATCTGTCAGAAATTAAGTGCCCAGATTTAGTTTGCATTAAATGGCATAGTTTTTGTCATAACTAAGTGTTGTTACTTCTGAGGGAAAAATTATGAAGAGTTACTTTAAGTCTATCAGTCAAGCCTCTGAACTCTGTCTGACTTACAGAGATGCGTGTGAGTGACGTCGACTGTAGAACCCTTTGATTAACTCTGGTGAGACAAATTAAACCCCCGTGATCTAGGTTAATTAATGGAAACACTGTAGCAATATGTATGGCAAAATGTCAATAGTTTTCACTTCATCTAGATATGGTCAATATTGTAATAATGTCGGATCAAAATGACAAAACAACAAGTTTCTAGTCAGATAACAACAAGAAGAAGTCATTATACACAGCCTCAATCTCCAGAGACCAGAAAAAAAAAAAACAAGTGGAGAACTGGCTATAATTTGGTTTCAACTTGCATACATCTTGCAGGAGTTGCGCCAGTTATAATTTAGATTGTGAAACAGAATGTGTTTTCAACCTCACAAGATCACCTCCAAAAACAAGTATACACATTTGAAAAAGAAACATAACAGTTTAATTTAAGGGACTCAAATATCTAAAAAAAAACCCAAAACAAACAAACAAAAAAAACATCCATTTTGTGTAACATCTTACATTATTAACGATCAAAACAGATGCTTGTTGCTTTCTATAGACAGATTTGCTTCTCCTTTTACATTAAGTGGTGATTTCCAATACAATTCCTTCCTCTCACTGTGATCTTTGTACCACTTCTGATCACTACCTGTGCAAACAGCTTGGTCAGCAGTCAGCTGTTCAGCTCCGATGACATCATACTTTCTCCTGTAGTACCCACACAAAAACACAAACGTATTTCCAATGCCAGCACACACACACAGACACACACACCCCCTCAAGGGGTTTGTGGTAGTGATATTTCAACGCCTTTTCTCCCTGAGTGTCCCCTGCATCATCATCATCATCATCATCCTCCTCCAGTGTGTGTGTGACAGTGCAGTGGCTGATATGGGAGTAGTCCTGCTGATGTATGAGGGAGTTTTGCAGGTTTCCCTTTGGCATCAGCATCGATTCACACCAAATACCGGCGGTGTGTTTTTGCTGTAGAGAACATGCCAAGACAAGGAACGAAGCCTCTGTGAGACATGAGGGTCTGTGCTACAGGAGCCGAGGAGCAGAACAAGGGTGTGGTGACTCCGAGAAAGGAATTTCCTCGGGACAGGCTAATGTTTAGAACAGTGATTGAGGAAAAACGACTTATTCTAGCTATAATCAAACATTAAGCTCACATTATAGGCGGTGTAAAGTCGATTTTTGAACATTTTCCACAACGAGAAGGAAAAAAAAACATATGATAGGAAATCCACATTTACTGGACAAACAGATTGACAGATTAAGAGCTAAACTTTTACAGGAACTACAGCTCGTCTGCGCCTGCTCCACACTCAAAGCACCAAACATTAAATCACACGTACAGGTGAATTATGGGTAAATTAACATATACAGGGTTGGGTGTGTACGGTGGGGACGTCGAAATGATCCATATTTTTCGACAAAATGTTCCAGAAACAACAAACAAATTTCCGCCCCAGTTCAAGATACTTTTCCGTCAAATGTTTTACGATAAAAAAAAACTACACTTATTCTGCTGGAAAACTTCGAAACAAGTAACAGGTTTCAACTCGCCGAGTCGCTGTTAGTATCTGTGCTATCAACGGCTCTACTCTAAGCTCTGAAAACCCCGACCATAGTTTTCACTTCAGATACAAACTCATCGTCGAAAAGCTCCACAGACACGGGATTTAAAATGTCTTTACCTCTTTCCGCTGTGTGCTTTCAGATGCCGAGGACCTCCGTGTTTCCCACCCGTTGTCGCCCTTCCTGTGGAGCGGTTGTAATCAGGGCGTGCGGTCGAGGACACAGCCGATCCGACACTCAACTCAACAGTGGCCCCGCCCACTGCGATGCGTTCAGGGTCCGCTCACAAATCATGGATTTTGCGTATTACAAAATTTGGATCAGAAATTCAGTCGATGTAAAATAAAAATAAAAAAGTATTTGGCAGTTATTAGCTTTGTTATTTTTGCGGAGTTGTAATGTTTTGTTTATTTATAACAAGACTAAACACGTGCCATGTATTGAAACACACACACACAATCAGAAGTAAGCAGCTCTTGTGTGAAAAATAAGTATTTAGTGTGACTGAATTTGGATTGAGACAATATTCATGTCCTATTCATGGTCTTCTTTGTACATTCAATTCTGTTCACTTCAATTTAAAAGAGCTCCACATTGGACCCAAGAAATACATACAACAAATAGTACAACATATTTAAAAAATAAACGTCCATCCATCTGTATGTCTATCTACCCCCACCCAAAAACATGTGTGCATAAGTGTATTTGTTTTATGTAGATCATTATTGAACTCCATCCCAAAAACTTCCATTTATGTCTCAAGGTTGTAGCCTTGAGTCCAAATGTGACTTGAACCCAGCATGTCTGTATTGTGAATCAGAAGATTAACCAAGTGAGTCACTGGAGCAGTTCCTAGACACTTTCCATAAGAGGTAATGGTGTAGCTGAAGCATTGTGAGTGTGGCAGTGTGACCTTTGACCTCCAAAGAACCATTACAGGTGCCTGGAGAGAGCACTCCTTCAGCCTAAGTGATAGAGTAGTGGTAATGAAGGTTAGCTTTGGTTCAGGTTGTGTGGGTAGAGAGGGAAGTTGACTTGCTTTGTTTGGGTTTACATTCAAATTTCACAGCAATTGATAACACTATTATTTCTGTGAGAAATATGTGTAATTCTATTATTTATTTGGTTATAGTTTTACCAGACCTGTTTATAAAAATGTAGCTCTTGCAACAAAAATACGTTGATGTTCAGCAAACTGTCACTTTCTGCATTAAAAGTGAATTTAAGATGAAATATGTAAACTTATAACAGATTCCACTGAAGTAATACTGATGTACTGGATTCCTTTAGGTTAAAGTCAGCTTGATGGTTCAATATTGAGTATACAAGGCCTTCAACACCAACGTCATCTACAATAAGACAATAACCAGATGCATACATCTAAGTTCTGTATGGGTTATTTATAAAGAAAATGGTCTGTGTTATCTATCATGGAATGGTCTGTCCAGTCAACTGACCTGAATCCTATTGAACTGAACTGGAATGAACTGGATCACAAGGTCAGAAACAAAAATATCCAACTGGCCATGAAAATCTCTGGCAAGTTTTACAAGGTGCAGGGAAATGTAATTTATGTTTTATATTGTTTGGAGACACTCACTCCTATGAACTGTTCAGAAAAACCAGTCTTTGTAGTTATATGTGTACTCTTGTAGAGTTATTTGGTCACAATAAATCTGCATATCACAGACTTATATGTTTATATCTCTATAAAGTAGGTACTTTCAGCAGTCAGTAAGTGTGGGATTACAGTACTGTTTTGATTTCACTTTCATTGCTACTCAGATTAAAGAAAAGTCATTTGAACAGTGACAGAACTGTCAGACAAATGTAAAACATGTATAAAGTTGTACAAAATAGAAAATACTTATATAAAATTAAAGAATCTCAAATGTCATGACTCAGTTGGTAGAGTGGGTTGTTCGATAACTGAAGGGTTGGCAGTTTGAATCCTGCTCTGTCCTAGTCAGTCAGTTGTGTCTTTAGGCAAGACCTTCCTTGCCTCCAGTAACACTCACACTGGTGTATTTGGGGGTGGTCAGAGGGGCCGTAGGTGAAAAAATGTCAGCCACACTTCTGTCAGTCTGCCCCAGGGCAACTGTGGTGGCTACATATGTAGTTTACCTCCACCAGAGGGAGAATGTGAGAGTGAATAATGTGAATAATGGGTCACTAATAT